>JAQFVV010012986.1:12500-218933 GCA_028023455.1 Epiperipatus broadwayi
AAATTCTCAACTTGATCTCAAGCCACACCTGAGAAAGAAAAAAAATATGTATTTTATGCAGAATTAAATTTAAAAATTACTGTGAAATATGTGACAAGAGTATTGGTGATGATTATAAAATAGTAATTTTCGTATATGTTTGGAGAGCTTTATGTTTAGAGTTAAATAGAAAATCGATGATTTTGGAGGTTGGATTTGGTATTTGACTGTTGAAGTTTGTTTAGCTGTATTTTCAGTTTTGATGATGGATGGAGATTTTTGTCATTGGATTGAGGATGCAAGGCTTTCATGCAACTCTGATGGTGTTGTATCTCCACTATTTGCTCCAACCTATTTTTCATATTTCATATTGTTTGTGATAAGGCAGTTTGTGATAAGGCAGTTAACATAGTCCTGCCATGATTCCAGCCTCTAAGTCTCCAAAGAAAAGGAGTAAGGCATAGTTTGTATTTCCCATAGAAGCAGGGCATAGTTTTGTATTTTCCAGACCCTCCATGAAAGAGGGCTTTGCAATGATCATAGTTGTATTAGCTTATAGTGTCTCATTTGAGGTAGCACTCTTGGTGCTCATGGTGCATTGTGTACTTACAGTCTGATGGCTGAATTCTTTATCTATCTTAAAATTGCAAATTGCTATTCATTCTGTTAACTGCCAGATGTCTGTCAGATCTCTAAAAAAATTGATTAGTACATAGTTTTAGATATGAACTTTGTTTTGATTATGCATGTAATTAAAATATTGTTAGATAGGTGTTTTATTTCTATTTTCCTTTCTCTCAGACCAGGGCAATGTAACCAATTGGCTTATATAGCATACACTAATATAGTGTATGTGCATATATATATATAAAATAAAGGAAAAGTAGAAATAAACACAGACAAAAATTATAGTAGATATTTTCTACATTTACTGAAATACAAATAAATAAATAATAACTCTGATTTAAAATATTGTTTCATAAATTAAACTTTTAAAAGGTCTGAATAAATATAAATATTGTATTATTATTATTATTATTATTATTATTATTATTATTATTATTATTCTGATTTTGAAATGTAAAAACACCATACTTATTTTTGGAATTTTTAAATTAATTAAACAAAATTTTTATCTATTAGAAATCCCCTAAGTAAAACATGTTTATAGATTCCAAGGGATTAGAGAGATAAAAATAAAATTCTGTTTTTAATCAAGGTGTTGTTATAACACCTCAGATGATTTTATAAAAAGAGCTGATAAAAAATATCAGTCAGTTTGGATAATGATTTTTGAAGAGAGCAGTCTGAATAGTAGTTTTTTGCAACAGCTGAACAGAACAGCTTGGCTACTAAAATTTTTTGAGTAAGTAGCAGCAATTAGCTAACCAAAATGGATAGCTGCAGTTTGTTGTTAGCTGTAGTAGAGAGTTGGCAGAATAATTACCATAAACTGAAGTAGCTGAAGGCAAGATAATAGACTGTTTTCCTTAGCAGGAAATGATCCACTTCTTTGTGCTGTAATTCATAGCCTTAAACATGGAAAGGACAGCTGCTTGCCTGGAACAGTTTTACATAGACGGGAGGCCAACTATGGACCAACAGTTTACATGGATTGCATACATTTACATGATGACAACAAACATGGATTATATTTTTCTAATGGACCAAAAGAACTAGCTTGCTAAATAAATAATTATATAGCTGCTGACTTTCTAAAGGCAGAGAAGAACAGATAAAAATATATACAGCTATGGTGAGTAGAGTTATGTATAATAATGAAATTTTAAATAATTTCTGTAGTAAAATGAGATTTTAAAAGTGATGCATGAATTTGTACTTTTTATGTTTATGATGGGTGTATAGTTGAGCAGGGATGTGTGGATGCAATGTGTTTATGGTGTTCCGAAGTATATGCTCAGCACTGTCTAGATCTAGATATTGAACTCCCAGGGTAGTCCAGCAGTGTATATGTAGGCCTCATGAATAGGCCTTGGTCTCATGAATAGACCTCTTCTAAAGCCCCTAAGACTCACAAGAGATGAGCAGGGCTGGCTCAGTGCCTGATATTTTTTTCTGGATACTATTTCTTGTGGATGATCTGTCTAGGTACTTAAAAGGGGCAGTGCTTAAAAATGAGATATTTTCTCGTGACATCATGGGGCATTGTATACTTAGTCCATGCTTGACTATCTACTTATCATGGCATGAAGAGCTGCACTTCATGTATTCACTTTTCCTCTCTCACCTTGCCTACTTCATCAGCATTATACTAATCAATCAGAAAGACATTTTGAAATTTTTATTTTTTTAATTCTATAAAACGATTGTATCTTTCGTTTATTAAAAAAAATAATCAACAATCATCTGTTAAAAATTTGATAGTTCTTATTTTAAAGAAAAAGATTATATTCAGCAAAGAGAATTAAATTGCGAAATAATCTTTAATAATTATATTGTGATAAATACAAATGTTATGTATATAAATTAATGTTTCGCACGTCTGTGCAAATTATATATATGTATTTCAGTAAACCTAGTATGTAAAATGTATTTCATTTAACTGAAACTTCAATCATTTATTGTATTTTATATAATTTAAGATTTTGATAATTATTTTGTAACAAGTCAAATAGGTTATTTCACACACACACATGTATATGTGCGTATGTTGTCAATTATAACATATATGTAAATTTTAATCATTTTTTGTTCTTATTAAATATCAATTTAAATAGATTAATTGTATAATAGAAATCACACATCTGTGTGCACATATATGTAAATCATTGTAACAATTTGAATTTTGAATGGTAAATATTGTAAAACAATGTAATAACTTTAGTTGTGTATATAATTTTGTATACTTTTCAAAATCAGAGCCTTAACCTATAAGACCTTAAATATCATTTATTTTTTTGTTATTAATAAACTTATATTTAATTGTTAAAAATTGCTTTCATCATCTCTTGGTCACATACAGTAATAGAGCTTGTGTTCTCTGGGCTAGATTTGTGCATGGATAAATGGGGATGTGCTTAGTGCTTTGGGCGTCCAGAGATGATCAATCATCATCCTGGTTGGTGCAAAAGTGGATACTCTTTAAAGTCCATGCACTATATTTTATTTTAGTTCAGTCTTGTTAAAAATTTAAGTTTATAGTTGGCCAGTACAAGTGGCCCAAGCATTGATGATGATCCACATATTTTAATGTCCCAGCATTATTGTTTCGATTTCTGATTGTTGTGTATTTTAATAGATGGGCACTTAAATGGTGCATCCAAGTTATGTTTAAATAATTGCCCAAGCTGGCAAAGGCTCAATAGTTAGCCTGATCTAAAGAAGACCCATTTTCATGGTCTGTTGATTTTATTCTGATTTATTGTACTAATTTGTTTATTCCCATCAATGATGATGATGAAAGGTATTTTACTTATGCTGATATTTACTTTATAATGCTGATTGAATTTATAATTATGCTTTTAGTTGCTCTTCTGAGTTAGCTGGCTGATCTCTCAATGTTCTCAGAGATTTTTGATTTTATGCTCTTATAAAATATTACTTATATCCTTAAATATGCTTTTGTAAATTAAATTTATTGATATTTGTAAATTATTGTTTGCTTGGGGTTGATGATAATTTTCCATCCCCCAGGTTCAGCCATTCTTTTTCTGTTCTTCCATCACCCACCCCATCTGTATGCAGAGAAACACACTTAAACGTATATATAGCTGGTGAGTTATTTTAAAAGAATTCATTTAAAAAGACATATATAGAACAATATTATTTTAAAGTCGGTTAAAAATTTATATATTTTAAAAGAATATAAAATAATTTTGCTTGAATTATAATTAAGAGTCAAGAATAATTCATTTATCATTAAAGGCAAAAGAGGCATTTTTGAATAATAATCCTTTGGACATTATTTTGTTTTAGGAAATATAAAAAAATATATACAAAAAATTATTCTGTGTTTATTTCTACTTTTCCTTTATTTCCATATATATACACACACACTATATTATTATGGGTGTACCATGTAACCCAACCGGTTACAATATATATATATATATATATAAACTCTTTTTATTCTCTACTTCTCTAACTCTCTATTCTTTATTAATACATCTATTCTTCTATCCCATTCCTATAATGCTCAACAATTCTCCTAATTACAATCATCTCAGCTTTTGTTTAAGTATACTGCCATAAATTATTTATCCAAATCTTCTGCATACTATGCTACCTTGCTCACCCATCTTGTTGCCTTCTCTTTACTCATGGCCCAATTAAAAACTATTCTCTTATTATCCATAAACTGCAATCTACCAAACATTTTTATTTTGCTTTTTGCATCTCTCATATAAAAACTTGACCATTTCATTTCTTCTTGAATTGCCACTTTTACCATCCACACACCTGTATCTAATGCATGTCTTTCTACTTCTCTTTGTACTTTTTCCAAGTAATTGAACACCCCTTTACTAATGCATTGTTTCCATATGTTAACCCTGTTACTGCCACTCCCTTCCATACAATTCTAGTTACATCATATTTATTATATGAAAGCACTATTAATTTCTTTATCAGTCCCTTTCTAACTCTCAAGTACCATTCATATTACATTTAATTAAATGTCTTATAATATGAACATTTAAAGCAGAAAAAAATGCATTCATTTTCAGCTATGGCTTAAGATATATATTACGATAGCAAATTTAGACAATAAAAATTTTAAGATCCAATATTTGATCTATAGTCATAATTACACAATATTATTTAAATAAGTCTTAAATCGTATTCACAGAATAAAATCTCTAAATATTCATTTTAATAACCTAGTAAACAAATAAACTCATCATAAATATGCAATACTAGAATTGAACAGTACCACAACATTCAATGGCTGTTATTTATTAAGGAGGCATCTAAGGACAGTTATTGATACTTGGGGACCTATTAGACCACCACTGAAAATCACAAACAGTAACTGGTATAAGTAGTCAAAATATATTTCTTTTTGTTTTACAAATGAAGATAGAGAAAACTAATGAATGATATGTAAACAAAATAAAATAAAAATAAAATATGCCATATGTAATTCTTTTAGATATGATACTACATTTGACAAGTAGCTAATTTAAAAATTTAATTAAACAAATAAACAAGAAGAAAAACAATTAATTTTTTACAATAAGAAAATAAGGGGTACAAATAAAGAAAAAGAAAATAAAAATTTAGTTGTATAAAGTAGTTACGCAAATAATGTTGCGATCCTATGGGACTGAGGAGTGACATTTTGTTTTTCAGATTTATTATCAATTTCAAGTAAAGATAGGTTTTGCTAGATAGTAGAATTGGTCTTTTTAAAATGGTCTAAACTTTTTTAAAATTGCCCGTAATATAAGAAAACAAACACTTTTGTTTATAAAAAAAATTACACCTAACTCTCATTACCTGTTTTTCTTTAGTTTCTTTTATCGACAAGAAACACCTGTTTCTCATTTTAAATATCATTTCTCTCCATTATAATATTGTTCCAATTGATATACACCCAGAAAATTGGGTAAACATGAAGTTACCAGGTCACAACAAAATTCGAATTTTGTTTCAAATTTTTCTCACCAGAGTGTTTCTTGTCGAATTTCTGTCCATTGTAGTTTTCATTTATAGAAAAGATAAAATTCGCAAAGCAAATTTCTATAGGTAGGATTGAAATAAAGTATTGCTGGTAGTGTGAAATTGTTACGAAATATTTTCATCGAAAATATCACCGAGAAGCAATTCGAGAAGGTCATTGGTTCTTTGGTGGGATAGAGAGAAATTCAGGAAAGTGTTTCTTGGTAGAGGTCCTTAACCGATCAGCTGTGACTCTCGAAGCAAAAATACAAGAATATTTTGCCAGGAACCCACATCATTATGGATGGATGGGGTGCATACAACAACTTAAGCACAATCCGTAATGCTGTATATATGCTATATATGCACTCTGTCGTCGTACACCAGGAGAACTTTGTTGATCATCACAACCCTGATATCCACACACAAAATGTGGAAAATATGTGGATGAGAGCTAAACACAAGCTCAAACATCAGTGTGTTACCAACAGTACTTTATTCAAATCCTACCTACAGGAATTTGCTTTTAGGACTCTACATGACTAATGCCATCTTTGCGAATTTTATCGCTATTATAAGAGAAAACTACAATGGACAGTAATTATGAAAGTTGGTAGGATATATTGTTATTATTTTAATAAATTATTTTTTATAATATAATTTGTTATTAATTATTTTTTTATATTATAATTTTATGCCACCGTGTATTTGATATTTCACAACAAATTTTAAAATAATTCGACAAGAAACACTCTGGTGAAAAAAATTTGAACTACAAAATTTTGTCGTGACCTGGTAACTTCATGTTTACTGAAAATTGATATCGATGCAATACACATACTAAATTTCATTTTTTTTAGTTACTGCTTTTATCCACTATGTGGAACCATTGAAGTCATACTAGAGAAACTAATTGATACACTAAACATTTTTTTGAAAACTTGATTCTTGAAAAAGTACAGAATACAAAAGTATAAATTAACTTATTTCTTTTTTTTAATTTTTTTATTTGTCTTTCAAAATATATAAGAAATAAAGTCAATTGTAAATGCTGAGTTTTATGAAATATATTAGTAAAGGACAAATCAATTGTAACACAGTTTATTTTTCATTTTAAAAATGTGTTACTTAATCAATAAAAATGAACTGGGTTAGAAACAAGATATAAAAAGGGTAAAATGAAAATTATTATTTTGCTTACCAGTGATAAACAGTGAACATCCCAAAGAAGGGCTAGAAAGAAGTTCTGGTTCATTGCTGTTTATTGTTGAGATACAATATGTGATTCAGATGAGACTGTGGTAATTCAAGGGTTGTTGATGGTCAAATGTCTAACTATTATTATGGAAAAACAGCAGAAGAAAGAGGAAAGGAGCATAATAGAGCAACTTATAAGAAGGATATAAATTTGGGCCATATGTTCATTATCTAGAAACTGGACATAAAATGAAATGTGTTGAAGATTTGAAAATTATCAAATATGTTAGAGATAATAATAAAAGAAAATATTATGAGGCAATATATATTCAAGAGAATATAGATAAATGTATTAATTTAATTAAAAGACTTGCAAAACCATGTGGTAAATGGATATTAGGAAATAATTGGAAAATTTAAAGTGATTATAATATTAAGAGTGTAGTTATTAATTATGTTAGGTTAATGATCATTTATATTAGAAATTATTTTTGAAGTGTGTTAATATAATGGAGTAATTATTTTGAGTTTTGTATGAAGATTATATTAATAGTAATATACAAAATTAGATATAAAGTATGAATAATTAATAAATTATAATTTTATTACGAATTATTGAAATTAGTATAATGGAGTTATTGTTTTATTATATTTTATATAAGTATATATATTTATATGATTAATGTATATTAGTTATAAATAATATTTATTTTATATAAAGCACAGATAGTTAGTTGAAATTAAATTGAAAGGCTGCAAACCTTTCACGTTTATTATCTGACAGCCAATCAGATGTTATGATGGCTGTCTGAATAATGATCAAACCATAAACACAAGACAGAGAATTTTACAAGAAAAGGGTAGTCCACACTTTTCTTTACTTGTCTTTCTATATATCAAAGCCAATATGAAGTATTTAGGTTTGAAAGCATGAAGCTTTAAATATCTTCACATTTAATTCACTGAGTCTAAATTACAAACATACAGCATGAAATCCTATGATTTACTACGCAGTAGTTTTTAGATGTTATAACGTGCAGTATTAGTTATGTAATATGTACATTAAATGGAGTAATTGTAGTTATAATGATCATGTGATTATGTAAGTTATGTCTGGAAAAGATCCTAATATTGGACAAAAACTAGTTAGAATAAAACAGTTATTTCATATTAGTTGTTTATTTTGATTGAGTTGAATTGATGTTGTAATATGTACATTAAATGGAGTAATTGTAGTTATAATGATCATGTGATTATGTAAGTTACGTCTGGAAAAGATCCTAATATTGGACAAAAACTAGTTAGAATAAAACAGTTATTTCATATTAGTTGTTTATTTTGATTGAGTTGAATTGATGTTGCATTTTTCAATGCCAAACATCATGCATAAACATTAATTTTTCAATAAAGAATATTTTATTATTGTACAAATATAAATATATTTATTTCTAGATTATTTCGTAAAAAAAACAACTAATTAATGTTATGGGAAAATGTTTTATGTTGCAATTATGAATTATATGTAAATGTAAAAATATTTGTTGCAACTATTTAGGCTTTTACATTATTTTATATATATATATTTTTTAAAAAAACTATTTTATTAACATTAAACATAGGTAAATATTATAAATGTACAAATCTATATTCACTATTTAAGTATTTACGTTTAGATTACTTTATTAAAAAAAATCGATGTTCCACTATTTACATATTTAAATGTGTGTCCATGTCTGGATCTTCAATTTATTAATTAGTTTTTCCAGTATGGCTTCAATGATTTCATGCAGTGAATAAAAGCAGAAACTGAAAGTAAAATCTAATGTAGTTTGTATTCTAAACCATGTTCAAAAAATTACTAGTCCCATTTTATTTTGGTTAAGAAAGAAATTGATCGTTTTCCTTTGGTTATTTTTTCCTTCAGCAATAATCTCACAAAAATCACATATAAGTTTTTGATACTAGCCACTTGGGCAAGCAAGTGAAAAATCTAATGAATACTTGACCTAAATAGTTATGCCATAGGAATTCAACATTTCCATCATAATCCTTTATTTTTTAAAAATAAAAATTACTTTGTACAATTCATTTTATATTGTTTTCTTGTTTATTGTTTAATTACTTTATACAACTAAGTTTCATTTTTTTTATTCTACTTGTTAACTTTTAACCTCTATTTTTTTAAATAAACAAAATATACAAGTAATTTTTTTTTCTTTCTTATTTATTTGTTTAATTAAATCTCTAAATTTTTTAGTCATCTATCAATTGTAGTGTCATTTCTGGAAAAAGTACACATATATTATTTTTATTTAATTTTGTTTACATAACACACATTATTTTTTATTTTTGTTTGCAAATAAAAAAAAAAGGTACTCCTACTATTTGTTCCATTTATTGTTTGGTATTTTCAGTAGTGGTCCTATAGCTGTCGCAAATATAACTGTCTCTAAGTGCCTACTAAATTATTATCCAATGATTTATCTTTTTTTTTTAAATTACTTTTTGGTAATTGAGTTGAATACATTTATTAAAATATAAAGATATAAATAAATGAATGGTTTATTGTTTTGGGAATTTATATGAAGTTTGTTAAATGTAAGCTACAATCTGTGACCTTGAGCTTTAAAATCTGGCATTCATTGATTACTCTGGTTGTCACAAGGTGGCAATACTGTATGGAGAGTTTTGCTTTGTTTATAAATAGTACTTTGTTCTAGTATTACTTTTAATATATGCATACCTATAATAACAAAACAAAAGTAGATAAATATTTAATTCATTATATCTACTGCTGCAAAAACCAATTTAAAATTAAGATGTTTCATTTTTAGCAGGCATTTTAACACTTTTATACTGATAAAACTTTGTTTGCTATGCAAACGAAAGATAATTCTCCTATGTAGTTTTGTCCAGTAATAGAGCAACAGATTTTGGTGGACAAAATTCCTTGATTGTGGCTCCATCTTTGTTCCTCTCGAAGCTCGAACTTTGAACAATATATCATTATTTTTTAATATGTATATATAATTATTTACTTATACATATAAGTAAATAAGCAAATAACTGATTATATGTAACTGAACAGGAAGTAACTGACACTTCTAATGAGTTATATCATGCTTGCTACCCGGTCATAATCATTCATCAGCACAGAAGTCAGATCAACCTCTCAGACCATAGACATATTAGAAACATACATTTTGTCAAGCAATTCTTATAGCACATGTGACATTCCAACTTCATATACACATTATTTCTAGAGCCCTAACCTTATTTTTTTATAATTATTTTTTATAGTATTAATTACAATTCTATCACAGATTACCAAAACATATGGCCAAAGACATGTGAAAAGGATATATATATATATGCATTTTCTTAATAAACAATTTTTTTAACTTGGTCTTTTAAACTATATGAAGGCTTAATAATTAAAACTTGAAAGCTCAAATTCTTTTGCATTGAGAGAACAGTAATATTAAATAATATAATTTAAGGTACTTATGTATTATCCCATCGCCCAAACTTGTCAGACATGTTTTTTTAAATTATACAATTAATTGTTGAACTTTTGTGTAATTATTATTATTATTATTATTATTATTATATTATTATTATTATAAGTATAATAATAATAATAATAATAATAATAATAATAATAATAATAATAACAACAACAACAACAACAGTAATTAAATATAACAGCTTGAATGCCCCTGAAAATGTATAATTAAAAAAACATGGCTGCCAAGCTTAGATGACAGATTAATATATAGGTATCTAATTTAATTACTAAAATGAAGATTTGAAAAAGAATAACTGAGCAAGTTATAAAGAAAATATATTAACAAGAGATGAAAATAAAAGATTGAGTTTTATTGATTAAATGGAATAGTAAATAATGTCACTGATGGATCTTAAATATGAAATACAGCAAGAAAAAAAGTGACAAAAAGGAAAGTATAAGCTTTTCAGGTAAAATTTTGTTTTTAAAATAAATAGAAGATATATTTTTTCTTCTTTATTAATTAGAAAAAATGGATGGAGAAGAGGGTATTCTCCAAACTCAAATTATTAAAGAAAAGTTTTTACAAAAAACTATAGCTAAAACAGAATTCATAGAAGTTGTTTAACTTTACTTCCTCAAACTCTAATGTTCAAAAATATTAAGTTTATTGGTGCAATAAAAATTTAAAGATGTAGAGATAAATAGGTAGGTAGATTAATTAACATATTTGCAGTTAAATAGAGAATAATACTTTTTTATAATCAAATTTTTTTGTTTTAATTTTAGGTACTGATCCTGTGAAAAACAACTACAGTGTAACAGAAAATTCTAAAACAAGTGAATTTAAAGGATTAAATCCTAACTTGGTTTTACCAGCAACGAACAGTAGTATAAATGAGAATTTTATCAAAAGTGAAATTAAAGAATTAAATCCTAACTTCATTTTATCACCAACTACTAATAGTATAAATAAAAATTTCACTATAAATGAAAATAAAACTTTAGATTTGAACTCAGTTTTATTATCAAGCAATAATAGTTTAAATGATAATTTTACCAGAAATGAATTTAAAGAGATCGATTTTGACTTAGTTTTAACATCATCTGCAGCACCTTTACTTTCTTCTCAAGATTTGAATCCACCAGATATTTATAAATCAGAGCTTAATCATAAAAATAGCAATTTTAGTAATGTGGAAGATGGAATATTGAACCAGGAATCAGCAACAAATGGAAACATTTCCATGCCAGATCCATATCTGTTAGAATTTGATACAAAGATTAGTAATGATAGTGAAGTAATAACGTTATCTAAATCAATAAACCAATTAAAATTGGATACAAAGATTAATAATGATAGTGATATTATATCATTACCTAAACAGATAAATCAATTAGAATTTCATACAAAAAATAATAATAGCAGTGAAGTTATATCATTACCTAAACCAATAAATCAATTAGAATTTGATGCAAACAATAATAATGATGTTATATCATTTCCTAAACAGATAAACCAATTAGATGATACAAAGAATCTTAGCAATAGTGAAGCTATATCATTACCTAAACCAACAAACCAAATAGAGTTTAACACGAGGATAAATAATGAAAGTGTTATATCACTACCTAAACCAACATTACCTCTTGATACATCGCTTTCTCAGCAAGACCTTTTCACATTAGATTCATATAAATCTGATTTGGATAAAAAAAATATCCCTAGTAAAACTGAAAGCATAAAATCAGATCAGGCTTCACCATCTAAACAAAGTTTTCTCTTATCAGATCTATACAAAACTGAATTAAATTACAGTGATGACAATTTTAGTAGTAATAATTATAAGCCTGAAATTGAGATTTCAACTTCAGCATCAATTTTACCATCGATAAATCTCTTATTACCTGAACATAATGTATCGACACCACTTTCATCCAATTTAAATCATAATAGCAAAAACTTTGATACTAAAGCCGAAGGTATAAAGTCAAGCCAGAATACTTCTTTATTTCAAAAATTGTTTCCTGAAAGTAAAACGTTCGAACAAAACTTGTCCAAAGCAGATACTCATGAAACTGCAATGCTAGAACCGAGCTTTTCTTCTGTTTTTCCAGTAAATGTAACAATTTTTGAACAAAGTCAATCAAAATCAGATCCCCAAAAATCAGAATTGGATATGGCTCATGATGGATATGCTCCAGATGGGTGGAAGCCAGCTGGGTCCAATGATGATTGGGCAATGCCACTTGGATCTAAAATTCCTTCTACTGAATCTATATTAAATTCTTTATCAAATACAAAAGCAAAAGACAATAGTGTTGCTAAGGAAAGTTACTGGGTTGGTGTTGAATCACCTAAGCCAAGTCAGTCATTAGATGCTGAAATCAATGATGGTGAAAATATGCTGAATATGATTAATTCAAGTTATGTTAAACATCCAGATATGTCTATTCCTTCAATTCCACATAGTTTTCGACATTGGGACACTTACAACTTTGATAAATCTAATACAGAAACACAACAATTTCTTAAAAATGAATATCTATCAAATACAGAACAAAATTAAAATTTAAATTAAGTGAAATTACAAATCATATCTGCAGAATTCTATGACCCAGCTTTAAAATATTATTAATACTGTGTGATTCAGTGAAAATATTACATATCTAAAATAATATTATTTAATAATTTATTTTGTACAAAGGTATATATGTGTCTGTGATGCCAAATATAAATTAATCTTATAAAATATTATAAATTAATATTAGCTATAACTAGTTAATACTACTATTGTAGCTGTTAATATCTCAACAAATTGGGATATCACTTGGCGGTATGATTTGAAATCAATTCAACAATATTACAATTGATTAGATTGATGTATAAACAAGATATTCCACTCTTTTTAATCACAAAAATAATTAAAGATTCTTATGAAGAACAATTCCTAGCCTATTTAGTAAATTCTATCTGTTCAGTTCCATACAATATTTTTTAAAGCTATTTCAATGGCAACTGTCTCTAGATTTGAACCTTCAATCGCAGGCAAGGCAGGTGAATGCATTATTGACTCCACTATCAGGTCTTCATTTGAATTAAAATGATAATAATGTATTTATTTATTTTTAAATAAAAATGACACTACTATATTTATTTTTTTATTTATTTTTTAGCATAAATAAACAATAGATTTGCATTGCGTCCTTGGCTTTATATCAATTAACAAAATTATGTAATCTAAATTAATATGTAAATGTGAAAGTTTATTTGTTTGTTTGTGACTTTGCTCCAGTCTAGATGAATCTTCATTGATTTTCCTTCTTTCATTGCAAAGAATTTTATAGGCTATAAATTTTTGCTTTGTGGTATTTAATTATTTTTAAAATGTTGGTAATTTGCAATACTTATAAAAAAAGATAAATTTAAATAAATTAATAAATTATTTTTAAAAAAGGAGGGTTTGGAAAATATGAATGACATTTATATTGTAACCTGCTTGGATTGTAAGAAAGATAATAAAAATTATTTATATATAGGAACAATAAAAATAAACTGAAACTAGATTAAAACAACATTTAATAGATAAAAATTCTAATATATATAACTGCATATGAAAGAATCAAGCATTTAAAATTTGCAGATCTTACAAAGAAAGATTAGTTAAAGAAAGTTTATAAAGTGTATAAAAATTAGAAAACCAGTTGTGAATAGAAAATGTTAGAAATCTGGTGTGTGTATATATATATATATATAATAAATACAACATTATTTTTAATTTGATAAGTAAAATTCTGTTCTTGACCCCAATGAAGGTGCTGAAATTTCTATCAACAGTGTTTGATTTATTGGTTAAGACTGGAGATTTTATATATATATATTATTAATCAAATTAAATCCCAGTGTGTTGCTGAATTGCATTCCATACTATATATATATTCTAACCCTTGACTTGTGCATCTTCACTTCCAGAATAGTATATGATATAAAATAAAATGGGTTCTAGCTCAGTTAATAATTAATAAATAAAATATTCAGCATTAAAATTAAAATGTTTCACTAGCTCAAATTTAAAATACGAATAAGGTTCAGTTTATAAAAATAAATTAAATAAATATTTAATATTTTCATGAGACTTGAAGTGAAAATACAGGTGACAAGATAGATTACATTGAGCCAATATCTCACAGGATACTACCTCAATGGCATAAGAACACTATCCCCCCTTATTACTATTTCAAATAACAAACTCATAGTATTCTTACGACTTTAATAACTTCTATTCACTAAGATTAAACTAATAATTAAGTCTTAATCTTCTATTTGTAATAATCTAGCTCAATAAAATAATCTCAGGTTCACAAAGTTTATTCTAAGTTAATTTAAAATATGGCAGTAAAATATGAGAAGGGATTTTATGTCATAATCTACTACACTAAAACTAATAGTAATAATATTCTTCATTGTTTAACTACTACTGGATATCTTTTCTTTTCGTTATATTTTTATTACCATAATAAAATAATAAAATAATTTTATACAATCTTTTATCTTCATGTAATAATATAATAAATACGTGGTAGCATATGATAATCTGATAAACAAAGGATGTGTGGCAACTGATAGCATATAATTCAGTATACTATTGTGATAACTAATTTATGACCAATAAAAAACAATGTAAAATTATGATTATTTAATTTAAAAAAAATACTAATCAAATATTTAAATTCTTAAATATAACTCTCTATTTATCTTTTTGTGCAAAATTATATTTTTGTTTCAATTGTTATGAATATATCGTGATTTCATGCAGTGAAGTGGAGAAATAAACAATCCAGACACAAAAAATTTTAAAAAACAAATTTTAACAAAGTTTATTAACAACAACAAATAAAATAAACAATTTATGTACACTATTTACAATGGATATCCTTATTTTATTCTTACATTTTTATCTACTAAGTTATATAAAATAGTTTATAGTTTAGTTATATCTTTATTTATACTTAAGACAAAATAAAAAAATGTTACCATTTGGTTTCTCATTATGGTTAACTTATTATAAATATATTTACTTATTAGCAAAATATTTCATCCTTAATATTATTAAACTATCTTATTTTTTAAAAAAAATTCATAGGAAAAACATTCTACAGAAAAACAAAAATTAACTTTATAATGAGTATGGATTTCTCAAAATATTAAAAAAATTTTCATCTTGCAAAGTCAAAGATGTTACATAAAATATTCATCCAAAATTCAGTACTAGATTTTAGTGTTTTATCACACGATGTTTACTAATCATAATATATTCTTATTTAGCCTTACTTTAGTATGATGTAAGTGTAATAATCAATATATTCCTGTTATTCAATAAACAAAAAAATATATACTATGCATATTTGTTTATATAATTTACATTGTACTATTGTATTTTAAAAATATGCAATACTTATTTTTCTTTTTAAAAAAAATAATAATAAAACATTCAAAAAATAATTAACATTCTAAAGAAAATATCTTGTTTAGATACTCTATTTTAAAAATTTATATTTCATTTCCGAAAATAAATTCAAAATATATTCTATGATTCTTTCCTTTCCTTAGGATACTTTGGACCTTTAATTTCAAGTTATAAATTCTATTCCTTCTAAGCAAATAAACCAATCTTATACAAAACGATAGCATAACCTAAGTTCTAAATTATTTATCATTTCTTTTCAAAATATCTTACTGAATGATGCAGTTACATGAAATAAAGATAGCGAAACAGATGTATAGGATTTAAGGAAGAAAGCTAGAGTATCACTCTTAATATATCTCAAAAAATCATGGCACAGTGCAAAGAGGTATGACCTTTACCTGTCTAATAACCTCTAATACACGAACGATGTTAAAGCTACTTCTTCAGCTTTATTTAAAACATCAAATATTTAAAGACATATAAAACACTGTCCAAATAAAATGTGTATCAGTCATAGGGCTTTGTTAACTATGCTGATAACCACATAAAGACTAAATATTATTTCTATTCCCTATCATATCCTATTTTTTTAAAAAATACATCATCTTGGTTTCCTGCTAACTATAGTACTTCCAAGCCACTATCTCAACATTATTTCTCAAGATTTTTCTACATCTTACATCGATAAATAACTATCTGCATTTACAAAACAATAAATAAAATTCATTGATAATTAAACAATCTTACTGTTCCACAAGAAAAGTTTGTCTACTTCATCATTCTGTATGTTTAATCATATACAATCTAACTAGACAATATTTGAATATCCAATAACATGAAAGTTCTAAAAGAATCACATAATTATTTGTTATTATGTTGGATTATATCACTAATATATATAAAAAAAAAAAATCGTCGTATGCATATTTTCAAATCAATCCTATCTCATAATGGTTTTTTAAAATGTTGTATGAAAATGTGTTACATATAATTAAAACTTTTACACTTCATTCTTAGATTCATAGATGATCTAAAGAAAACAAAAATATACATTATAAATTATTAATAGTTATTATTATTACCAAATAACCCTTTTTATCTGGTCATCATTTTTAGTAGGCTTCTTCCATCCACTGGATATAGAAAAACATTGCATACATAAACAAAAAGACACATCCATACGTTTTATTTAAAAATATTCTTATCTAAATTATTAGATTATATTATAAATTTTATGTTATTAACAAATTAATGTTTTATGTTTTCCTAATCTTATAAATAGAAAATTTACATTTAACTAAGTTAGTAAAATAAAAATTTAAAACTATAATTACGTCTTCACTTGACCATAGTTCATGATAAAATCCAAAAAATGTTCATTATTTTCTCTAGAGTTTTAAAATGTTCTCCTCCAAGTGCGTTAAAGTTTAAAAATAAAAATAATTATTAATCCATTTAGTAAAATTTATAGAAAATAATTCTGGGTCTTTACTATTCAGAATGAACATTATTAAACTGTAATATTAAAGAATTATTCCCACGAAGTTTATTTAATATTCTCTGATGCATCACTCTGTTCAATTTAACTTAAGTTATCTGGTAAACTTTTACACAATATTTGTATTTTCATGGATCCAGCCTTTATTTATCTACTATATGTTCATTTTTTTTTTATATAGGTTTTATTTCTTAATAAGTTCTTTTTACTTCTTGTAAAATATATATTTAAAAAAAAAATGTTTTCCTTCAAAAAGGACTAAACATTCTATTTCTTTCATTATATTTTATGATAACTCATACGATATAAATATCTTATTCTTTTTTTAAAAAAACTCCTGGATAAGCTTATAAATAATGCGTCACAAAATTTTTTAGACGGCAAATAGTATTCTCTTTAAGCTTCCAGCATAATGTCCGTATTGTTCTTTTATGAGTTAGAACAGTCCTCCGGTTAAGCATAAATAAAGCTGAATTATAATTTAAACATATTTTATTTCGTAGTATATCCATTTTCATTGCGAAGTTTAGGTCAAATTTCAGATAAAATAATCCTGGCAAGTAACTTTTAAAAATTAGAAAATCATTTTCACGAAGTTCCCAAATATATATATTTTTAAACTCTCTTTTGCAAAATACTTTTAAAAAATATCAATTAGTTTTTTGCAAATAAAACTATAAGAAAGTATTAAAAAAAAATTGACTAAAATAAAAATTTTAAAGTACTATCTCTTCGATAGCTACTAATATACCTTTCTCTGGTTTCAATCCATTTTTAATCTCCTCTTATACCCCCGTGCAATTCATATTTATAGTCTGTAAGAATACCTCTTTTGATTGGTTGATTCTTACTTTTAGCTTGAGAACAAATTTACATATATTTTTAGTTTTACAGAATTATATTTGAGAATAAAAATTTATGACATAATAACTCAAAATATTATTTAAAATATTACTTTCAGATTGATTATTACTTTATCAAAATTATTTAATCATTTAAAATAACTTTTAAAATAACTTTAATAACCTATTCCATTTATCTATTTTTATTTAAACAAAATATTTAATTTTTTTATTAACTGTATTCGTCTTTATTACATTATTTAAAACATTACATATGATAGTTAATTTAATATTTAATATTTACGTTATGCTAGGTGATAATTCCATCCAATTCTATAATATAACTTTTAAAATATTTTAAACTTTGTTACTTTAAGTACAAACAAGCATGTGTGTGAAAGTATGAAGTATACAAGTCACATGATTAATAACTTTGACAGACGATTTTCAATCTATTTCTCTGCCTAGACTAATAAAATTGCTACACTTATTATATTTAATAATATAATTATAAAATTTGGAAGAACAATTTAGAAAATATAGAATTAAATACAATTCTCACCATCATAAAGTTTATTTTTAAAATATATTATATTAATTTTGACTATTAAATATGATTATAAATTTAAACACTGTATTTATTAACTTATCAGTTTTAAACTATTAAAATCGAATTTATTAAATATACTTTTAATATTTATAGCTGTGTTATTTAATATGGCCAGCTTTACAACCATATGAAACAATATTTTGAGCTTTATTTAACTATTTTTAAATGATTCGTTATAATTTTATATACTATGTATTTTCTTTAGCTTCAAATTGTACTTTATATTATAATTGACAAACTATAATTAACATATTAAAATAATATATTCTAAAATTTAAAATTTTTAGTAATTGACTGTTATGAACTATTACTGACCTATAGAAAAGGGCACAATATATATATATAAACAAAAACTAACTATTTTTTTATCAAACTTTAACATGAGCCACTACTCTCAGTGCCATCTCATATTGCTGACCCACCTGATCACACACATGTTGAAAAGATAAATAATCACCAATATACGTATTTCATGCTAAACCAGCAATCATCAGTTGGTCTGAGAATAGTGGATTGCATGAAAGTCTGAGTTTGAATCCCACATATATTACATATATGAATGCAGGTTTAAGCCTGTACAATGTATTATCAAACTTTACAAAAATATTTAATTCAGAGGATTTGAACCCAAACTTTCCAGCTCCCTTCAGCCTTCCACCCTATCTCATACAACTGATACACATAACCACACATATGTGAAAAAGATAAATGATCTCCAATATATGTATATTGGAGATCATTTGTCTTTTTCACATGTATGTTGTTATGTGTATCGGTTGTATTAGATAGAGTGGAGGCAATATATGTATGGAGATCATTTATCTTTTTCACATGTGTGGTCATGTGTTTTGGTTATATGAGATAGAGTGTATGGCTGAAGGGAGCTTGAAAGTCTGTGTTCAAATCCCCGATATTACATCTAGACTCCAGATATATAAAATACTCTTGTATTTAAAATATTACAATATTTATTTCATTGATTATAAAACAAAACAATAACAAAAACATATGTGCAATATATGTATATGTCTGTGAAAAAAATCCATACAAGAATTATGTATACACAAAATTTGTGTACTCATATTAAATCGTAAATATATATAAATATCTTATTGGTTAACATATTTAACAAAATTAATGAATGGAAAATAGAGCATTGGGAAACTAGTTAATTCAAGGATATAATAGTGCCTATGTCCATGTTCTTACCATGAGAATGTAAAGTCTTAAATTTATAAATTAAAAAAACTTTTTTTTCTCTGTTGTATAGCAAAAATTAATCTGTAATATGACCATTCTTAAATCATTATTTGAGTAATCTAATAAATTGAAGTGTTTAGAAACTGGTCTGTCTTTATTTTTATGTAAAATGTCAAATCTATGGTTAATTATTCTAATATATAGATTTTTGCTGATACACCTACATAATAGTTCAAGTAACTGCAACATTTTATTAAATATACTAAGTTTATACTTTTACAATTGTCATAATTGGGAATATATCATTTTTGTAACCATAATATGTTTTGCATGTAAAACATGTTTTATCCCTACTTGAAAAACATTTATATATATATATATATAAATTAGTAATAAAATTTATTTTACAAATCTATTCCTTGTCTTCGATATACAACTTTATGTGAATTGGGAAAAATAGATTTTAGATAATCTGTGGAATTTAATAGTATTTGGTTATTTTTAGGTAAATCATCATTAAAAATAAGAACTAGTGTGGGAACTTCCAAGTAGATACTTATTTTCTTAGATAGAAAAAGCTCCTTCTTTTCAATTTCTGAAAATTGTATTACTGCCTTATTTAACAGTGTTTTAGGATAATTCATATTTATGAATTTATTATATAAAACTTTGTTATTTGTTGGGAAAAAATTTTTTGTCTCTGCAAATTATTTTAATTCTTAAAAATTTACTATAGGGGGTATTAACCTTTAAGTGCTTAGGGTATTTACTATGAAAATGTAAAATAATATGTTGTCAGTTGGCTTATTATATATATTGCAACAGGAAATTTTCCTAGTATGGGTTTTTATATACATTCCAGTAGACAAAAATGGGTTTGAACCTGAATACTTTACAATCAAAGATATATATATATACACACACATATGTATAATGAGATCTTCAAGCTGTGTGCTGTAAATTTTGATTCAAATAATAATAAGTTGAATAATTAATAAAATTCAAATAAAAAATTTAATTCAATTTTATAATAATATTAATCAATGTGATAATGAAGATTAATAATTCAAAAATAGGAGTATTCCCAAAAGTATTTTATTTGTTTTTCAGTTTCAATAAAAAGAAACTTAAAGATGCCAAACCTTCTAAAAAGAGGTTTACTTTTGGAAAAGTTTTTTAAAAAACGATCTTCATTAATTATTACCACCATCCCAGCATGTCCCCGAATGAATTGCATGATTTCTCGGGAATGTGGGTATTAACTAGTATTTATGTTTTAATTAAAAGCCTATATTTATTTGAATTGAGTTACAAACACAAACTAAATGGATTTTTAAAAAAAAAAAATTAACAATTTATTAATAATAAATAAATAAAATGTTGCATATATACACGCAATTATCGACATATACATAAAAATATTATAGTAACAAAAAATATTTTAAGTTTAAACTATGGTTCAACTTTAAGGCTTTATTGTAATTATAATGATAAAATCTTACCATGTTAAATATCAAAACAATCATTAACCATGGTTTTTTTAAGATAACATTCTTTTAATATTTTACTGTTGTCTTCCTTAGTTTTTTTGATGATGATCTTCTCCTCGAACACTACTAATGTTAGAGAGAGTAGATACAGCAGCACTGATGATGTTATATGAGATATACTATCTATAAGTCTTGAGTAATTTATATGGCCCTATCCATGTCTTCCTTCACCACATTATAGAGGCATTGCACAAGTTGGTTTTTCAAACTTCAGCACTAATTTTTGGATCCAACTGCATTTGACTGATGTGGTTTTTGGTTATCTACCCATACGTGGTAGATGGATTTCTTCTAAATAAAATCATCATACTGGCTATTGTAACTGGAGTATTGATACTTTAAAGACAGGCAGTAAAATATGGCTTATGATGGAAAAAGGGTTTTAATCTGCAGTTGTTTCTCTTTTCATCATGGATCATGGCTATATAGCTTCAGACTACACCTTAATGCAAAGCAATATGGATAGAATTTCTGGGCTTTTAGAATTAGAATGCTAATGCCTAGTTTCATGTTTCAGACCTATTTATATCTAATTGATGTTGTTCAAACATATTTTTCAAACAATATATATGTCAGGGGTCCCCAACCTTTTTGCACTTAAGAGCACATTCTATAATAACGGCCAGGTGGCGGGCACCATTTATTTTTTTCAACCAGATTGCTGGCACCATTTATTTTTCAATGTAAATTTATAGTTGGATATTGTTAATAATACACATAATGTACAAAAAAATATTTATTTCAAAAATAAAATTTTAATGTATAATTAATGTTTATATTTTTATGCTGTAAAAGTATAGTATGCCATACAATTCGATTGCAATATTATACAATTATTTATAAGAAATTTTAAAAATTACATTTATTTGTATCAGATAAATAATTTTTTATCATGTTCGGATAGCGGCGGGTACATGTAAAGGGAAAATATGACTTTTGTATCACTACAACAATATATTTTTGGAAAAATATCCTCTTCAAAACATGTTATGGATACACTATTCTTATTTTTATACATAAGTATGTGAAACAAAAGAAGAATAAAAAAAAATTTCTTTATTTACATTTCACAACATAGGAAAAAAATTTCACTGTCAAAAAACAACTTCTTAAATATTATCAATTATAAAATTTTAATATTTTTTTCAAATTCACCATCAGATTTTTTATAAAAATGGACAAGTTGTTTAATTAAAACCTCCATTTGAAAGGCAGCTTAAGTAAGGTTTGAAATGCTTTAAATTTTTCTAAACAACACAATTCAAAATTATCTCATGTATCAAAAGCATTTTTCCTTCTTCCTTTACAATATTATTATTATTCAATTTCTCACATATTATCAAATAATACTTAATAATCCTTAATAATGTACATGAATAAATTTTTTTTTTAATCTTTAGGGTAGTTTACATTTTTATTTCTTGAGGAATGCATATATGTGCACACACAAATGAATGGCAATTTGTATATATTTATTAATCAATTTATATGAATATTTATTAAACACATTTTGTCTCTCTGTATTGTTATAGTATAACCAATTTGGGCTACATAGGATTTGTTATATATTAATTTTAAAAATTCTATTACTATAAATAATTTCAATGACAAGAAAATGGATTACTGTTCTAGAAAAATTCGGTACTTTTTCATTACATTGGACAAGCCACTTGATGGTGTTGTTTCTATGTAAACAAAAACAAGTATAACATTCCAGGCTGGCATAGTATTTTTGTTTGGCATATTTTATTGATATATTTATTTCAAAACCTTTTTTATTTGCTATTTATGTGTTATTTTTTGGATTTCGTATATTTGTTCTTTTTTTAAAAAAAAAAACAACCTAAGATTTAATACAATTAAAAACATTAACATGCCTTCTTTGGTTGACTTTTTTATTTGGTTTTTATTTGATGTTACTTTTTTTTTTTTAATTTAAGAAATGAAAAAGAGAAAGAAAATTAAATAATTACGCTTTCTAGTTTCTTTTGGGAGGGGCTTCCTGCATTCTTACCCTTTTTTGCTTTGGGATGAAATAAAATAAAATGAAAACATTACTGTTATATTTATTTTGTGATTTAATGAAGTGAAAACCTAAGCCTAATATGTACCACTTTTTATTTATTGTTTGAAGTATGGCATTTCAAAAATTTGATCAGAAACTGTACACATCCCATTCCATAGGTTTTAAAGTTAATCCAGCTTTTTATACACACCCACACATGTGAACAACAAATAAGAATAAAAACAAAACTAATAAACAGACATTTAATTGAAAATTGATATGCAAACAAATAAAGGGAAAAGACTAATGATTTCTTTAGGCTATGTGTTTATTTATAGAAAAAAAAAAACAATATCAAATTCAAGTCGGTTTGAGACCACGTAAATGGCATACCACTGTGTTGCAGAGAAACAGCGCCATCAAGTGGCTTATCCAGTATAGCAAAAAAGTAAATTATGTTTCTCTTAAAATTAGGTGTATAAGTGAAAAAAGTATAAAGTTGTTCTCTATTGTATGGCCATATCATAAAGATGTCATCTACATATCTTAGCCAAGTATGAGATTTAAACCTAGCACTTTTAAGTATAAAGGTATACAGTTGGGCTGTAAAATTATTGGCATTATTTGATGTCATTTTTGTATCCATTTTACTATCTTTTTTTTTGTAAGTAATATGTAAAGTTAAAAACAAAATAGTTATTTCTTAAGATTAATTCAGTAATAGTTGAAATTTAGTGCTGATTATCATAAAGCAGATTTAATAGCTTCAATTCCATCATTATGAGGTATGTTAGTATAGTATTATGTAATATCTAAGATTACTAAAAATATTCATTTGTTAGTTGACATTTTCTATTTTTAAAATTAAAATAAAGTGTGTGATATCTTTAACATAAAAACTGAATAATGATGGAATGTCATGTATAATGCCATCAACAAATGCTGAAGTTTTCTGCAGGACCAATATTACTATAAACCTGCCAGAATAGTTAGATTTATGGATTTTGGGTAGAATATAAAACTTACTGGATTGATGTTTGTTTGATAATAAAATATATATATATACTAAGACCTCTTGCTTTCAGATCTTTCAGACTGGAAAGTATGTTTTTATATAAAGCGTTTGTAATAGCTTGTGTTATGGGTTCATTAAAAGTTTTATTTAAAAGAAACAAAGTTCTGTTTATGTAGTCATCTTTATTCATAATTATTATTGTTTCTCCTTTTATCAACTGGTTTGATAATAATATTTCTCTTTTTTTCTAAATTATATAATGCATATTTTCTATTTAATGTTAAATATTTTGGAGAAAGATGAATTACAACATAAAACTAGGTTAGTAACTGAAACATTAGGTTAGGCAATTTTTGTATTAAAAGACTTTATCATACCAATAAAATATAACTGTGGATCATATTTAGAAATTAAATTTTTATTCCAATAACAATTATAATGAAAAAACAATGTGTAAACATATTATTCGTTTAAGAAATTAGTAATTAATGACTTTTAGAAAATATTTAATCACCTTATCAAAATTTGAATTAAATTTTATATTTATTTTTAATCAATGTTCTTAAAAACCACTAAACATCATCACATGATTACCATTTCTTATGCTTGCTCTTAACTGTTATTAAAACAGACAAAACTCCCCATACAGTAGTGCCACTCAGTGCAAGCCAGAGTAATCAATGGATTCCAGAAGGCTTGTGCAAGTAGGCACTAGATAGGGATTTTAAGCACAAATCTTCTTGCATCCATTGATTACTCTGGCTTGCACTGAGTGGCACTACTGTATGGAGAGTTTTTGCCTGTTTTAATGTTCTTAAAGAACACTTGCTTTTATTTATAATAAAAATTGATGATTCACAAATATACATAATCAAAAATTAAAAATTTTATAATAAAATGTTGAATGTTGACAAATTGTTATTTAGTTGTTAAATTTTGAGATTTTTTTCTTTCTTGTCATTATAATTGATAACGATTGTTCCATGTTGTCTATATCACTGAATTCTAAATCAAACTCATTATATATTGCTGTACTTTTTTTCATATATGTCGTATTTCATTTTTAATATATTTTTTAATAATTTGAATGTTGGGAAATGATTTAGCTGATATTTAATTATTGGCTCAACAAATAGTCCTAACTTCATATGGAAAATATTCAAGATCATAATCATTTCATAACCATACTGATTTTAGCATTGTAATACCAAATTTAAAATGTCCAGATATATATTATTCATTAAAAGTGAAAGTAGAATCCACTCAGAGCTCAATTAAATCTGAAAAATCATCAAATTACTTCATTTGTAAAAACAATGCAATTTATTCTTTTAGTTTCCAATGTTCTTTAAGAACTTTATCCAAGATGATTATCAATCATTACTATGACAGTACATCAGCATATTTTGTATTTATTTCTTTTACAAATGTAATAAATTGTTCATGTTGTTTTCTTGATCATACATTATTAACAACTTCAATTATTGTTGATATATCACAATTATTGTTGATATATCACGATTATTGTTGATATATCATGACTTACTAGGAAAACATTTTTGCATAATTTTTGCTAATAACTTAAAACGGTAGTGTTTGGTTAGCTGCACCCCAGCTGCTATATGCGCTGTTTCTGTGTAAACACACAGAAATATCTAGAGCAGGGGCCCTTTAAGCAGAAATGCCTATTCCAGCCATTAGGTGGCGCTGTTCACCATGCATTTGATAATTTGAGATAGTCAAATTATATTGGAGTGGAATAGTAACATATACGAATGTTTAGTTAAGGATATACAAAGTTTTAAAGAAAAGGGGAAGAGAATAATGGTTATAGGGGATATGAATGGACATATTGAAGAAATTGATGATGTAGATAATAAAAATGAACAGCTTTTGAAGAATTTTTGTCAGAAAGTGAATTTGAGTATTGGAAATTTATTAAATATTTATGAGGGACAATACACATGGTCCAGAAATAATATATTTCACACAATAGATTATGTATTGGTAGAGAAAGAGGGAATAAATAAAATACGGAAAATTAAGGTGTTTGATAATGAAGAAAAAGTATGCACTAGTGATCATAATTTCATTGTAATTGAAATGGTTAGTAATGTGATGGAGAATAGAAATAAAAGTAGACATAATAGTGAAAGATGTGGATGGAGAGTAAATGATAAGAATAAGTTGGAAGAGTATAAAATACAAGTTGAAGAAATAATGGAAGAGTGGGTTGGGGATGAGTATAAGGATTGGTGTAAGGAAGTAGAAAAAGTTGCAAATAGGGTTTTAGGTGAGAATATTGAAAAGAATAAAAGTAATAAAAAAATTAAAATTAGTAAAAGTGTAAAAGAAAGGAAAGAAGCATGTAGAGAATATAAGTGTGCTATTAAGAATAAGGAAAGTGAAAAAGATATTAATGCTAAATGGGAATAGTACTTAGAAAAGAAGAAGTTGGCTAAAATAGATATTTATAGAGAGAGAATGAAATTGAATAGTAAATTGTTGAAGGATATTAATAAAAGTGGAAGAGATGGAAGTAAAAAATTTTGGAATTATATTAAAAGGAAAAATGTAGGGGAGAGAGAGAGTTAGTATTACTAGATGATGAGGGAACTGAGTGTAGTTCTAGAGAAGATTTAGAGAGAATCTTAAATAGTTATGTAATGAATATAGAAAAGATGTTAGATGTGAATGATAGAATATTAGAAAATATGAAAGAATATAGTAATGGGAATATTAGTTTTTCAGAAAATGAACTAAATGAGGTAGAGAAGAAATTGAAAAGTGGGAAGTAATACAAGAGTAAGGTTATTATTTAAAGGAAAGGGTAAGGATCATAGAAAGTTGAATAATTATAGACCGATAGCGGTAACATCAGTTTTATATAAAGTTTTCTTGTGTATGGTGGCTAGTAAAGTTGTAAAATGGATGAAAGGGAATAATGTAGTGGGTGAAATGCAAGGAGGTTTTAGATTAGATAGGCGTATAGGAGATAGTTTATTTGTAGTTACACAACTTATGGATATGAGTAGGAATGCAGATAAATAGTTATATATGAGTTTTATAGATATAGAGAAGGCATATGATAGAGTAAATAGAAATAGATTATGGATAAGTTTAGCAAATTTGGGAATGGATAAAGCTTTAATAGATATTATTAAGAAATTATATGAAAATAATTATTATATATATATATCAATTAGAGAATATAGAATCAATTAAAGTTAAAAATGGTGTGGGACTAAGGCAAAAATGCCCTATGTCACCTATTTTGTTTGTGTTTTATTTGAGTGAAATGGAAAGAGCAATAGAAAGATTAGGAAGAGGGATAGAGATACCGTTAATAGGTAGTAAGGGAGTATATATTTTGTCAGGTCTTTTTTTTGCAGATGATATATTTTTGTGTGCAGAAAAAAGAGAAGATATAGAAGTTATGTTGAGGACATGTGCAAGGGTGGGTAAAGAGATGGGGATTAAATTTAGTGAAGAAAAATAAAATATAATGATGGTTAATACTGAGGAAAGAGAAGATGTAGAATTTTTATTGAGAGATATTAAGTTAAGTGTGGTGAATAGATATAGTTATTTGGGAATTATTTTAAGTAATCAGAAAAATTATTTGGATGAATGGGAGAAAAAATTGATAAATGAAGCAAAGAAAAGAAAGGGATTGATAAAGAAATTAATAGTATTTTCATATAATAAATATGATGTAGCTAGAATTATATGGAAAGGAGTTGCAGTAGCAGGGTTAACATATGGTAATGATGCATTATATGTTAGTAAAAAGATATTAGATTATTTAGAAAAAGCTCAAAGGGAATTAGGAAGACATGCATTGGATGCAGAAGTATGGACAGCAAGGGAGGCAATTCAAGGAGAAATGGGATGGTCAAGTTTTCATATGAGAGATGCAAAAAGTAAAATGAAAATGTTTGGTAGATTGCAGTTTATGGATAATAAAAGAATAGCTAAAATAGTATTTAATTGGGTTATGAGTAAAGGGCAGATAACAAGATGGGTGAGAAAGGTAATGCGCTATGCAAAAGATTTGGATAAAGAATTTATATCAGTATATTTGTACAAAAGATGGGATGATTGTGTTAAGAGGATTATTGAGTGTTATAGTAGTAAGGAATGGGATAAAAGAATAAATTTATTAATAAAGACTAGGGAGTTAGAGAGATGGAGAAATAGTATGGAGAGTAAAAAGAGTTTAAATATATATAGAAATAAACAGAATATTAGGTGTGAGTTAATTTATGATAATAGTAAGGAAAGTAGTTTATTGTTTAAGGCTCGAACGGGATCTTTAGCTACAAAAGAATATACATGTAAATGGAAAAATATGGGTGATTTATTTTGTAAATTATGTAAAGAAGGAATTGAAAATATTAGGCATTTGTTAATTGAATGTAAATGTTTGAAAACAGAAAGGGTACATATAATGAAGTTGTGGAAAAATAAATATGAAAAGAGTGATTATACAGAAAGTGAATTATTGGTTTTTATGCTGGGTTTGGGAAAAGATAAGGGGGATTTAGATATAAAGGTTATAGAGTTGACAAAAATTATGTTGTGGAAATGGGATAGAGCAGATTATGGGTAAATTTAGAGTGGGGAATGTAAAAGAAAGTGGCTAACAGGTTTATCTGGGCATAATTGCTGAGATATTCTTGACTTCGTTTAAGGAGAAGCCATAATACATCACATCACATCATCACAGGAACCTTCCACAAGCCAGCTGGCAGCAAAACTACCCGCCTGGTGGCGCCACTTGCAATGCATAAGCCATGTAGCTTACATCGTCTGCTACCAGCCACTACCAAGAACCTAGGTGGCGCTGATTGCCATAAGCAGATCTAGCTTACGTTGTCTGCTACACCAAGATTCTAGCCCACTACGTGGTTGGTGCTGTTTCTCCACGTTACACACGGAAAAACTACGCAAAATAATGCCTGCTTGATTTGTTTATGTCCATACTACTTAAAACACTACCCTTAAAACATATCCTGAAATTTGTTTCAGAACAAAATGTTGAAGTTTTCTTAATAATTTGTTTTTACACCACTCTAATTTGGAGCCCCATTTTCTTGATACACTTACCAAAATGATTGACTGGCAATTTATATTTTACCAACTTTTTCTTTTTGAAAATATCATCTCTAGTTGTTTGTCACTTCAATGATTCTATGCCAAAAGTTTATCATAAGTTCAATTTTTCATGAATAATCATAATGAATGTAAGAAAATTAGCTATATCTGCTTTGGCTGTACTTTTTTTTAAGTGAAATAAAAATACCATATTAGTTTATCTTATAGATTGGCTATTAATTGACTTTTCAAATTTTCATTGAGATATTTCAATCTGATGCAATTATCTTTTAAGATAAGGTAATGCTTTTGAATTTAATTTGTTCTTTGATATAAAATTTCACTTGTTTTAATCAAGTATTTTTTGATAAATTCATTTTCTGCAGATGATTTGTTTCAGCTATTTTTTAAATAATAACAACAAATTCGCTTTCACAAGAGCTTCACTTTTAAAATTTTACTCTGTTTACAAAATTTGGCACAAATATTACATCTTTGATGTTTTTCCTCAGTTATTAAATCAGAAGCTGTAATTTAAAAGATTTGTATCAAAGTCCTTTTTTATATTATATTGTTTAAATAAGCTTTATTTTTGGCTTGTGTAAAGAATATTTCTAATCATTTGTCATTGAAAAATTGTTTTTTTTTTTGTATTATTTTCCTTTTTTGTTCACCCTAAACAAACAAAATTAGAATTTATAAAAATTATAATTTAATCATTTAAAATTTGAAGCAATAATTAAAAATATTATGTTTGCATCAAAATTTATAATGACAGCATTTTTCTTTTATTTGTATGTTGGACTATTTCCGTTATCTAATATTGATGTCTTTTTTGAAAAATTCACATTTCATGTTAACTTTTCAAATACTATCAAGATTAGTAATACCACATAGGTTAGTACATACCACAACATTTTGAGTAATATCATTTTTCTTCTCTAAGTGTTGCTAGTCTTGATTGGTGATAATACTAGTATGGTATCTAAATTGGGGATCTTTTGATTTGTGAATAATGAATTTTAAATAATGTTCTAACCAACTAAGCTACTCTGTCGAAGGCGACAATAGAAATTTCATATACTTATCTGTGAAAGTACTCTTGATTTTCAGAACAAGATTAATGATAGTTTCTAACCATTATGAATTATTACACTAGATTGACTTATAAAGTTATTTAACATTATCTTGCAAGAAACTTCATTAAATTTTAATTGTACTTTTACCTCCCCAGTTTTGTCTTTTTCCAATCAAATATATGTTCATTGATATATAAATAATCAACAACTTTAGATACATAGTTGTATTTTTATATTGGACTATTTTCATTATCTAATATGTGTATTAAATGTCTTCGGAAAATTTAACTTTATTTAAATACTCCAAATACATTCAACTGTTAGTAATAGCACATCAAACAGATTAGTATATGCACAACATTTTGAGAGGTATTACTTAACAATTGAATGTATTTGGAATATTTAAATAAAGTTAAATTTTTCTAAAGACATTCAATACACATATTAGATGATGGAAATAGTCCAATATAAAAATACTAGAACACCATCATCACAAATCTTCAGGAAAACACTTTAGATACATATTTTTTTATATATAATCCTCAGCACAAATACATAGTTTTTATATATAAAATCCTCAGCTTGTGCTCTTATGCTCATTTTGTAATGGGGCATCTGACTCCATCATTGTATCTTCTTCTATATTCATATATAGATTCAGTTTTCATTTTTCAGCAGTTCTAGTTGAGGTTTTATAGAGACTAGAAACTCAAAGTTTGTTATGGTTTGGAACATTCTAAAATTATAACAATAATATAATTTCAATACAACATAAGAACTCTTCTAATAAAATCAAGAAATGGCAAATAGGCTTATCATCCCCACTCTTATCAGTAACACTTTCAAGGAAAAACTGAAAACTATAGTCACAAATCAATTTCTACTTAAAATTAGGCTTGGCTGTATTGGTAACACATTTCTTGTATAGCTACATAGTGAAGCATTTTTACATACCTTCTGGAGATCAATAAAATTTCCTCTTCAATCAAGTTTAGAATAGAATCAGAACAAGAACAAAAATTGGCATTCTTAAATGCTTTTGTAACAAGACTCTCTCATGGCAAAAAATCAACATGTAATTCATCTTAAAACCCACACTTGTCAGAAAAATAAAATTATATTATTATTATAAAATGTGCAAGGGAAGTTTGCTCAAAAATCTGTTGGGTGAGGGGAGGTCTACATAGAACAAACTGTCATAAAGAATGGTTAGGTATCAACTGCTATTAAGAATACAAACAGACAAGAAAAAAATGTTAAAAGAAAAATTAATTACAAGCCCTATAATACAAACTATGGATAGCATACAAACAAAAGTAATTCTGCAGTCAATTCCAAAATCGTTACACATTATAAAGAATCCTAACCTCTATAAAACCTAAACTTGAAATGCTGAAAAATGAAAACTATATCTATGAATACTATATGAGTGTGGATGGAAATATGTCAGTGGAATCAGTTGCCAAATTAAAAGAACAAAGATTGATAATTAAAGAAAAAAAGAGATGTATCTAAAGTAATAGATCACACGTGTCAACAAAAATGCTTAAGCAAATAAAAAGATAATATTAGTCACAGAGGAAGAATAAAAAAGAAGAAAATGTAAAGAAGCTGCCCACATGACAATGACAAATAATTCTATACATCATCTTAATATGGTATATTTAAAATCTTGCCCTTTAAAAAAACACTTGAAAAATTAGGACTCTCTTAGATGAGTATATGAAATTTCTAGGATTATTAACTTTGGCAGAATAGTTTAATTAATTAGAGCATCACCTAAAATTCACTATTTTAAATGTCTTTGGTTTGTTTTCCATGCTAGTATAATATCTGGTAAGGCTCACAAAAAATTTGAAGAAGAGAGACATAAAATATATTATTTACTAACCTGTGTGTATTTAATAGTTGATTGATAATTAATGAATATTCTCACAGAAATGGTAGTTGTGTTTTTTTTAATGTTTAGCTTTATTACTGCCTAGCATGCTTTTAATGTATTTATCTTTTCAATGAGTATATTAATTGCCAGATATTCAGTAAGAAAAAAAATAATAACAACTGAATTAATAGTTGATAGTATTCAAAAAGTTAATTAAGAGTTAGAGTTTTTCTAAAAGACATTTAACAGTTAATATATAATGGAAGTAGTTCATTAACTAAATTGCAATTCGTAACATTAATCAAAGCGACATATGTAAATGATCTTAGAGGCATTAATTTTTTCCTGTACATTAATTCGTTAAATTAAATTTATTATAATAAAAAATAGGATATATGAGCACGACCCACCACTCTCCACTCTATCTCATAACACTGATACACTTGAACACATGTATGTTGAAAAGATAAATAATCACCAATATACGTATTTCATGCTAAACCAGCAATCATCAGTTGGTCCAGATTACCATCTCTACACATATATGCTATAAGTGCTCAGATATATATTAAGATAGCCAATCTTTATACCTTAATGGGCAGGCTTCAATCTACTCCACACTCCAACTCTTCAACCGTCCATCCAGTTGAAAATCTGATCATGGAACGCTCAAAGGCCACCCTGAGGGGTCAGATTGACCTTAGGTCAACATGGGTGTGACAAGAATCTCGGCCTCAGGCTGGCCTTTGAGCGTTCCATTATCAGATTTTTCAATTGGATGGACGGTTGAAGAGTTGGAGTGTGGAGTAGATTGAAGCCTGTCCATTAAAGTATAAAGATTGGCTATCTTAATATATATCTGAGCACTTATAGCATATATGTGTAGAGATGGTAATCTGGATCAACTGATGATTGCTGATTTAGCATGAAATACGTATATTGGTGATTATTTATCTTTTCAACATATATGTGTTCAAGTGTATCAGTGTTATGAGATAGAGTGGAGAGTGGTGGGTCGTGTGAAAGTCTGTGCTCATATACCCTATATATTACATATATAAACACAGGTATATAATAAGCCTGTGTTTCAGTTATATAATAAAAAATAATAAAAAATGTTTAAAATTAAGTAATGAATAAAATTTTTACTAATCATATCATTAATTTTTATAAATACTATTCATCTTTTTGTTATTGTATATTTTTTTAAATGATAAAATTAAAATTTTTATCCTCAAACTTGGCAACGATACTAAAATGATATTGAAATCGACATTTTTACGAAGGTAACATCGCATAGCTCCAATGCGCGTAGTTTGCCACCTCAAATCTAAAGCATCGTAATGAAATACAACATTGCAGTTTATTATTTTTCAACAGCACAAGTTTTTTATATGAATCCACAAAATCTTATATGAATGGATAAACTCAATAATTTTTTTTTAATACATTTGCTTACAAAATTACTGGTTTTGAAAAAAACAGTTTTTAAATTTAGCAGCGATTTCATTGCTTCTTGAATAGTTTGGAAATTTAAATTATAAAAATAGTTGTCTTTGTCATCAAAAGAGGGCGGGACATATTTATAATAAACTTTTTGAGTATTGTCATAAAGAAATCATTTAATTTAAATTAATTATACTGGAATTATAGTGCAAAAATGTTGGATTATTTGAAACTGATTTGGTAAATTGTTGCCGATAGGAGCTGATTCTAGAAATTTACTGCAGAGGTGTGGACAGCAAAGGAGGCAATTCAAGGAGAAATGGGATGGTCAAGTTTTCATATGAGAGATGCAAAAAGTAAAATGAAAATGTTTGGTAGGTTGCAGTTTATGGATATTAAAAGAATAACCAAAATAGTATTTAATTGGGTTACAAGTAAAGGGCAGGCAACAAGATGGATGAGAAAGGTAATGCAGTATGCAAAAGATTTGGATAAAGAATTTATATCAGTATACTTGTGGGATGATTGTGTTAGGATGATTGTTGAATGTTATAGTGGTAAAGAATGGGATAAAAGAATAGATGCATTAATAAAGAATAGGGAGTTGGAGAGATGGAGAACTAGTATGGAGAGTAAAAGAGTTTAAATATATAGAGAAGTAAAAGAAATATTGGGTGCAAGTTAATTTATGATAATAGCAAGGAAAATAGTTTATTGTTTAAGGCTCGAACGGGATCTTTAGCAACAAGAGAATATACATGTAAATGGGAAAATATGAGTGATTTAGTTTGTAAATTGTGTAAGGAAGGCATAGAAAATATTAGGCATCTGTTGATTGAAAATATTAGGCATCTGTTGATTGAATATAAATGCTTGAAAGCAGAAGGGGTACAAATAATGAAATTATGGAAGAATAAATATGAACAAAGTGATTATACAGAAAGTGGATTATTGGTTTTTATGCTGGATTTGAGAAAAGATAAAGGGGATTTAGATATAAAAGGTCATAGAGTTGACAAAGATTATGTTGTGGAAATGGGATGGAGCAGATTATGGGAAAGATTAGGGTCGGGAATGGAAGGGGAAAGTAAAGTGGCTAACAGGTTTCTTTGGGCATAGTTGCTGAGAGGTTCCTGACTCCATTTAAAGAGAAGTCACAGTACATCACATCACATTTTGGATCATGGAAAGTAAGTTAAACAATTACAGACCGATAGCGGTAACATCAGTGTTATATAAGTTTTCTCATATATAGTGGCTGGAAGGGTTTCAAAATGAATGGAAGAAAATAATATAGTGGGGAAAATGTAAGGAGGTTTCTGATCACATAGGTATATAGGAGATAGTTTATTTATAGTTACACAACTTATCGATATGAGTAAGAATACACAGACAGTTATGTATGGTTTTTATAGATATAGAGAAGACATATGATAGAGGAAATAGAAATAGATTATGGGTAAGTTTAGTAAGTTTGAGAAATGAATGGAGCTTTAGTGATATTATTAAGAAATTATATGAAAATAATTACTATAGGTATCAATTCGGAAATATAGAATCAGTTAAAATGGGTTGGGACTAAGGCAAGGATGCCCTCTATCACCTAATTTGTTTTTGTTGTATTTAAGAGAAATGGAGAGAGCAATAGAAAAATTAGGAGGAGGGGTAGAGATACCACTAATAGATAGCAAGGGAATATATACATTGTTGGGTCTTTTATTTGCGGATGATGTCTTTTGTATGCAGAAAGAAGGGAAGATATGGATCTTATTCTGAGGACATGTACAAGAGTGGGTGAAAAGATGGGGATTAAATTTAGGGAAGAAAAATTAAAAGTAATGATGATTAATACTGGAGAAAGAAAAGATAAATAATTTTTATTGTGGGATATAAAGTCAAGTGTAGTGAATATATATAACTATTTGGGAATCGTCTTAAGTAATCAGAGAAATTGCTTGAACGAACGAGAGAAAAAATTGATAAATAAAGCAAAGAAATTAACAGTGTTTTCATGTAATAAATATAATATATCTAGAAGTGTATGGAAGGGAGTGGCAGTAGCAGGGTTAACATATAGTAATGTGTTATGTATTAGTAAAGGGATATTAGATTACTTAGAAAAGGTACAAAGAGAAATAGGAAGACATGCATTAGATATAGAAGTGTGGACAGCAAAGGAGACAATTCAAGGAGAAATGGGATGGTCAAGTTTTTATATGAGAGATGCAAAAAGCAAGATAAAAATGTTCATTACATTGCAGTTTATGGATAATAAAAGAATAGCCAAACTAGTATTTAATTGGGTTATGAATAAAGGGCAGGCAACAAGATGGGTGTGAAAGGTAATACAATATGCAGAAGATTTAGATAAAAAATTTATGTCAGTATACTTATACAAAAGGTGGGATGGTTGTGTTAGGAGAATTGTTGAGTGTTATAGTGTTAAGGAATAGGATAGAAGAATAGATGCATTAATAAAGAATAGGAAGTTGGAAAGATGGAGAGCTAGTAAGTAAACAATATTGGGTGTGAGTTAATTTATGATAATAGTAAGGAAAGTAGTTTACTATTTAAGGTTCGAACAGGATCTTTAGCAACAAGAGAATATACACATAAATGGAAAAATATGGGTGATTTAGTCTACAAGTTGTGTATGAAGGCATAGAAAATATTAGGCATCTGTTAATTAAATGCAATGTAAATGCCTGAAAGCAGAAAGGGTACAAATAATGAAGTTATTGAAGAATAAATATGAACAAAGTGATTATACAGAAAGTGGCTTATTGGTTTTTATGCTAGGTTTACGAAAAGATAAGAGGAAGCCATGGAGTTGACAAAGATTATGTTGTGGAAATAGGATGGAACAAGATAGAGAAGAATATGGGAAAATTTGAGGTGGGGAATGGAAAGGGAAGTCAAAGTGGCTAACAGGTTTCTCTGGACATAGTTGCTGAGAGATTCCTGACTCCGTATGAGGAGAATTCACAGTGCATAACATCACATCACACCAGAATACTCTTGGTTCATGAAGTAGCTAAAATTATGTCAACCATGTGCAGAATCATATAAAAACCTACAACTTTTAATGATGTCTGTTTCAAATATGTGGTAAACTAATGATGACAAAATAAATAGTCCAAATATATGTGAAAATCTGATTATGACTAGACAGTTAAAATTTATTGAAAAAACACAGAATCCTGCAATGTTAACTTCCACTTTGGATTTCAATACAGAGCTTTTTTAAAATAAAAATTTAAAGACATACATAAAAGAAAGAAATATTCTTATCATCATCAATGAACTTTTCTGACTGCTGCATAAAAACTAATCTGAGTTAATTATACAAAACTCATTTTAATTTATAGACATTTCTTGGATTTGATTTAAATTTTAAAATAAACTTTTTTTTCATCTACATTCATATTATTATATATTTTAAATAAATGTTTTATAAATTAGAGTTAATAATTTTAATCAAATTTTATTACTATAATGCTAGTTTTACAAGTATTTTTTAAAAAAAAGAGTGATTTGTGAAGGCTAGATTTCACAGCTCATTGTTTATCTCAATATATTTAATTCAGAATCAGTAATTTGACTGCACACTTTGTCCTAATATATATTTAAGTTATTAGAAGATAATTTTATTTATGTAAGGCCATATAAAGAATAGAGTAGATCTGTCAATGGGAATTATCATTTAAAATTAATATCTGGTAAATAATGTAAGATTTTAAATATTTTATTAGAACCAATATTTAAATTTTTTTAAGGAAAAAAAAAAGGGAAAGATAGGGAATTTATTGGTCACTTATTAGGACTGATGCTAGAATGTGCCTTTATTGATTGGTTAAAGTAGGCTTGACTTGTTAGTTAAAAGTTTAAATAGATTGTGATCATATAACAATATATCGTAACAGGATCGACCTATCAACCCCGCTCTTGGTTGATTTTACTTTCTGATGAGCATATTGCAGGAATGGCAATAAAGATTGGTGTTACCCAATGTTTATCTTACCCCCCCCTACAACAATATCTCCTGCTCATCAGAGAATGTAGCATTAAAGAGACTGGAAACATCTAGACAATTTGTCTGTTTGGTTTCCCAAGTGGCACCACTAGAGTTCCAGTTACTACAACCTTATTTACTCAGATCTGGTTATGCCAAACATAACTCAGGAGGCATGAGATTCCTGTGAATAAGTGCAATGAATGATGTGAAATGAAACTGAATAAATAGATTATTTTATGTAACAATATTTATTTATTCAACAATGATTTGGATAGTGAGTCCTTCCTAAAAAGTTCATTAACAGTTTATACTTTGTCAGCTCACATATCCGTGTGTACATCATGGATATTTTTCTTCATATCCCATGATAGAAATAATCCTGTTCAATATCCCATGGTATTTACATATAAGTCACTACTGGTCACAGACGTGTATATTAATTCCATAGGGCAGTGCACTTCTATGCTAGCTTGAACTCCTCATTTGAGTATGTAACCATATGCTTAATCCATGTGTAGAGAAGAATTCTAGTCCATTCATGTGTTGACATATGTTATATAGAAGCAGATAAGAGCATTTTCATTAACTCAGTTAATCAATTCGGATAGGTAGAAGTATTCAGATATATAGACATATAGTTTATAAAAATAGATAGAAGCATTTTAAATTAAAACATATAAGCATTTAATTAATCAAAATGTAAATGCAGGTATGTGGACACATTATATAGAAGCAGATTTAAATCACATATATTTAATCCAGGTAGGTAAAATTATTAACTCTTTCTTCGTTAACATAATCCATTTACGGGGCACACATACATCAGGGTATGTTTCTTTTAAATAAATTTTAATGGCGTACATTTTTCATTTCCAGGTTAGCAGAAATACATATTTAATTTTGTAAAAATAAATAATATTCCTATAATTACTAGTAAAATTCACACACACACACACACACACACACATATATATATATGTGTGTGTAGATAAAGAAAAATCAGCTATCAATTTCTATAATAACAGTTAGGTCTTCCTTTTAACTAAACAAAGGCAGCATTCGTATGACAGTTACCTGATTAATGAATTATCAAACGTTTCTTTAACATTTCAACTATAGAATCATTTATTTATTTCATAAATCCAGGTAATATTATTTCATAAATAAACACATATTTAAATCAGGAAAGGTCTATTTTAAATTAATTCTCATGACTCGTATATCAAAGTTTGACACTTATTTTTATATATCTTTATTATAAAGTTTATTTTCAAGTCGAAAACAGTGGATGTAATCATAATTATCATTATGGAAGTTATATTATTACCTAATATTTCATTCATAAATGCACTTTTCATTTTATATTTCCAGAACATTTCAAACATTATTCAAACTATACCTTTATTCTAGAGTTTATTTTCAAGTCAATATAATTATGTTTACCCCTTCAATAATCGTAATGGCAATTATATTATTTCTTAATATTTCAATCATAAATATTCTTTTCATTTTACATTTTCTAGAATATTTAAATACTATTTAAACAAATCCTTACCTTGAATATGGTGATTCTTTATTACTGGTAACTCTTGCATGAATAGGTTTGTTTATTGAGGCTGAATGGTGTACATAACTTCTATCGATGTTCACCCTGACATGACTTGGAGATTTCTCATGATGCAGACAGATGGGGAACTAATTTGTTTACCCAACCATATTAGGCTTTATTGAATACACAGGCAGATTCTTCATTGAACAGCTTGATGGTTCCCATATTCTTTTGCTGCAACAATACAGGATTCTGGCCACTCTTTGCGATCCAACAGCTAGGTACTGTTTCAGAAATTTATTATGGCATGGCTTTTAATTCTTGGTTCACAGCTATTCCAACTCTGTACTTATAATTGATGTTCACTCTTTTTTAGTAATTAATGATAACTTACTCTTGTAACTGATGATAATTTTTGTGACTGATGTTAACTTTTTTACTCTTCTGTTACTTTTATCACCAAGTCTCCAGATCAATCTTTCATGACTCGACAATGATCTTATTGGTGATGATTTTCATTGTAGACCATGTGTTCATTCTCCTTGGTCATTGGGCAGTTCACTTTGAGTGGGAAGATTTTCTAATTAGAAATTAATCTCATATCTGCCCACATTTTCCACAATCTATTGACTTTCTTTGCCTGTAGCAAGACTTACAGACTTTCTGTTTTGTAATTCAAAAACATTCAGCTCTACAAAATATAATACTTTAAAATGCAAGTTTTTCAAATGTTTAAAGATTCATTTAATTTTTGATTTGAAGTCTATGAGTTTTAATGGTAAGGCTTAAATTTTCTTTATTTTAATTGTAGATTTTAAAATATTGATTTTTTTTTAAAATTAAACATTTTGACTTTTAGTTGCTGAGAAGATGATTTTTTAAATTACGGTCAATTACTTCTTTATTTCTAAATTTCCGTTAATTGATATGACGTCAGTTTTATTTTAATTTAAACCATTTTAAATGGGGGGGGGGAAATCTTCAAAATATATATACATGAAACAATGTGTATGTTTCAATATATATATATATTATAATTGAATATTTATAAATACAGTAATGAGATATATTTTAAAAAAATTTCCACTTAGGAGCACTATCTTCGTAATCTTTGTCAACTAATACTTTGATAGGCTAACCTTCCCACAATTCTGTGATCTTAACATTTGCTGCCTGCCTATTAATTAAGTCATGTTTGTATTTGTACACTTGCATAGCTTCTTTTATTTTTATTTTATTATTTTTTTCAATTTGCAATATTTTAACGTTGTTGTAATTGAAGTTAAAACCATAAATACATGAATTATTATGGTTGTGAAAAATGAATGCTGAAACATTATTATCTACTTTGCAATTTTGATTCGATTTCTGAACTGTTTTTAACAACAGCAAATGCTCTTTAGTTCTTTTCTCCAATGTATATCTCAATTGACTTACATATCCACTGCCCTACCTACATATCCATTTATAAATGATACAATTTTTATTTATAAATGAGATTTTATCTTTAGAATTATTTATTAATTTGTTTAATGTAGTTGTATGTAAACTGCATTATCACATATACCTTTATAAATCTTCCTTATAAAATTTACTTAAATAATTTAAATGGCTTTAAATGGATAAAAACAGATGAAAATTTAATGTGCATTCTGTTTCTTGAACTTAAAATAACTAGAAATCAATGTATGCTGGATTACTGTATGACCATTAAACCAATAGTAAAAAGAAGTTATATTCCATATAAATCAAGAGTGCCAATGTCACACAAAATGACAGGTTTGAAATTCTTCTTATTTAGAAATAATAGTCTTTGCAAATATTCATTGGATAAAGGTATGACCATTAAACCAATAGTAAAAAGAAGTTAGGTTCCATATAAATCAAGAGTGCCAATGTCACACAAAATGGCAGGTTTGAAATTCTTATTTAGAAATAATAGTCTTTGCAATCAGATAAAGGGGGAAATATTGAAATATATTCAAATGGATTGTTAAATGTTGGTTACAATTTTAATCATATACATATAATGTTATTAGAGATTTATAAGAAAAATATTAATAGTAATATTGATCCTCCTGCTAATAAAAAATATAGATATCAATACCACATATTTTGAATGATCAAGTAAATTTTACAAGGAAGATTTATAAAGGTATATGTGATATTGTATTTTACACCTCCTATATTAAACAAATTAATAAATAATTCTAAAGGATAATAAAAAGCATTAAACCACTAAGGAAAACAGATAGGTAAAATAATACTGGAATAAAACATATGTTATGTATCACTAACTGGGGAGAACAATATCAAAAACTTAAGATATCAACAATATCAAAAACTTGCACATAAACCTCAGAAAACAATGACTGAATGAAAATCTAATAACATAGCAACCAGTTGTAGAAACGAAATTTAAAATGTTCACAAATTATTGTTTTAATCCCAATTATATATATATAATGTCTGCTCAACAATGGAAAATGACAAGGTTGATATATTTAAAAAAAGAAACTACATGTGCGATCTACAAAGTGTTATGAATTGTTATATTGTCTTCTGCATTCGAAGATAGAACTTTTTTTCTGCTTAAAAAGAAATTTGAATACAAAGATGGATATATATGTTCAAATTTAAATATATATATATATATATATTTTAAAAATAGTATTTAGAATTATCAAAAGATGAACTTTTAAAGCAACCATATGAATTGGAAGTAATAATTTAAAGGAGAAGATGAATTATTTGCTAATTAGGCAATTTTAGTTGAATTCACATAATTACAATAATTTACAATAATTAACCATTTTGATATATAGAAATATCACCATTAAAGTCTTGAGAAGTAAATAAATCATAGATAAATAATATTATCTTTACACCATGGTTGCTTGCTGAACAGTTTATACCATAGGGAATACTACGTCATCAATAAAGCCATGAAAGCTTAGAGATTTCATCTACTCATTTTAGAAGAAACCTGAAAACATCTTTTGTTTTGAATAAAATGCCTAACCAAATCCAAGACAGAGCAACTGCAGAAAATTACTGCCTTTTGAACCAGACAAGAAATTTCCACTCTTCACGGGAGCAGTATTTCATCTTCATTCATGGGAACTTATTTGGCAAAGAAACAGTTTCCAGCAGACTCATCAAACTTTAATTAATATAATGGAATAAAAATTGTGATTTTTGTTTTATTATTTCTTTTTTTTTTCTTTTTTGTCTATTGTAAATTTTCTGTATTTTTTCGTTTTCTACAATTGGAAGCCAATGTGTTATAATTTTAGGAAAACTCATTATGAGAGTAAGGAGGGGGAAAATATTAGATTTAACTTTTTTTTTATCATCTTCATTTGTATAAAAATAAAAAAATTATATTATTTTGACCTCCCATGCCGACTAACTTTTGACAACTTAAAGGGAAATGAGTGGTAAGAGATTTTAATATTATCTCACAGTAAGCAACACACTAGATAATGATAGAGTTTATATTAATTTATTTATTATTAATTAAACTTAATTTTATATTGCTATTATATAAATGATTTATAACCATTGATCTATCTGGACAACAAAGATTTTTTTTATGTTTGTATTTATATTTTTTTAAAATTAGCTAGATAGAATCGCGATCACACATATATAATAATATTACATATTTGTTGTTGTAAATAATTGGTCAAGTGCATAAACTTCTACCATTGGGTTGAGGGTAAGGACTTTATTTTTATTAATATCATTATTAGATATCAATATGATAGAAATTCATCCTTGACAAAACAAATTATATGTGTCAGATTGAATTATTATCCTTATTTTATATTTTTGTTAATCAATAAGTGTTTATATAATTCGTTATCTTAATCTGGTCTCTAGTTCATCATTATTTCCACATCCACCATCAGTTTTATAATTCTTCATTATTTATATACCCGACATAAACATTATCTTATTTAGTTTTACACCTATCAATATTATTATTATTGTAGAGGAAATACATATACATATTTAAGTCATTTATTATAAATTTTAATACATATATACTTATACTGCACATACATATTTTTTTATATATCTTATGTTTTTGGATATGCTTAATTGATTTTTGGTAATTAATTATCACCTATATAGAGGTGCAATAACTACTATTAGTGTGATCTCCTTCCCCGATAAGAAAGTCCAAGCAATTACTCCCTGAGATTGAATACTGTGGTATAACATGGCTAGAAAGGGGTGAGAATTGGATGAACTGACCCAAATTGTATCTAGGTTAATAAAAATAGGTAGAGCTAGTATATTGGAAGTAGATACAATCATAGGTTATGTATTTCATCATGTAATCAATTGCATCCTATCTGAAGACCCAAAGTCCAACCATAGTATGATGCGTTCCCCCTGATCTCTTGTGGAAATCACCAGCCCATTACAATATATATATAGTACAAAAGTTTTAGCGATCAGTATGGGAAGAATATGGCAAGATGGAAAACCATGATCATCTTCATTTAATAAATCATTAAATATAAGATAAATGAATGAGCATGAGAAGTCATAAAAAATAAGAATAAGCTCTCCTAGCATTAAACCAAATTAATCAAATCATTTATCATCATGAACAATCTTTGAAGAACAGTAAAACATTTATCTGGATTCAAAAGAGGTCTAAAATTGACAAGCTAATTATTTAGCAACTTCCAAACTTAGAGCAGAAATAAAGCATTATTATCTTCTCACACATACTTTAGTATTAATCCATGAAAATAATTAAAAAAATTCAAGTAATGCTGAGATACTTAAGCATGCTGACCAAAACATCACTGTTCTGACCGCATATTTCAATTAATGTATTAATCAACTACAAATGTAATTTCTAATAAAATATAAAATGTAGTCCATGGATATTGATACCAGCATTACCCTAATATTCATGTAACTAAACATTATGCTCTAATTTATCTCGGAAAGCAATGACTCTATGAAGGGTTACTGTGAGCAAGATATCAATAAGTAAACATAACACCTTATTGTAAATCATTTAAAGTAATTTCTAGTTTAGTCTACTATAATTAAATAGTTTTAGTGAGATAATTTCAAAAGTCCCCAGATCACTAAACTGCATTGAAATCAAGTCACACAACCTGCCCATTCATGTAACAGATAGCTAGAGGAATAAAGATGTTAATGCTAGAACATTTTTAAACAATTATATATTAAACTAACTGATTAACAATAAACAAACATGTAAAAAAAACTATACATGATAATAGAAAAAATTAAACTTATTCATTTTGTCAAAAAATATGGTTTCATAGAAAGTATAATTAACCAGTGATTTCTATTTATAAAATTAATTAACCTTTAATCCATTAAGTTAGTTTTTGACTAAAAAAGTTAAAAACAATTGTTTCATCATTAGAGATAAAAATCTTTAAATTAGCTTAATTAATCTTTTGTTATGTTTTCAGGGAGGAAGTCAAATAAAAAAATGTTTCAAATGAAAAAGCTAAATACAATTATGAATTTAAAAATGTTTCACAAAAATTATCAAATTATTCTAAATTATTAATTACTACTTTTCTAAAATATTAATGATATTTTAAAAGTAAAGAAATTTAAAAAATGTTGGCATAGCTATATATCAAAGAACTAAACAATAAAGATATACAAGAAGGGAAAGAGTGTAGTTGAAATTTTGATATTTAGAAAAAATGATAAAATGGATATTAGTAATTACTCTCCTGGTTACTTTTACACAAAATTGTTACCAAAATAATTACAATTTCTTCCAGTAAATTCAGATTCCAACCAAAGTGAAAAAACAACAGAATTTAAAAACGAATTTAGCAACAATGAATATGAGTTTCCATAGAACCTATGATTCCAGATTAACATTACCCCTTGTTTTTTTGGAATATGGTAATGCTTTTGTTTTAATAAGCAATTCCTTGTTGAGTAAAAATTTGGATGATTAAAATATAATTTGACACATTGTCATATTTTGAAGAATGTTTATCAAAATGCAACATCAATATTTAATTTATGTAATGATACAAAAATTTTAATTAAGGAGAATTCAGTACAGGATATTTTCTTATCTTCAATGCTTTTTTACATAGTTTTTACAAGAAATATGTAGTCCATTAAAATGAAAAGCAAATAGACCAAAATAAATGCAGATTATTTAAGTCATCTGAATATGCCTACTTTTGCAAATGATGATGTTTGCGAGTTTCAGAAAATATTGAAAATATTACCATACTGATTTAGATAAAATCATGATTTTCTTTAAATGGGAAGTAGCATCCCTTATGTTAATATTGCCTTAGCATTCAGAATCGACTATTTGAAGAGAGAGAAGTTTAGCTATTGTAGTTACATGACTAGGTGTACACTACCAAAGACATTGGCACCTGTTTTTATGTGAAGTAATAAATTTTATATACACCTTTACCCCCCCCCTTAGCGATGGCAATTGGTCCTCCAAAACTCATCATATACAGAATACGTATTTATAATGTGGACTATGGGGGAAAAATTGGTGAGTTTCAGTCAACGTAAAATATTCACATTGGTTTACAAGCTCAAAGATTTTCTTGATTTTTTTCATGCCAATGATGACTACATATGGTATCTAAAAAGAAAAGTTGGTATTTGTAAACTATTCACTATACAGCCTGTGGTGACGCTGTTTCTGTGTAAAACACAGAATAATACCACTTTCGCAGCCGAACCTACGGCTAATATATGAGTGATCGTATGTAGTGGTTATAATACATGACCAAGTCTTCCATGTATCATAACACTATGTCTACTAACAATACTATGATCGTATAGTTTGCCGTTGATTTCATTTCGGGTTGAAATCCTATGCACATTGACAAAATTTGTAGTGTCTAGAATTTAAGATGAGAGTGTGAGCATTGTCATCTTTTTCAAGTGTTTATTTGTTGATGTTTATGATTTTCTGTATTTTCCAAATGAAATATTTTTGCGGACTAGTAGTTTTCAGCGTATTATTGATATGTGTCAAAAAAATTATTTTTTTTGCTAATTTTGGGTTTTTATTTTGGCTCAAAACAGACAAAATAAAATTTCTCAAGCTCTTTGGCAGATGATTGGAGTTGTTTGCGGAAAAATACCATTTCTGTCGTGACTCAGACGAGAGTTGAAAAAGAATAACAAAATGTCTACCATGTTATTACATTTGTGGGATGTCCCAAACAGAGAAAGTGAGGCAGTTGCATTTTTTCAAGCCCAAAACATCCTGCCATTCGTTACAGTTGATTTAGTTCAGTCATATGTGGTTAATAAATTTATTTTCTGGAAAGAATTTGTGTTTTGTTTGTGATTATTTTTATCTATAAACCATGTAATTAACACCCAGAATGACAGTGTTAAAAAGGGACGGCATAGTTCATTGGACCTCTCTTGATTGATTGATTTTTTTTTTTTAAAAAAAAAATACTTCTTCTTTTGACATACCTATTCGTTCCATTTAGAATCAAAAAGAGGTTTTTTGTTGTTGTTGTTTTAAATCAATAAACAGCACGTTAAGTAGATTTTAAAAATGAACCCGAGCTAATTTTTGTTGTTAAAAAAGAAAAAAAATACCGACGTATTTATTATGAAAAAAAAAAAAAAAAATCTTTAACACAGTTGTATGATTCTTAAAAAATATAAATAAATAAATCCACAGAATGTAACAAAACCGTTTAATACGTTTTATTTATTATTATTAAAAAATCAAAACCCCGTTTTATTTGTTATTATTAAAAAAACAAAACCCCGTTTTATTTGTTATTATTTAAAAAAACAAAAAATCAAAACCCACCGCCAAAAAAAACCCCCATATTTATAAATCTAAGAGGAAAAAAAGTCCCGTTTTATTTGTTATTATTAAAAAAACAAAAAATCAAAACCCGCCGCAAAAAAAAAACACTATTTGTTATTATTAAAAAAACAAAAAATCCAAACCCCATTTTATTTGTTATTATTAAAAAAACAAAATGTAAAAGAAAAAAAAAGTCCCCGTATTTATAAATCTAATAGAAGAAAAGGCCCGATAATGTTATATCGCAACGTTTTTACACAGAAACAGCGCCACCACAGGCTGTACAGTGAATAGTTTACAAATACCCAGCAAAAAGTTTTATATCATTAGTAAAAAAATGCATATTTTCACTGTTTAAAAAGTACAGTACAGCAAAAAGAGAAAGTGAAACTAAATTTGAATTTAAGAGTTTGTATATTCTTCTGCAGAAGTTTTTCATCATAATGAAAAAAAATCCATATTAAAGTGCATTTTTTAAAAATTTGTATTACAGTACATATTACTTAAGTAATAACCTGTATATTTATACTTTACATTTGTCTTCAATATAAAAATTAAATCGTGCTTTCACACTTCCAATGTAAAGCTATAACAACAAATTGAAAACGAAATTAAATGTCTGAGCACTTTCAAGAAGATGTACTTCTCATATTCATAGCCAGTTATGATCCTTTCATATTACTGTACATTTATGTTTACTACCTATGTGAAATTATTCAAATTAAAAAACAATGTTTAATTATAAATTATTTAATTGAACATAAAGACTTATTACTGTACTCCAGAGTAACAAAAGGCTTAATGCGTATTGTAAATCAGTCAACTTTAGAAAAAAAAAGTCAACTTATTTTAAAAGAAAAAAATCTAACTGTTCTAATTTTCTAAAACATAGACTAAGTTTATTTTTCTTACTATATATTTTTAGTAAAATAATAGTACCCCCCCTCATTCATGTAGAAAGATTATTCATTCATTAACGCTTATTTTAAATGCAATCTGTTTTTCTTTTTATATTCTAATTCAACATTCACATTTTAAAAGGTTGTTTTTCTTTTGATTTGAAACTACTTGGGTGTACAGTAATAAAGGAACACAAACATACAGTTTAATATTCATATTTAGTGTTTTTCTGAAAGTTTGTGATGATGGTATTTTAGTTGTACTGTTTTCATCACCTAATATAAGTGTTGAATGTTTAGAAAAATTAAACTTTATTTAAATAATCCAAGTACTGTACATTATATTTAAATAAAGTTTAATTTTTCTAAAGACATTCATCACTTATATGTACAGAATAGAAGATTCATTAATTATATATATTTTAAGTTTATACATTCTAAATTTAAAAAAAAATAATTCCCAATCATTATAGTGAATAATTGATTGTAAATCGAAGTAGTGGGTACAAATTGATGATGATCACTATTGTGAAATATCGCTAAGTAGCCAATCGCTAAGTGAGGTTTAGGTGTATATGTCATGATTTTTCACAAAATTAAAAAGTACTTTTTTATATATTTATATAATATATTAATATTTTCTTGATTGTTGAAATACTTCTATTTTAATATGAATTTGTTAGAAAGTATAACAAAATATTCTTTTTTTAATATATTTACACAATTACTAAATAAGCATAAACCAGGAAGGAGTTAAGAAATTTCCATTCACTATACACACACACCCCCTTTCTCCGATATGTTATAATAAACATGACCAGAATTATTGTTTTTAGACAGTAAATTGTTAAAACATTATTTTTGTAGAAATTTTCAAGGAATTTATCACTAGAAAGTTAAGTAATATAAAATAGTACATGATTTTAATTATATTAATTGTCTCTTTGAACTATATAAGTTGTAAAAACAAAATTTGCATCTCATATGAAGCAAAACATTGTTTTAGATGATTGACAGCTACTAAATTTAAATTATTTTCATATTTTTTTTCTTTTATTTTTTAACTCTTATTAAATGAAAAAAAAAAATCAATTATTTGGAAAAAAAAATCGTTTTGTTTATTTAAAAGATTGACTTTTAGTTTCAATAATAATTTATTATTTCTAATGTATACAGTGATGTGTAATCATACAATTGGGGTTTACATTGTTGTTCAAACTATCTTGTTATTTCCGTTTGGATTCTGATGAGTCTATGTTGCCCAATATGGTGTGAACATTAGATCTTTCACATATTTGTTATCTGATTGTTAGCCCCCCCCCTTTTGCCTTGTTGTTAGTTTGGCATATTGTATAATGTCCAAGTGTCTTCAAATGTTTTTGACGATGCCAGGAGCTGGTCTCTCTTCTGGATTTTAATCATTGTTTTGGAAAAAACCTGTTTTATATTAGGTTGTGGGTGTTCCATGATTAGTTTACAACGTGTAACCCATATGGCATAGTTCAAAAACACCGAGAGACGTATTATTGGATAGGTTTTAGTATTGATACTATCTTTCAGAGATGAAATCAGTTGGAAATCTATCTTGATGTTGGAGAGTATGATTTCTTGGATCACTCTGAATCCCATACATTGTGAGAAAAGGTGTTCCAATGTCTCATCACCGTTCATGCAAATGCTGCAAGTAGGGACTATGTTGTGACCACGTTTGTAAAAGAGGAAGTGATTAGTAGGTAGTCCATTAATGTTGTATTTAATGAGGAAGTCTAAGTATTTGGCCTCTAGACTCCATCTTTTAAAGTTGGATACCAGTTTCTGATTATTGTAATAAAATGTGTTGATTATAGGATGTAAGATTGGATGGAGGATTGTGTATGCTTGCCATAATGATATTTTAGAATTGAATGTGGAGTCATTTATTGGGCAGTGCTGTTTGATAAAGCTTGTGTTTCTAGTGATCCATGTTTGTCTGTCTGGTGGGGGTCGGTCAGTGGGTGTTACCTTTTGAAGGAAAGTTTTTTGGAGAATTGTGTTAAAACCATATGATGCTACCAAGTTGTGTATGACATTGTGGGTTTTTTGGTAAATCAATGCCTGAATGGAGTGGAGAGCAAGACCATTTAGCTTCCTTGGTCGCTGAGTGCCTTTGAGGCTGATCGCGACCGTTTTACCTTTCCAGAAAAGCCTTGAGCACAAGCCATTTATTTTATTTATGAAGCTTTTGTTGCATTTGATAAATGGAAGAAAGTATGCTATTTTTGGCATCACATTCATGTTAATTAGTGCTACCTTGCCAGGGAGGGAAAGGTAGACTTGTGACAAAGAAGTGATGAATTTGTTTGTTGTTTCTAGGATGTTATCCTGAATCTCTTTGGTCATTGCTGTGGTAGATTTGAATATGGGAAACCCAAGATATCTCTGTGGCTTGGCAGAGAAGAGGGTGTTAATTTTCTTTCCTGAAACAATTTGCCAGGAGGCAGACTTGCTGGGGTTGAATTGCAGCCTGTATTTCTCAGAATAGCGGCTTAATATTGTTTGTAGCAAAGGAATATGTTTTCTTGATGGTAGGATGATCATTACATCATCCATGTAGGCAAACGTGTTGAATTCTCTGCTTAAATTGGGTATAAAAAGACCTGGTAGATTTTTTTCCAAATCCATCAGGAGAGGATTTATATATGCGATGAAGCATAGGGCACTGAGAGGGGAACCCTGAGGGAGAGCTTGTGTCGGTTTAAATCCGGAGGTGATATTACCATCCATAGTGATAAAAATTTCCCTGTTGCATAGTAAGTTGCTTATGATCTGGACAGCAGCTGCAGGAACATCATACTCGGCCAAAATATTTAAGAGTATGTCTATATGTACCGAGTCAAAGGCTGTAGCAATGTCCAGTTGAATAGCTATCGGCCCTGACTTCCGGTGGATTCTGACATAGTCAATGATGGAGATTATGTTGCCCATTGCATGTGCAGTAGAGGATCCCTTTTTGGCATATTGGTTGTTAGATATGTGCTTTAAGACATTTGGTTGGATGAGGTCTTTGATCACAGACTCTACAATTTTAATTAACAGGGGTGTCATGGAAATAGGTCTGATGTTTGAGAGATCCATAACCTGATTTTTTTTTAATAAATGGAACTAGTGCCACTGGGTAAAGGTTAGGTATCACTCTATTACCAGTTGCTAGGTAATCCACCATCTTCTTCATTATGGGAATTGCAAATTGATTGAGGTGTAGGATTAGGAATCTGGGAATCCCATGTAATCCAGGATGTACACCATCTGGAAGGGAAGATATTTTCTGTTAGAGTAGGTTTTCTGTGATCCCATGTGGTGCCTGTGGATCAACTTCAGACCAGGGTTGTGTGCCATTGAAGATTGCGGTTTGCATTCTTTGCCGGAAGTGTTCTTTTATTGTGTTCATCATCGGTGTTCCCAGTAAGGTTTTCCCATCTGCAATGATGGAGGTGGGAGTGGTTTTGTTATTTTTCCCTCCAAGTGCCCATCTCAAGTAGCCTTTTGTCCAGTGATGTTGTTGTGATAAATAACATTTGGCTCTCCTAATGGATAAGTATTCCGCCAGGGATTTTTGTCTTGATCGGTATAGGTTTTTAAGACTATATATATCTTGTGTTTTGATAGGTTGACTTTGGAGCATCTGAAGCTGATTCTCTATTTGTAGAAGATCTCTGAAGAGGCCATTAGGGCCTTTGACTTTCATGGTGTGGTGTTTTAATATTGTCTGTAGGATGCCTATAAATGAAAACCAGGCTTCTTCAGCTGGTCTTGAAAGGATGTTGATTTTGTGAAAATATATATAAGATTTGGACACTATGGCCTCTGTCATGTTTGATTTTGTTACCATCCGCATGGTTTTGTGAAGAGCCTCTGGAGTTGGGAGGCCAGCCATGGTTTCAAGAGTAACTACAAGGGCCATATGGTCCGAAAACGACACCGGTAAAAGTTTTGCATTTAGATGAAAATGTAAATCTGGTGAATAATATAATAGGTCTATTAGGGTTTGGTGGGATTTGGTGTAAAAGGAGTAGGATCCGGGAGGAAGGAATCCTTCCCCACACATCAAGTTTCTATTTATCAGTGGAAGAAATTTTAGGTTAAAGCGACCATATGTGGTGTTAAAATCTCCCAATATAAGTAAAGAGCCTGATTTGTTGCTAAGGATAGCATTTAAAATCTGAATTATTTTGTGATAGATAGTAGGATTGTTTGAAGTGTATATATAAGCTAGATTTATGCTGTAGCCCCAATAGTCTATTTCTAATAAGATTAAGTTGTTATCCAAATAGAGAATACAGAATTTGTTTGGAGGAAATTTTTTGTTAATTAATACTCCAACCCCTCCAGCTGCTGAGTGTCCAACTGAAAATTTAGTGAAGCCCATAGTGGCAATTAATGTTTCTATTTTAGTGTCAGTGTTATTATGGAATTTGGTTTCCCCCATTAGAAGGATGTGGGGAGAGTTAATGCTTATCCAATTTCTAATTGCGTGAGCACGGGCCAATGAGTTGAGGCCACGGACATTAATCCCTGCAATTTTATAGTTCATAATATAGTGTCCCTGTCCCTCCAGCCGGCCCCTGGTCTCGGGGAGAATTTGGAAGTAAATGACTATAATTGGTTTCTTGATCTGATGCTTCTTCCAATGAGAGTTGATGTAGATTTGATTCCATGAGTACTGGAAGGTCCTCATTTTCCATAGAATCTGGTAATTCCAAATAGTGATCATCTTCCATTGGTGCTGAATCTGTATCAGAGTGCTGAGGTTTTTCTTTTCTTTTTTTCCCATGACACTTTGTGTTTACTTTGTGATTCTTGTGAATCTGGTTTTAATGTAGGTAGTTGTGTTATAAACCCAGAATTTATATCGTCATCTGAGCTTGATTTATCCGGAACATCTGATTTCCGTTTATTAATATTTGGTATAGCTTGTCGTGTTAGCTCTACTTCTTGTGAAAGATCCTGATTCCAATGTCCAGATAAACCATCCTTTTCCCCCAGGTTTGGAGTTTTGGTGTGTGCTGGATTGAATTTTTTCCTTGGTTTATTGGTTTTGCTACTTTCTTTTTGAGGATGTGGAGTTATTGTATTTTGTTTACTTTGTGACTTTCTAGGTGATTGGGTGTTATTTTTGTCTATTTTGATTCTGGTGTCTGTTTCTTCTATTGGAAGTGATTTCAAGTCTGAAGGATTGTCAAGCATTGATTCATAGCCCTTTTTTTCCAATGTTGTACTGTTTATTGACTGAATATTATCTGTGTATTGATTTGAAATGAGATGAGGTGTACTTGATGTAGTTGTTTGTTTATCATTTCTATTTTTGTTTGTATTGTTGTGGAATTCCATTTCAGTTTGTTGGGAAAGATTTTCATCTTGATCTTCATCTCCAGATATTATGTGGTCTGGTGTTACATCTGTGGGAGTTATGTCTATAGATTCGATATAGTTTGATGTTGAAGCCCTGTGTTTATCAGTGTGGTTTTCAATATTATTGTCTGTTTTAGGTGACTGTTTGGTGTCTGTAGTGGTTGTTGTTTCTATATTCTTTCCATTGCAGCGGTGGAACTTGCCTTTCTTTTGATTGCAGGTAGTGCAGATACGTGCCAAACAGTCTTTTATAAAGTGTGTCCTTTGTAAACAGTGAAAGCACTGAGGCCACACACCCCTGAATGTTAAGACCATTGGTGAACCTCTTGCATTAACTACAGTAGGGATGTCAGTGGGAGAAACATTTTTTTTCATGGCTAGTGAGAAGATTGCTGCGTTTGATATTATGTTTCCGTTCAAGATGGGGTCTGGAAGGAATTTAAATTTTGATACAGTGCCGTAGGGATTGAGGATATTTTGGAGCTCTTGTTCAGTGAATCTTGTTAGGCAGTTTTTGATTTTCCCTTGTAGTATCATAGGTCTGTTCATTTCTACAGTGCAAAGTATTTTATTTCCCAGTATTTTAATATTGTTTTTAAATTGGAGCCTGTCTGCCCAGGTCTTAAATTCTATTGCCACATATCTGTCATTAGGATGTGTTAGTATTTGATAAATCCCCAACTCTGAATCATGTTGTTTAATTACGGAATATAAATGCTCCATGGGGAATTTGTATAATGATAAGTTTTCATTCGTTACTGCTAGGATTAGAGTTTTGTCATTGTAATAATTTTGGAAAGATTTATAGAGCATGTTTGGAATAGTTTTGTTGAAATTAAAGTTTATGTTTTGATGCATTTCGTCGGTAATATTATTATAATTTAATATCTTAATTGATTGGGGGTGTTGATTGTCTTCTGTTGTGATTTCTCTTTCATATTCCGATATGCCTATAAGCATTTCATTAATATTGCTGACCGAGTTAGTCTCCGCGGTTTTAACGTCTTTGTTGATACTTAAAGCGTTAGCGTAGGATATAGATTTTTTTGGGAGGGTTTGTATTTGTGAGTCTGTTTTGAAATGTGCGAACGATGTAGATATTAAAGGTTCATCTAGTTTGAAATTTTCATTTGTTTGTGAATGGGTTTTGTTGATTTTTTTTTTATCTGTTATTTCGTTTTTTTCTCCCGAAATACTGTTGACAGTCTCTGGTGATACAGCAGCGAATTTGGTGACCTCTGGTGATTTAAAAAAATTTTTTTTCCTTTCTTCAGATAGATTTTGCTGATATTTTATTTTTTGTTCCAAATTATTCTGAGTGTGTTTCGCGGTTGTGGATAAATTGTGTTTATTTACTTCTCCTAAAGGAGTTTGGGAAATACGGTGAGTGTTGTTACTGTTTTCGTATGTATTATTAATATTGGCTGTTATTTCGCCCGATGGGAAACCAACGCTATTGCATATAACTGACGAAGTTTGTATAATTTCTTGCATTTTAATGTTGTCAGTAATTATTTGGTGCTTAGCATTGCTAATGGGAAGGTTTTTGATCTCAGATGGAGCCTGAGATTTGTTATTATAGCTATGAAGATTTCGGCTATCATTTCTGTTGAACGACTGAGTGTGACAATTTAAGCTTGAATTGCTATGTATATTATCTATATCATTATCACATTCCATTTTTAAATATATAAAACTTCTCTTACCTTGTATTTAGGGGTTTGGAATGGGGTTTGATACCCCCTTTCCTGCTGATTTCAATTTTGATGCGAGCTATCGTTCACGTTGTTTGCTGTTTAAGAACCGGAAATGGACTTAAAGATTGACTTTTATATTATAAACAGTAGTTAATTTTCAACACATTTTAAAAGAGTGAATTAGGATTAAAATAACTCTAATTGGTCAATTAAAGTGGGAGTATTTGATTCAGCCTATCGTTTTTATGCAGTCCATGACTTAAGTAGACTTTTCTTTGTCATGTTACAAAATCAGTAACAATGTAATTGTTATTTTTAATATAATAAATTTAATTATTTATAGTTACTACGAATCAATTAAGAAATAAAAGTGCTATAAAGGTGTTATTTTTTAATGTTTTGATCACCTTGTAAGATAAAAAAAAGTTTGTATAAATAATAACAATGTTTATAAGATTTTATAAGCAATATATCAAGATAAATGTCATAATTTATGTTTTGACAATAAGAATTGTTTGATTAACGTTTCAGATTAAGAAACAGATGCTATGCGATTTAAAATAATAATAATAATATTTAATATAATATTGTATTTTTTTAAAAAATATTTTTGTATATAAGTAATTCAAAATTCATTATTTACAATTGATTATATAAAAACATAAAATATTATTTCCATTTAAACAACAATATACTAGGATATATTTAAAAGTTATATAATATAATATACCATATACACCTTTTAAAAGACACTTTACAATGCAGTTGAACATATAATTTATTTATTCCCTTACAGTTTCAACTGTCCAGCAGTCATCATCAGAGCTACAACATTTAAACATGTACAATTAATATTTATCTATACATTTACCAATAAAAGATCCAAATATATTAAAATATCAAAATCCAAATATTATAACTTAATAAACGAAAAAATTGTAACTTAAATTTTATATCAAAGAGAAAAGAATTGTAATATACAACTTGCTGAGTATAAGCTATTAAAAAAAAGATCAGACGATGAGTTATCAATCATATTAAGGGGTACTAATATACATAAATCGTCATCGAAATTTATTACTTTCAATACTCAAATATTAATTATCAATAAAAATATTGGTAGCTTAAATTCATCAATTTCTACTTAAGATTTCCAATGATATCATAATATCAATAATTAGAAACAATAATGCTGAGAGACTAGTCATTTCAGAAGTCTGTCCTATTTCAAACCCTAGTTAGTCAGGCATTGTATCATCAATAAACAGGTAGAAACCACAAACAAATTATTAAGGACAAACTATTATAACTCGGGAAATAACATCAAGTAGGTGAATACACTGGTAACTCAATAAAATATCTTCTCAGGTATACAGACAGTAGATTTTATCCACTTTCATCTCTTGGTTTGATGTAAAGTGCATATTTAAGTAAATAACAAGTGAATATGGTCTAGCAGGGCACCACTAGATTATCTGAACCTAGACACAGTTATATCTTATAACCTTTTCACATGTACTGGGTTTGAATCCCTTTTTGGTACTTTATTTCTAACAAAAATACAGGATTTTGCTTTTAGATCCATATCACTATATGCACTAACATTTAGGTAAACATAAAACATCCTTAAACTAAAGTGGAATATATAAAATTCATTAGACAGAAATCATCTCCTAAATCTTAACATAATAAATGTGTTTCAATATCTTTATAAGTTTTACTAGCTCAGATTATACCATTAATTTAGGATGGCAATTCACACATTCTTGCATGATGTAGATGATGGAATAGTGGTCATTATAATTATTCACGAATGTCAACTAAATACTATGAAATCACTTATTTATCTATGGCCTTTAAACATTTATCTAGCGTCTTAATTAAAACATGATGATGATGATGATGATAATGACAACAATAATAGTTCCAACCACAGCTTTAGGACTAAGCCTAATCATAAAACTTAATTTTTAAAGAAATTCATAGCTATTGCTTAATCTTAGTATATCTAATCAAATCTTAAATAATTAATATTAAGCATTGATGATGAATGATCACAACTAATAAAGAATACTCTCAATGAACTATATATGCCTCATTTAATAAAACGATTTAACATTTATTCATTTATTATGAACATATAAAAACAATTTAAAGATAAAACTAAGAATTTATATGAATAATAATGATAATAACAATAATTGATTATTTGGCAATCATAAGATTAATTTTGAATTCTTCCCCCTTTCCCATCAAAGGTATATAATGTATATTAAATTGGATACTAAGTTTGCTAAAGTTTTCAATTCACAAGAAAATATTTCATAAAAAAATATTCACTCTTTTTTTTTGGCACACATACTTTTATAATCTAACATGTAAAGTAGAATGGTTAAAAAAAATGTTAGTAGAATCGAAAAAAGATTTCAAGAAATGTTTTTAACCCCCCTTCCCATTAAGCTTGGAGATCACTATTCTTTAAATCAAAACAAAAATAACCTAATATTTTTAACACTATATATGTCTATTATTCTTCCATCCACACACCATTATATCCATGTAACAATTTAATATATTACTGTGTAGGTATGTGTTTATTCCCATAATAACCAAAATATTATTTAAAACAAAATAATAATACAAAAAAAATATTTTACATATCAACAAACATTTCATAATTTTAGATTGGTATACAATCATACCCTTTAGAAAATAAACTTCATTAATAAGCTGGGTATACATAAAATTATTACTCAATGTTATAACTATTCTTATTAAAGAAAATTTTGGTTTCAATCGATTATGGTTGTTTTAAAGTTCTAAGAAAAAAAATAGAAAACATCTCTAAAATGTTACAAATAGTCTTTGATATCATAAAAAGAAAATAGATAATGAAAATTCATATTACCAGTCCCATGGGTTCAAACTTAGCTTGTTTAATGTTCATATTTTTGCAACAATCACGGTTTTTTTCTTGAGGCTTGTAATTATTTAATGGTTATGATGATATTATTTGCCACTGGAACTTTTTTTTCCTTTTGTTAAGCAGAATTCTTCCATTAGAATATCAGTTGTTCTTTCATTTGCAATTTTTCCTTTTTACTGGGTTTAAATTCAGTCACTGGAACAATTGTACTAGATGATTTAATTTGTACTAGATGATTTAATACTTATCAGTCAATTAATCATTTTCCTTCAGCTTTCAAATGCAGGTGAATGTTTCTTTGCTTAAAATATTGAATTTTTCTCAATCAGTCATCAGATGTAGAATATTTTAATTTCATTTCAGACAAGACTTTTTTTTCTTTCCTATATGATATGCTGTTTGATGATGAATCGGGGATTTTCCCCAGATGAGAAAATATATATTTCAACCTGCCATGCTGTTTTTAGTCTTCACAAAAAAAAAACTTTATTATAAAGATGATTTTTAAAATTGATATCTAACTGAGTTAAAATGCTGGTCTTCCTTAGTTTCAATATTTTAAAATCTCTTCTGATTTTTCCCAGGCAAGTTTTTATACTTTATTTTTTTTAGTTAGAGTGATAGTAACAAACAATATAAGAAACTTGCACTTACATGATTTTTGGAAAGCTTAATTTGTTTTTCAAGTAAAATTATCCCAAGTATTTCTTGTCTCACTTGGTCATTAAAAATTGCACTACTATAATATTCAATCTCTTCTCTTTGAAGATTTCTAGCTGGATTTCTGAGTCTTGAGAAATACAGATACAAACAAGAAACCTTTATAGCAAAACCTTTGAGTAAAAAAAAAATAATCTAACAGAATTGTTTTTCTTTTTTTTTAACATTTTTAATATGTGTAAATGTAATTTATTTATGCCATACATGCACACACACACTGCCATTCACATTGTTTATAAAACTGGCCTATTACAACAATCTAAATATTTTTTAGAAATGATAATTTTAATATCTAAAATTAAATTCTTAACTTTCAAACCCCAAATTACAACTTTTAAACCCCAAACTATAATCATTTTAAAATTACAATATTACAATCATAGAAAAACCAAAATAGACAGATAAAAATAATATATTAGAATTTAGAAAATGTAGGCTAGCTTTGAAGAGAGTTTAATATTTGAAATATACAATGATAATTAAATAGCTCACACACACACTGCCTATATATATGTTATTACTTTACTTTTTAACAAAAAAAATAAATATTGAATAACTAAATGTGTGTAGTATTCTTTTGAGTTTTATCAACACACAAATAATTGAAGAACAACTGTTTTTCCCCCACTCTCTTTCTGTCCTAGGCTTTTAGAACTGGATCTTGTAGAGTTTAAACTTGGTTGCCCTACGGCTTCCTTTACTATATAAAAATGTGATGATGATTTTTGTTCCACATTTTCTTTCATGCACATTACTATAAATTTAGCTACTGACTAAATTGTAATGGCACAATATATACACACATACAATATACATATAAATACAAAAATAAAAAACAACATTCACATTCTAACTATTAACTTAAATATGGATCTTCAATATCTCTACAATCTAAAACTTCTTTACCCACACTTATATTCAATCAATTTCTTTATATAAAATTTTATTTTAACGTTTATTTCTCATATTCTAATCATTTAAAAATTTAAATGTACCCTTTAATTTAATTTATTTGTTCTATTTTAATTATTTATATATTACACATTAATCAATAATATTAATATAATATCCTTATTATTTTACTTCATCTTAATTTTTACTTTTAACTAATCTTACTTTTAAACCTCAGAACTCCTCCTATAACTGAAATAATTTCAAAAAAATTTAAAAATTTCCCTATTTCCTTATTCTCTTCACCCCTATGCCCTCTATGAACACATTCTGAAACTATATCTTATTCCAATTCTTTAAAATCACACATACCTACTCATTAATAAAAATTCCTACAAAATCAGAGACTTCAAACTGTGATCCTTATTAAGAAAGGCCTAATGCTTCTAATCAATATAGCCCCCTTTATTTTTCTATCCCTCCTATCTCTAGTATAATTTATCATTTTAATACTTCCCTTTTCAAACTTATGCGCTGTCTCCAATGAATGTAAATAAACAGGTGATCTTTTATCATATATATAAAATATGATTTTGTATTATTTTGTTTCATATCAAAGATGAAGATCTATTATTGAAAAGATTTAAAAATGATAGGTGGATTAAAACAGCGAAGAAGATACATACATTCTCTGATTGCTTTGATTATAGTTTTTTTACTGTATTGTAAGGAATGGACAGGTCTGAGAAATGATATCACAGTTCCATTAAATCACATTATGGAATTTTATTATATAATGACAATGCTATTTTGAACAGATGTAATAAAAAATTTAATCACTTTTTAAATAATAATACTAGTAAGACAATGACTTTTAATAATATAAGACAACCAGTTTAATAAAGCCAATTTTTTTATGATAGTAAAAATTGAAAGTCTGCAGGTGCTGATAAAATATCTGGATATTAATTGAAATAGGTGGTTACATATTAGTTTTAGCTTTAAACAATTTAGAATGTCTTAAGAATATACAGACCCATGAAGTTATCTTGCCTGATCTTATGTACGATTACGTTGACACAGTTTTAATAATAAAATAAATATACAACAACTATAATTAAATATTATCTACTAAAGAAAAATAATTTCAAAGCTTTTGTTGGTTCTTCCAATCATAGATGAATGGTTATGAAAGATTCACTGTCATTTAAGGAAATTGATAGCTATTAAAAACATATTTTTATTGTCAGGCAAATGCAATAATTTATAAACTGCATTTATTGATTTGATCAAGAAATTTGACTTAGTTAGGAACAATGGTATATATTATTGATAAACAGAGCAAAACGCTCCATACAGTATTGCCACCTGTGCTAAACAGAGTAATCAATGGATGCCAGAAGGCTTATGCATAAAATCCCTATCTAATGCCTACTCATCCAATATCCCCAGACTAGTTTCTGGCTTGTGGCCTTATCAGTGAGGAGCTTTGGATCTGAGAGCACTGCATCTAGATCTTAGGATCTAATGCAACCCTCTAGCAATCGCCTTTTATCTCTACTTAACTACAAAACTATGAGAATGAAATTGAAAACACAAAAAATATTTTCAATCTAAGCTCAATAGCTTATATAGTCATATGGGTCTGAACTCAGTTCAGCACCCATACATTTTGGTGTCTTTGGCTCTTTTACAACAATACCCACCACTATCCTATTAGGCAGGATTGGTGTTAAACCATTAAGCATCACATGATCACATGATTACTCTGTTTAGCACAGGTGGCAATACTGTATGGAGAGTTTTGCTCTGTTTATCAACAATTAAGGTGCTAGTATAGGAAATTTGATCATGTGATGATATATATTATTGTTAACCATAAACATTGTTTAAAATTAATTGATCAACAAATTGCTCCAATATTGTTTTCAATTCTTAAGAAAGCTATTTTTGCCAGTTCAAAAGAAGATTTTCAAAATATAATTACTGTTCTCTTTGCAACATTTAAAGAATCTGATTTAATAATTAAGGTTCAAAAAATAGAAGTCTTTATTAACTTGTAATGAAAAATGTAAAACTAGAGTGACAAAACTTATTAAGAAAAACATTTACAGTTGATATTTCTAATCTTCAGAAACCTTTCAATGAATTTCAATTAGAAATTGCAAATTGGTTTTAAGTTTTAGTAGCTTTGAATCATGATACAGATTTGAATAAAATTAATAGGAAAATAAGTGATATGTTCTTTTAAAAATTGTAACAAAGATGGCTGGTAAAAAAAAATCATCAATTGATCAAAATAAAATTTTTAATATGACTAGAGAATTTATGAAAAAAAAGGGAGCATAAGGATATATAAAATGATGCATTAAGAAAGATTGAATATCTTGAATTTTATAACATGGTGCAAAAAGAATTGCTGATATAAGCAAGTATAATTGTGAACTAACAAAGAAAACTATAGAAGAAAATAAATGTCTCAAGAGTGTAAAACCACAATTTGGTATATTAGTAGAAAACTTACATCTGCACTAAGAAGAAAAGGTAAAACTATTACTAAAAAGTGAAATGACATCATGAAATGGGTAAAATAGTTTTATCAAGAATTATACAGTAATAAAAAACAAGTATCTCCTACATCTATTAATATTCTGAATTGCACAAAATTTAAAATGAAGAAGTGAGACATGCAATTAAATTTATAGAAAAAGGAAAAACTCCAGGTAATGATAGAATTATAATCGATATATTAAAAGAAGCAAGTGAAGAAATAGAAAAAGTTTTTGCTAAGTTATTTACCAAATGTCTAAATGTTAAAAATGTACAAGTAGATTAGAAGAATTCAGTATTAATTTTAATATTTTAAAAAGGTGAAAAGAAATATATTATAAATTATAGACCTATCATATTTTTATCGGTTTTATACAAAATTTTTACAATTCATCTACAGAAAACATTGGTTTTCAACCAAGCAAGAGAAAAAGCTTGATATAAAAGTAGTTTTAGTACAGTAGACTATATCCAAGTATTGAGAGAATCTATTGAAAGGACAATGGATGTGAATGAGTTGCATTATCTTTTGGATGTGTAGATTATGAAAGGACATTTGATTATATAAGCATTTTTGAAGTGATTGAAGCATTGGATTGTCAAGGTAGGGACCCAGGATATTGTCATATTCTGAAGAATATTTATAAAAATGCAATAGCAATAATTACATTATGTAATGATACTAGAAAAGTTAACATTGAGAAGAGAGTATGAGAGGATGATTTCAACAGTGCTGCAGGAAGTAATTTGTGTTTTTAAATGGGATGCTAAAGGAATAAAAAATGGATCTTATTTAAGTGATTTAAATTTTACAGATGATATAGTTTTTTTTGCAAAGAATGCTTTAGAGCTTCAGGAAATGTTGCAAGAGTTATCAGATGAAAGTAAAAAAGTAAGACTAGAGGTATATGTTAAAAAGACTAAAGTAATGTTCAAAGGATTTCTCAAAAATAAAAATAAAGATTTATTATGATGAGTTAGAAGGAATTAATAACTACCAGTACCATGTTCAGATTACTATTACAGATATAAACATAATTGATGGAATTAAGCATAGAATAAACTTGGTTGGAGTGCTTTTGGAAGGATTAATTTAATATTAAAAAGAAATAACCCTATATGTTTAAAAAAAATGTTCTTTACTAAATTAGTCTTACGAATTCTTAGTTGTGGACCTGCGACTTGTACACTTAATAGAAGAGCAATTCAGAGATTACTCAAAGAAATATAGAGGGGTGCATGTTAGGAGTAGCAAGGTGAGATTACTTTTGTTGTGAATCTACATGAATAATTTTTCTTAATTTATGTTTTTTAATAAAATGTTTTAAAGTAATTTTATTATCATTATCTATATTAATTTCAATATCTAAATATTTAATCCTGTCTTCAAATTCTACTTTAGTAAATTTAATTTTATATATATTATTATTAAATTCATTATAAATATTATTCATTATTCTTTTATTACCACTAATTAAAATATCATTAACATATCTAGAGTAATGTATCATTTTTTTGACCAATTACCCTTTTTTTTAATTACAATATTTTCTAATTCATTTATAAATATTGATGATATTAAGCCACTAGTTGCACAACCCATCCCTCATTTACATTCCAAAATCCATTATTATATTTAAAATATAAATTATTGTGTATTAATTTTAAACCCTCTTCAATAATATTTATTATGTTTATATCATTTATATATTTGCTTAATTTTTTTATTAATATATCTATACTTTTAAGTCTTGGAATATTTGGATACATTTTTTTAATATCCATTGGAAAAATACTTTGATTCCTATTTAATTTTATACTATTTAATTTAACTGAAACCCACAGGCTTATTATATACCTGTGTTTATATATGTAATATATAGGCTATATGAGCACAGACTTTCACATGACCCACCACTCTCCACACTATCTCATAACACTGATATATTTGAACAAATATATGTTGAAAAGATAAATAATCACCAATATACGTATTTCATGCTAAACCAGCAATCATCAGTTGGTCCAGATTACCATCTCCACCCATATATGCTATAAGTGCTCAGATATATATTAAGATAGCCAATCCTCATACTTTAATGGACAGGCTTCACTCTACTCCACACTCCAACTCTTCAACCATCCATCCAATTGAAAATCTGATGATGGAATGCTCAAAGGCCACCCTGAGGCTGAGATTCATGTCACACCCATGTTGACCTAAGGTCAATTTGACCCCTCATGTACAGGATGTAATTAAATGGATTATGTCCTGTACATGAGGGGTCAGATTGCCTTAGGTCAACATGGGTGTGACATGAATTTTGGCCTCAGGGTGGCCTTTGAGCATTCCATCATCAGATTTTCAATTGGATGGATGGTTGAAGAGTTGGAGTGTGGAGTAGATTGAAGCCTGTCCATCAAAGTATGAAGATTGTCTATCTTAATATATATCTGAGCACTTATAGCATATATGGGTGGAGATGGTAATCTGGACCAACTGATGATTGCTGTTTTAGCATGAAACATGTATATTAGTGATTATTTATCTTTTTAACATATATGTGTTCAAGTGTATCAGTGTTATGAGATAGTGTAGAGAGTGGTGGGTGATGTGAAAGTCTGTGCTCATATACCTATATATTACATATTTAATTTAGCAATAATATAATCTGTATTCTTTATAGAATATTCACCTTGTCCTAAAATTATATATTTATAAAACTTTTGTAAAACAAAATTGCTAAAGTTAAACAACAGACTCAATGGTTTATTATTTTTATGAGTTTTAATCTTTGTAAAAATATATGGATTTTCATAAGGAGGATACAATACTTTATATTCATTTATATCTATAATTTTATAATCTTTTATTTTATTAATTAATTTTAAATATTTATTTTCTATCCCTGTAGTAGGATCTTTTAATGATTTATTATATCCTTCTTTATTTATTTCATCTTCTATTCTGTCAATATAATCCTTATAATACATGGCAACAAATCTATTCCCTTTATCTTCTTTACAAATAGTAATCCTTTCATAATCACAGATCATCTTAATATTATTAACAATACTCCTATACTTATGGTTATACATTGTTGTTTTTTCATTACATTAGTAATTAGCTTGTTTATCATTAATTTTTCAAACTCATTCCCTCTCCACATCTAAATTTATATCTAAACCAGCAACCCTTTATTTATTTCTTACATCATGTCCATTCTTAATCTTCTTTTTGATAATACTGTGATTTAAAATCCTACCCCCCTTTATAAGTTTCCTGAACTATAATATTTTTTATAAATCAAACCCCCTAATGATTCACTTCCTTGTTTTGCTAAGTGCAATCCATCTTTACTATATAACTCTCTCTTACTAATAAAAAACTCCCACACATCCACAAACATAACATTATTTTTCTTGTATAATTTTTCAATCTCTCATTTATAGAACATGAATTATCTAACTTAGATTTATGGTCGAATTTTGATAGTAATCCAATTATTCTTACTCTTCATTTAATTATTCAAATTACTAATCAATTCTTTGTACTCATCCATTATTCTCTCTGATGGCTCTGACAAATTATTTATCTTTACCATAACATAAACATTACTACTTCCTTGTTTCTTTACCTTATCTATAACATCTCTAATTCTAGTTCCAGTCAAACATACTCTTACATACCTATTTCTATTTTTCTTTGCAATTACATCACCACATTTAGCAAATCTCCTATCAATACTGTCTAATAGTTTACTTTCCCTACTTCATCTGTAACATTTTCTTCCACCTTCTGGACTTCTTTATCTAGTTCTTCTTTATCATTTTCATTCATTAATTCCCTGATCTGCTCACCCTTCATTTCTAATCATTTAATTTTACTTCTACATGCTTTACCTCTTTCTCTATCTTACTTATTCTCTATCTAACTATCTCTATTGCACTATTTATTTTGTCAACCATATTTCTTGTCACTCCACTAAATACATACTCTATTCTATCTTCCTTAACTACATTTTCCTCCATTTCTCCTGACTTTTTCTTTAAACTATCGCCACTTAGAAACCATTTTTTCATCTCTTTTATCACATTTATACACCTGTTACATCCTTCCTAATCTTATTTAAGCATTTCAAATGAAAAACTTTATCACAAACTGTATACTCTATCAAAGCACGCCTAATTTCCTTCTGATCATTATATATATACAATTACTATACAGAAACAGAATCAGAATTAAAACCAATTCTTTTTTATGTTGCACTTCAAGTATACAATAGTCGAATATGTTTAAAAATACATATATACAAGCAACAAAGATTACAAATTATAAAATTATTATATAAAAGCCTTTTTCGGCAAATTATGTTTTTTTTTGCCCTTTTCAATATGTCTCCACGATTTAAAGCACATACAGCGACATCTATATCAATACATGAGAGAAGATAGATAAACAAATGGATATTTGACATGATCTATTATGGGATTTTTCCCCCTCAATTCTACTACAAAATTACTCTGTTATATATATTGAATGGATATATATCCACATATATTAATTAATTAACTATCCATTCTTTATCCATTAACCACTTATTATTTAACTTAATGGATGTTTTGTATATATTCATACAGTTGTTTTTATTATACATGATGTAGTTTGTTTCATATATTTTACGTCTATTAACATTTTTAATATAATCAAGAACACTTATATTATCAATACAATTTATTTTATGTCCATACTGCAAATAATGAACATATAACGCAGATCTATCATCTTTCCTAGCAATAGCATCACTGTGTTCTTTAGCTCTTTCTCCCAATTGCTTTGACGTCTGGCCATAGTAAAATTAGATGTAATTTTTGTAATATGATTTACTATGGCCAGACGTCAAAGCAATTGGGAGAAAGAACTAAAGAACACAATGATGCTATTGCTAGGAAAGATGATAGATCTGCGTTATATGTTCATTATTTGCAGTATGGACATAAAATAAATTGTATTGATAATATAAGTGTTCTTGATTATATTAAAAATGTTAATAGACGTAAAATATATGAAACAAACTACATCATGTATAATAAAAACAACTGTATGAATATATACAAAACATCCATTAAGTTAAATAATAAGTGGTTAATGGATAAAGAATGGATAGTTAATTAATTAATATATGTAGATATATATCCATTCAATATATATAACAGAGTAATTTTGTAGTAGAATTGAGGGGGAAAAATCCCATAATAGATCATGTCAAATATCCATTTGTTTATCTATCTTCTCTCATGTATTGATATAGATGTCGCTGTATGTGCTTTAAATCGTGGAGACATATTGAAAAGAGCAAAAAAACATAATTTGCCGAAAAAGGCTTTTATATAATAATTTTATAATTTGTAATCTTTGTTGCTTGTATATATGTATTTTTAAACATATTTGACTATTATATATACAATGTGGGAGACAAATGCAATCCATATTTTTCAATTCCCTTACTCTTTATTTAAATTTATGATTTTTCTATTACTCTTCAAACCTCTTTATACAAAAGGGAAAATCACACTACAGAAATATTATTCATTATTGGATAATCTCCAGTCTAATGAATGACTAATAAAAATTATTAGTTACCTCTTTATGTTAGTTATTATATTAATTTATCCCATTATTGATTAATTGTATAAAATTTTTGAAAGAATGGGAAGTAATTTTTTACATACATAATTTTTTTCCGTTATTATTAGAATTTGTCCCTAGGCCTAATAGTTGGGAACGTTTTATTTAATTATGAAAAAAATACTTAGATTTAACTCTTATTTAGATTTTTGTTTGTTCAAGTAAACTATGATTAGCAAATTTGAATTACCGTGTCCAACTTTTTTTTTATATTGCGATTTTTTTATTGTGCTACATTTTTTATCTTTCTTTTTTTTTTTTAAATTAAAATCAATTAATTGGCTGATCACTGACCCGTTTCTATAAGCTTAATAAGAAAATGTACACCTGATATTACTTATGGTGATACCTCGCACTTCCTTTACGTCAAAAACTTTGAAATAATAAGAATGATCGATGGCTCATTAACAACTCTTCTTAGTTTTTTTAAAGAAGTTTGTTTGACAGTTTATTTATATTGCATTTTAAAAATAGACATAAAAAATATCAAAAATGTTTAGAATAAAAAATCAAAAATATGAAAATATTAAATAATTTTTAAGACTTATAAATGAATAATCGAATGATTTGTCGCTAGAGGGCAAAGTTCCGGTACCAGATAGGCGTATAGGAGGTAGTTTATTTGTAGTTACACAACTTATAGATATGAATAGAAATTCAGGTAGACAGTTATATATGAGTTTTATAGATATAGAGAAGGCATATGATAGAGTGAATAGAAATAGATTATGGATAAGTTTAGCAAATATGGGAATGGATGAAGCTTTAGTGGGTGTTATTAAGAAATTATATGAAAATAATTACTATACATATCAATTAGAGGATATAGAATCAGTTAAAGTTAAAAATGGGGTGGGACTGAGGCAAGGATGCCCTATGTCACCTATTTTGTTTGTGCTGTATTTGAGTGAAATGGAGAGAGCAATAGAAAGACTAGGAAGAGGGATAGAGATACCATTAACAGGTAGCAAGAGAGTATATACATTGTCCGGTCTTTTTTTTTTTTTGTGAATGATGTCTTTTTGTGTGCAGAAAGAAGAGAAGATATGGAAGTTATGCTGAGGACATGCACATGGTGAGTAAAGATATGGGGATTAAATTTAGTGAAGAAAAATCTATAATGATGGTGAATACTGGGGAAAGAGAAGACAAAGATTTCTTATTGGGGGATATAAAGTTAAGTGTGATGAATAGATATGGTTATTTGGGAATCATCTTGAGTAATAAGAAAAATTGCTTGGATGAATGGGAGAACAAATTGATAAATGAAGCAAAGAAAAGAAAAGAAAGGGATTGATAAAGAAATTAACAGTGTTTTCATATAATAAATATGATGTAGCTAGAATTGTATGGAAGGGAGTGGCAGTAGCAGGGTTAACATACGGCAATGATGCATTATGTGTTAGTAAAGGGGTATTATATTGTTTAGAAAAAGTACAAAGGAAAGTAGGAAGACATGCATTAGATGCTGAGGAGTGGACAGCAAAAGAGGCAATTCAAGGACAAATGGGATGGTCAAGTTTTTATATGAGGGATGCAAAAAGCAAATTGAAAATGTCCGGTAGATTGCAGTTTATGGATAATAAAAGAATAGCCAAAATAGTATTTAATTGGGTTGCAAGTAAAGGGCAGGCAACAAGATGGGTGAGAAAGGTAATGCGGTATGCATACTTGTACAAAAGATGGGATGATTGTGTTAAGAGGATTGTTGAGTGTTATAGTGGGAAGGAGTGGGATAGAAGAATAGATGCATTAATAAAGAATAGGGAGTTGGAGAACAAGTATGGAGAGTAAAACAAGTTTAAATATATATAAAAATAAACGGAACATTGGGTGTGAGTCAATTTATGATAATAGTAAGGAAAGTAGTTTATTGTTTAAGGCTCGAACGGGATCTTTAGCAACAAGGGAATATACACGAAAATGGAAAAATATGGGTGATTTGGTCTGCAAGTTGTGTAAGGAAGGCATAGAAAATATTAGGCATCTGTTACTCCAATGTAAATGTTTGGAAGCAGAAAGGGTACAAATAATGAAGTTATGGAAGGTTAAATATGAACAAAGTGATTATACAGAAAGTGAGTTATTGGTTTTTATGCTAGGTTTGGGAAAAATAAGGGGGATTTAAATATGAAGGTCATGGAGTTGACAAAGATTATGTTGTGGAAATGGGATTGAGCAGATTATGGGAAAACTTAGGCTGGACAATGGAAAAGGAAGGTAAAGTGGCTAACAGGTTTCTCTGAGCATAGCTGCTGAGAGATTCCTGACTCTGTTTAGGGAGAAGTCACAGTACATCACATCACCTGAAATGGCACAGTGAGCTTCAATTCAAGAAACTTTATCTATCTTTAGCTCCCAAATCCATCACTTTATCATTGTGAAAAATTGCACAGAACAAATATATCAATAAAGAAACTGTATTAGAAAGTAATACAAATGACAATGATTTACAATATCAGGAAAATATTTAATTACCACACTCAAAGACCTGAAGTTCAAGTCCAGAATTGAGCTAAAATATATATATATGTATTCAGATTGCTAAGTTTGGGTAGTTAGATCACAGACAGCTAAGTAATTGTTCAACACTGGTTAGTTAATAATATCTAAATTTAAACTGTTTGGATCAAATGATCATAAAAGGGAAACATTGTAATATGTAATATTCACCAATTATAAAGAAAGACTCATATAGTCAACAGATGCTGATAATATGATTTACTTTTATTTTTAAGTAATGATAATAATTTGAATATATAATATTAGAATACAAGTATAATTTTAACATACTTGGAAATTAGATGCAATTATTAGATTTAAACACAGACTTTCAAGCACCCCTCAGCCATTGACTCTTTATCATACAAACGATACACATGCACACAAACACATAAAAAATACATCTTATTTCCTAATATATTACATTATATTTTAATATTACAGATTTGGCCTATATCTTGCCCATCCTTCTTCTGTATTTAAATTGACAAAATCCTATACATGAGGAGTTAGAATGATTTAAGGTCAACATGAGCATTATAATAATATTGGCATCAACAAAAGATTTGGGCAACCCGTCATTGGATTTTCAATGGTATGGATGGCTGGGGAGCTGGAGGGTGGGGTCAATTAGGCCTGTCCATTGAAATTTGAAGATTTGCTATCTTAATATAAACCAAACACTGAATATATATAAGTGTGGAAGATAATGATCTGGACCAATTGGTGAGTGCTGGTTAAGCATGAAATATCTATATTGGAAAACATTTATATTTTTTGCATGTGTGTGGTCATGTGTATCAGTTGTATGAGATAGAGTCAGTGACTGAGGGTTGCTTAAACATCTATGTTCAAATCCACTTTAGTTACAAAAATTTGAATAGCTTATTGCTAGGAATGCATATGAAAATTCACATCAAGTTACAATTAAGAATAAAATTGTTATAGTAATGGTATGATTATTATATAAAAACTATTTATAAAGACAACTTTCCCCCAGTTATAACAAGAAACTCAGAGAAATAGCAAATAGTTTAGTGTAAGTTTCTCAAAAAATATTTAAGCACCAGAAGTAGAAAATTAACCATTCATTCAGAAACTCCTAATTTTTGAGTCTGCTTCTCTACCATTATGCTAAACTAAACAGAAGAGATTAAATTCAAACATGATGGACTACCAGGGACATATGTTTGAATAGATAAAAATCTAAATCTACTATCTTGGAAATATTAGAATACAGTCAATGATAATGTGGCTTACTGTAATAGCATCATAATAGACTCAAGACCTAAAGGATCTAGGATCACAATGATGAACCTTCTAAGTGATAGACTTTAAAAAGCATAAAATGTGATGAATGAATAGCAAGAGTACAATGACAGCTAAACCAAAAGGTTTCGAATGTGAAGATGTATTTTTTTTTGTAAATTGAAATAGGAGTCACAAAAATGTGGTAAATAAAGGATTTCAATGTGTGGTAGTTGAGGAGAGACCATACTGCTGCCATCAGATGGTGCTGCAACACCATCAACAACCAGCCTGAAACCTGCAAGTGATAGCTTTATAAATCACTGTGACATTGGCAACACAAAGTGGGAAACTTTGTTAGTATTAGTTCATTTAATTATTTTTTAGCATAATATATGGAAAAAGAATTGTTGATCCATATCTTGAAAATGAACCATGTTGAACTATTAATAAATAAAGTAATAATTGAATAGCTTTATTGCTTAGAAATTTGCAAGAATTTGAACAGCCGAAATGACTGCTGGCCATATTCCATGGATCTTGAACTATAGAGTCTGCCATATTGCCATTGTGTCAAACCACACAGAATAATCAAAAAAGGGATGTGTTTAAAAGAAAAGATATTTGTTAACAAACTTGGTACAACAGCTCTGTTAAGAATCTAAAACAAGATAAAAGCAGTGTTGTTAGTTAATTATTATGATTCTGGCTAGAAGTCATTGAAAGTTAACTCAGTGCTATTAGACAAGCATTGTTAGCCAAGAGGGCAGTGCAGACACCTTGCAAGTAAGCGTTGGTTGCAAGCGGTTGTTACGAGTTCGCCTCCTGGCAGATGCTATGACATATGAAGAACTCAGTGCTATTAAGTTAGAATGTATATATATTTGGTTTAAAAATATCTTTTCATAGTGACTTGACTCAGCTCAAGTTTTTTGTGATTTATAAATAGTAAGGAGGTATTTTTTAAACAAAAAAATCCATGAGCAATTTCATTAAATATAAGAAAGTTAAGGAAGTTTGTCACTTTAATGTATTGATGAAGATATCTTACTTATTACTTATAGTATATTTATTTTAAAATATTCTGAAAGTTCTTTATCAATACCCTTATCAATGACAGTTAAATTATTAGCTATAAATAGTGGAAAAATTGGTCAAGCATGTGGAATATATGAACTAGTTTGATTTAATGTGGTTTTAATAATTTTTGAGAGATTTTGCATAATTCTATGTAATCTTAGCAGTAAGCTGCTTTGATTAATGATAACAAATCTGGTTAGATTCTAGTTGCAGTTATTAACCAGAGAACTGATTTTTTAATTAAAAATGTAAGATAACATTATACATGCATTAACGTGATAAGGTATTAAAATTTGACTGCCAAATTAAAAGATTGACAGTTTCGTGTTAATTAAATTTAAAAGGAAAATAAAAAATGTTTTTTTTTTTAATATCCACTTATCTGATCGATTAAATAGTGTGTGTGCACTTAATTTTGTTACATGGGTAAAAAGAGCTTAAAGTGCTACGTAATAAATCTTAATTTTGAAAAAAAAAAAAATCCATAACTTATCCGCACATAAATATATGTACAACGGTCCAAGAAAAGCAATGAATAATCTTCTATTTTCTTGAATCACGGGTTGCAATCAGGTCATAACTTTGATTTCTCTATGGCTGACATCATTTGTTCCAAGAGAGATGATAGTGATCAATAGCTAAAGATAATCATGCCATCAATAAAAAGGACTCTAGCGCTCCTCTTTCTAAAAAAATGGCCCTTGTAGCAACCACTTTCATTATTAGCATGTAAATCTATTCCTAAAAATGCAATTTTATGATAGTTCTCAACTTCCTTTTAATCATATAATGTTATGATTATGATACTATTGAGTATTGAAAGTGCTCAGCTTTAAATAAATTTTCTTTATTACAAATTCAAACCTGTTATGTTTTTAAAAATGTTTTAACATTTTTTGAATTATTATTATTAATTTATAAATTTGTTTATTTTTCTTGAGAAAATATTATGAAGATTATATGAATAAATCAGAATTTCTTTTAAAATTGTGGGAAGTAATTGATTTAAAACAATAGCAAACTCTTTTTTACAGTAGTGCCACCTAGCACAAACTACAATAACCAATGGATGCAAGAATGTTTGTATACAAAATCCCAATCAGATCTCTACCTATCCAATATCCCTAGACTAGTTTCTACCTTGTGGCTTTTATCAGTGAGGAGCCTAAGGTCTGAGAGCACCACCTAGATCTTGGGATTTACTGCAATCCTCTTGCAGCCATCTTTTATCTTTTAACAATTTATAGAGCTATGAGTCCAAAATAAAAACACAATAATATTTTGAATCCAAGCTCATTTGCTTGTATAGTCATACAGATGTGAACCCAGTTCAGTATCTATAATTTTTGGTGTCTTTGGTTCTTAATAACCAAGGCTCCTCACTGATGAAAGCCACAATCTAGAGACTAGTCTAGGGATATTGAATGAATAGGCAACAGATATCAATTTTATGCATAACCTTCTTGCATCCTTTGATTACTATAGTTTGCACTGTGTGGTGCTATTTATGGAGAGTTTGCTACTAGTTTAATAGCTTGTGGAATCATAGGAAATGATGATGATGTGATGTTAAATGATTGATTTCTGATTGTAAATATGATTTGATAGAAAAAACAATCGATCTCTTCATAAATATAAAATAAATGAGCATGAATGTCTGATAGATGTTGACTGCCTCTATAATAAATTTAGTTTATAAAAATAATTATTAAACTTTGTCATTTTTTTCTTATAGTCAGTATTTCCAGAACTGTTTTTTTTTTTTTGCATGCCCTTATTGCACTTTTTTTTCCATATGTCATAGCATCGGCTGGGACGTGAAGCCACAACTGTCTGCGACCAACTATTTGCTTGCAAGGCGGCTGCGATGACCTCTCGGCTAACAATGCTTGACTACTTCATCATTATTCTATTACTTTTCTGAGATTAAATATATATATATAATTTTGCAATGATTTGCATAAAAAAATGTATGGATGAAAGAAGAATGAAAGTGATCTTTTTAACTTAATTCACTAATGATTATTATTAATACAGCAGGTATATCGTTATTGTAACAACTTATATGCATTAATTATGAATTATACTTAATTACGATTTAATACTTTATTAATTCCAAAACAGCAAATCCTGCTAGGAAATCTTGATGCTTAACTTATTTTAGTTCGGTAGATTAATTATTATGACTGATTATTTTATTAATAAATGTTACTTTTTAAAAAAAAATAATTAAGTAATAATTGCTTAGGATGTCACAAAAAGTTCAAGCACCAGAATAAATCTGAGCCACTATTCATGGGTTCTTATCTTTAGAATCTGCCACTTTACCATTGCACCAAACCATACAAGGCAATATTTTTCATTTAACATTAAATTTTAACTGAAACACACAGGCTTATTATATACCTGTATCTATATATGTAATATATAGGATATATGAGCACAGACTTTCACATGACCCACCACTCTCCACACCATCTCATAACACTGATACACCTGAACACATATATGCTGAAAAGATAAATAATCACCAATATACGTATTTCATGCTAAACCAGCAATCATCAGTTGGTCCAGATTACCATTTCCACACATATATGCTATAAGTGCTCAGATATATATTAAGATAGTCAATCCTCATACTTTAATGGACAGGCTTCAATCTACTCCACACTCCAACTCTTCAACCGTCCATCCAATTGAAAATCTGATGATGTAATGCTCAAAGGCCACCCTGAGCCCGAGATTCCTGTCACACCCATGTTGACCTAAGGTCAATCTGACCCCTTATGTACAAGAGCATTCCATCATCAGATTTTCAATTGGATAGACGGTTGAAGAGTTGGAGTGTGGAGTAGATTGAAGTCTGTCCATTAAAGTAGGAGGATTGACTATCTTAATATATATCTGAGCACTTATAACATATATGTGTGGAGATGGTAATCTGGACCAACTGATGATTGCTGGTTTAGCATGAAATGCGTATGTTTGTGATTATTTATCTTTTCAGCATATATGTGTTCAGGTGTATCAGTGTTATGAGATGGTGTGGAGAGTGGTGGGTCATGTGAAAGTCTGTGCTCATATACCCTATATATTACATTAAATTTTAAATAGTTTTTTTAATTTAAAGAACATTTAAATCTGTTTATTAATTCTCTCACTGATATAAAATTATCTGATACCTACCTAATCCCACCAAGCTTAGATAAAACAGTTATGCTAAATAAAAATGAATTTTAGAATATTCCATTTTCTTCTCCATCCATATTTTATTGTTAAAAAGAGATTGCCTTGACAACCGATTGAAAATGTTGATTGTTATTAACATTAGGATTGTCTAAGTGTTGAATGATTTCTATCAATATTTTATTTTAGTATTGATGATAATATGGATAGTAATGAGTATAACAGAGATAAAGATAAAGCATGGATTCAATGGTAGTATGAATACGACACTATTCCTATTAGGGATGTAAGTAGCATTATCTTATGATAGTATTGTTTTTGTTTTTTGTAATAAGCACATTGTCACTCTTCCTACCAACTCAAATTAGCTGAGAACTGTTATCCTCTGACTGATAATATTTAGATGCAATTTATTATTAGAGCTAGTGTGACTGTAGGCTGATTAACAGAAAAAAAATAGCTCAAGACTGCTTGAAACTTAAAAAATATTACCAAGGTTTACCCAGTATGGATTCAAACTCTAAATTGTATGACTATTAAATGATTCTGATGCAATAATTATCCAAGTGCACTAAAACCTTGTTAGATAATCTGTGGTGAATATAATAGTAATGATAAGAAATGATTTAGCAAGTCTTCTTATGTAAACGTGTATTTATGCATTGCATTTGTCTATTGTCTGTATTCTATTAGTTAAAAGGAATTATAATAAACGATTGTTGAGATATTTATGATATTCTTTTTTTTGGCTATATAATTTTACTTAAACTATACTAATTGTTATCGTCTCCCATTTAAAGAAAACTAAAACAAATATCTGAACACAGACTTTCAAGCACCCTTCAGCTATCGACTCTATCTCATATGATGATACCCATGACCACACATGTGAAAAGATAAATTGTCTCTAATATATATATATTGTACTGATAATTGCTGGTTCAGCATGCGTGGATTGGCGATCATTTATCTTTTTCACATGTGTGTGGCCATGTGTATCAGTTGTATGATATAGAATCGATAGCTGAAAGGTGTTTGAAAGTTTGTGTTCCAATCCTCTACAAGTACATCTAATTTTTAAGTATATTAAATTATTCTTGTATTTTAGTAATAAAACGAATGTAAATCTAATTAATAGGATTGACACTGCATCTTAATCTTTTTGAAGACTCGAGGATATATAACTTCCTACAATATATTTATATTTCAGGTGAAACAAAATGTAGACGTCATCAAAATATTATTTAGAAAACTTCTTCCTGGCAATAAATTTAATCATTTGGAATCTGATTTTCTCCTATATAAGTTATTGCTTTTTTTTTTACAAAAACAACAGATCTTCATTTTTTTAAATAATAATAATAATAATAATAATAGTAGTAGTAGTAGTAGTAGTAGTAGTAGTAGTTGTAGTAGTAGTAGTAGTAGTAGTAGTAAGTAAGTGATGATAATAATGATAATAATAATGATAATGATAATAATAATAATAATAATAATAATAATAATAATAATAATAATAATAATAATAATGATAATAATAATAGTAGTAATAATAATAATAATAATAATGATGGTGTGATTAATAATGGTATATGGGGGGGGGGGGGGTGGTTGGGGGGGAGGGGAAATAATAATAATAATAGTAGTAGTAATAATAATAATAGTAATAATAAAAAAAAAGATCGAAAACGAACCAAAAACTATAACAAAATTGTCAGGAGGAAAATAGTAAATTCATATCCATCAACTTCTTAAAATATAGTTATAGATAAGACTTCGTGATATAGATATTCACGATATAGGTATTTATAATCCTCAAGATATGTGAAATATCAGAATAAACTTAATCGTTCTCAATATGTTTAAATAATCAGAATGATGTTCCGTATGGTTTAATACAATTGTAGCATGGTAGACATTCTCAAAGTTCATGAGTCACATGTCCAGCTCCAGTACTTGTAGTGCTTGAACTTCTTATGAATTCCTTAACAATAAACCATTTGATTTTTTTAAATATAATAACCCTTTTTACTTATAACTGTTTATCTGTTAATAAAATTAGTACAGTAATGCAATGAGATGCACTGTGATTTCTCAGAATCAGGAATCTCTCAGCCACTATGCCTAGAGAAACCTGCCTTCCCTTTCCATTTCTCACCCTAAGTTTTTCCCATATTCTTCTCTATCCTGCTCCATCCCATTTCCACAACTAAATTTTTGTCAACTTCATGGCCTTTTCCCCCCCATATGTCATAGCATCAGCTGGGAAGCGAACCCGCAACAACCGTCTTCAACCAACTGCTTGCTTGCAAGGCAGCTGTGCTGACCTCTCGGCTAACAATGCTTGACAACTCCATGGCCTTTATATCTAAATCTCAGTGGTTTCTTGGTTTTTATGCTGAGTGTAGAAAAGATAAGGGAGATTTAGATATAAACTCCATGGCCTTTATATCTAAATTTCCCTTATCTTTTCCCAATCTCAGCATAAAAACCAAGAAACCATTTTCTATATAGTCACTTTGTTTATATTTATTCTACCACAACTTCAGTATTTGTACCCTTCTGCTTTCAGGCATTTACATTCAATTAATAGATGCCTAATATATTCTATGCCTTTTTTACACAATTTGCAGACTAAGTCACGCACATTTTTTCATTTACATGTATATTCTTTTGTTGGTAGAGATCCTGCTCGAGTCTTAAACAGTAAACTACTTTCCGTGCTATTATTATAAATTAACTTGCACCCAATATTCCATTTACATATATATATAAACTCTTTTTCTTTTCCATCTCTCCAACTCTCTATTCTTTATTAATGCATCTATTCTTCTATTCCATTCCTTGCCACTATAACACTCAACAATTCTTCTAACACAATCAACCCACCTTTTATATAAGTATATTATTGAAGGGTAGTAATTAATTTATAGAGCACACAGAAAGCTTATGTAAATAGTCTGAACAGGCATTAACCTTCTGTATACCCTTCTCACCCATCTTGTTACTTGCCCTTTACTCATAACTCAATTAAATACTATTTTGGCTATTGTTTTATTATCCATAAACTGCAATCTACTGAACATTTTCATTTCGCTTTTTGCAGCTCTCATATAAAAATGTGACCAGTCCATTTCTCCATGATTTGCTTCCTTTACTGTCTATACATATGCATTTAATGCATGCCTTCCCACTTCTCTCTGTACTTTTTCTAAGTAATCTAACATCCCTTTATTAACACAATTCATCATTACCATATGTTAACCCTGCTACTGCCACTCCCTTCTATACAATTCTAGCTACATCAAATTTATTATATAAAAACATTGTTAATTTCTTTATCAGTCCTTTTCATTTCTTTGCTTCATTTATCAATTTTTTTTCCCATTCATCCAAGCAATTTCTCTGATTACTTAAGATGATTCCCAAATACTTATACCTATTCAGCACACTTAACTTTATATCCCCTAATAAAAATTCTTTGTCTTCTCTTTAACCCAGTATTAATTATCATTACTTTTGATTTTTTTTCCACTAAATTTAATCCCTATCTCTTCACCCATCCTTGCACATGTCCTCAGCATAACTTCCCTATCTTTCCTTTCTATGCACAAGAAGACATCATCTGCAAATATCCATTAATGTACATACTTCCTTACCACCTATTAATGATATCTCTACCACTCTTCCTAGAGTTTCTATTGCTCTCTCCATTTCTCTCAAATACAGCAAAAACAAATTAGGTGACATATGGCATCCTTGCCTTAGGCCGACCCTATTTGTAACTTTAACTGATTCTATATTCCCTAATTGATAAGCATAGTAATTTTTTCATATAATCTCTTAATAATATCCATTAAAGTTCATTCCATTCCCAAATTTACTAAACTTACCCATAATCTATTTCTATTTATTCTATCATATACCTTCTCTATATCTATAAAAACCATATATAAGTGTCTACCTGTATTTCTGCTCATATTTATAAATTGTGTAACTCCAAATAAACTACCTCCTATATGCTTATCTGATCGAAAAACTCCTTGCATTTCTCCTACTATATTATTTTCTTCCATGCATTTTGCGACCCTTCAAGTTACCATATATGCAAAAACTTTATATAACACTGACATTACTGCTATTGGTCTATATCCTTACCCTTTCCTTTAAATAATAATCTTACTCTTGCATTACTCCAGCTGCCCAAGATAACTCTCTTCTGTGCCACCTTATTGAAACAGAATAATAGCTTTACTTTTGCCCTATGCCCTAAATTCATTACCATCTCTACTGCTCATTCATCTAAACCTTTGCCTTTCAACTTTTCAATTTCTTCCCTGCCTTTATTCAGCTCATTTTTTGTAAACCTAATATTTCCATTACTATATGTTTTCAGGTTTGTTATCACTCTGTCCTTCACATCTAACATTTTCTATATTTATTATATACTTATTTAAGATTTTTCTAATTCCTCTCTAGAGTTACTCTCTATTCTCTTATCATCTAGTAATACTATCCCCCCCCTACATTCCTTCTTTTAATGTATTTCCAAAAAAAATTATTCCCATCTCTTCCACTTTTATTAATATCCTCCAACAATTTACTACTCAATTTCATTCTCTCTCTATAATTATCTATTTTAACCAACTTTTTTTTAAAATACTTTTCCCATTTAACATTAACATCTTTTTCATTTTCTTTGTTCTTAATAGCACACTTATATTCTTTGCATCCTTTTTTCTCTCTTTTACATGTTTCCTATACCTTTTATTCTTCTGAATATTATTCTCCCCTAAAAATCTATTTGCCACTTTTTCTACTTCACCACACCAGTCCTTATATTTATTCCCAACCAACACTTCCATGATTTCTTTCTACTTTTATTTTATATTCTTCTAACTTTTTCTTATCATTCATTCTTCATCCACATCTTTCACTATTCTTTCTACTTTTTATTACTATTTTTCATCACATTACTAACCATTTCTATTACAAAGAAATTATGATCACTATTTTATACTCTCTTTTCATTATCAAACACTTTCATTTTCTGTACTTTATTCATTCCCTCTTTCTCTACTAATACATAATCTATTGTATGAAATATATTATTTTTAGACCATATGTATTGTTCCTCATGCCTCTTTAGTAAAGAATAATGATTATCACTATATATATTGCCACACACAGCAAGCTAGAGTAAGCAATGGATGCCAGAAGGTTTGTGCATAAAATCCCTATCTAGTGCCTACTCATCCAATATCCCCAGACTAGTTTCTGGCTTATGGCCTTCGTCAGTGAGGAGCCTTGGATCTGAGAGCACTGCATCTAGAATCTTAGGATCTAATGCAATCCTCCAGAAACCACCTTTTATCTCCATTTAACTACAAAACTATGAGTCTTAAATTGAAAACACCTTAATGTTTTCAATCCAAGCCCATTAGCTTATATAGTCATATGGATCTGAACCCAGATGTGTACCCATACATTTTGGTGTCTTTGGTTCTTTAATAACCATAGCCACCACTATCCTATTAGGCAGGATAAAAAATGTATGGGTACAAACTGGGTTCAGACCCATATGACTATATAAGCTAATGGCTTGGATTGGAAACTTAAAGGTGTTTTCAATTTAACTCATTAGTTTTGTAGTTAAATGGAGATAAAAGATGGTTGCTGGAGGATTGCATTAGATCCTAAGATCTAGATGTAGTGCTCTCAGATCCAAGGCTCCTCACTGACGAAGGCCATAAGCCAGAAACTAGTCTGGGGATATTGGATGAGTAGGCACTAGATAGGGATTTTATGCACAAGCCTTCTGCCATCCATTGCTTACTCTAGCTTGCTGTGTGTGGCAATATATATATATAGTGAGTTTTGCCTGTTTTAACAACAGTTATACACAAGCATAAGAGGAGGTAGTCATGTGATGTTTATTGGCTTAAATAATAATTATAAAACTGATTTTGTTCCACTGACAGCACTATATATATATATACCTGCTGCACTAAAGCCATGCATTACTATTTTTTAACACCTTTTAGATGTTTGTTTTTCTGAGAGAGTCTATTGTTTTACATAAATTATAATTTTGTTTTATTCCCTTTCATTACATTTCTTTGAAGATTACACAAATTCTTACCTAAAATTTTACATAATCAAAGAGACTTTTTTTTTTTATAGCAAGCATTTTAAAAAATAGTTTGACTGCTCAAAATGCATATTTTACATTAAGAATTATTTAAAGTTGTAACTATTATTATAGATTTTTTTCTCAAAAAATTAAAACTAATTTTAATTTTTTACTTTTGACTAGATGTTTTTAGTCATTTATCTATACTTAAACCAACCTTAATCTTTTGCTTGCAATAAGACATTTTTTTTATTTTTTTCCTTTAATCTTTTGCTCATGATAAGCCATTTTAGTCACTTATCTATAATTAAATCCAACTTTAATCTTTTGCTTCTGATTACATATTTTAATTTCTCTGAAAGGGGATGAATAGTAATAATAATAAAAAAATACATTACTTAAGTTAAAACATATTTTTGTCGCTTTATTCTTTTTTTTTTTAATTTTATTTAAACAATGTTTTCTTTTTCTATTTTACTTCCTAGATGCCAGAACACTTTGTACCTGTAAATGATACTATATATATATGGATTGAGCTACTATATATATATAATTTTGTTTTAACAAAATCTTACAATTTCTATCTTATAGAATTCATTCATTCCCTAACCAATTTCTATGGACTTCATCTTAATTCCTCCAAATTATTTACACAATATATTAGTGCTAAAGCCATCAGAGAATTTATAAGAATTATCACTTAAACACTAGTGATTCAGTCATCTTGATCACTAAAGTCCAGGCTGAAAGAATATCTCTCTGAAATTGAGTAAATACTATTCTAGATCAATCAACCCACCTTCAATTATGGCTTTCTCAGAATCATCCACAAAATGTTTTCTGTAACAATCTGGCCCTTCTGTTAACAACTATTCTTTCATCATATTTAATGCTTGAAATAAATTAATTACTTCAAATTTCAAGCAAATAATGTAGATACTTATTTGTTAGGTGTGAAAACTTTTAGTCAATCTACTTTTTACTTCCACAATATATTTTGATTCCATAAACCTATTTTAGCCATATAATTATTTAGATTACTTGTCAAAGTGTTAAATTCAAAATTATCCTCCACAATCTTGATATTGATTAAACTACTGCTTGAGCAGACCAAAATATGTTATACTTATATATTAGTATTCTTACTTACATTTTTTATCACTCTATTTATTAAAATCTGAAAATTACTAAAACTTCCAATCCATCACATAAATGACATTTACATTATTTTCCATTATTGTTAATTTATTTCTCAAGAATTTTATCCATATCCAGTACTTAATTTTTTTTTTATGTGTCAAAGCATGGGACAACTGCTTGTAATGCAGCTATACTAACCACTCGGCCACCAATGCTTGGCCTTAATTTTTTATTTTCATTTTAGTGGTGGCTTGCAGTCCAGGGAGATAAAGGAAATGTTGTTCTTTTCTAATACAATTACATCTGTCTTTTATTTAATTTATTGAAATAATTTATAAACAAAAGGTATGAATGGAACTATAAAATAAGGAAAATAACAAGATTTTCATATTATAAGGAAATTTGTTTATCTGTCTTTTAAGTAACATTTTCATCCAGGGATATGAGTGAAGCATTAATTTCCTCTAATATAATTACATCTGTCTTTTAGATAACATTTTCGTATTTATTATATTTTATATATTTTTAAAATTCTATATGCATAAATATCAACCATTTATTTATTCTAACTAATCTGTTGAATAAAATGATCTTGTTTCTCACAGAATAAGATATTTCTTTAATATTTTCTGTCTCTGGTGCACCATCTTTCTCTGCTGTATATATAAACATTATTTGAAGAAATTTTTGAAATAAATCTACATAATAAATAAAAAGTGATGTTTTCCACAAATCATGACAATAATTTAAAGATGTTCATAATAGCATAAATATTTTATTCCAATGGAAACAGTTTTTGAATTAAATCCACACAATAAAATACACCAGTATTTCCCACTATGGCATGACAATAGTTCAAAGATAATCTATACAGTATTTTGTTCCATGACCTGAATGAATTATGTATGAATGCTGATAGTCTCATATTAAATAAACTGTTGAAGATAAATGGAGAACTTATTTAAAAATACAATTTATATTTGCTGTATATTAACTGGTTATGTTTATATAGCTTTATTAATAAAGTTGCAAGTGGGTGTATAGGTAGTGTTTGAACACCCCAGAAATAATAATATGCAGAAAAATAAAATTTGTTTATTATAAGAAACAACAGGCTAATTTACATCTAAATAAAGTCTAACCTTAAGCAAATTAGCAAAGTTGGATAAAATGCCTGCTGAACTTTTTATTCTTCTTAAAGTGAGAAGTGGTTAACCTAAATTTGAAGAAGTAGTAAAATGAAGTAAAGGACAAAAACAAGGGTTGAATGTAAGTCTAAGTTCAGGATAAACCAGTATTAGCAGTAGAGAAGAATTCTAGTCACAATCTAATTAGACAATCTCAAGAGATGTGTGTGAGCAACAAGGTGCTTACAGAACCATTAACTGTTACATGATCAAAATTGGTCTTCTGATCAATTAGCAAATTGCCAGTTGATCTACTAATTCTATTTTACTAATTATTCAGAGTGAAATAAACTCTTGAATTTATTATTTTTCAAATGTAAGACTTTCACGCTTCCTACAGCTATGCTATCTTAATATAAACTCAGCACTGATTGTATAACTGTGTGGAAGATGGTAATCTGGACCAACTGATGAGTGCTGTTTCAGCATGAAAAAAGTATATTGGAGATCATTTATCTTTTTCACATGTATGTGGTCTTGTGTATCGCTTGTATAAAATGGAGTGCATGGCTGTAGGAAGCTCAAAATTCTGAGTTCAATTCCCTTCTAATTATATTAATCTTTTTGTGTTTGTTTCTTTAAACAAATTATATAAGTACCCAGTTGCCAGAATATAATTTGGCTATGGATACATTAATCATTAATATTGTTTTTAAATATATTTATACATATAAAAAAAAACACCTATATGAAATATATAAATAAATAATATAAAAACTCTGTCAGATAATGAAAATTATTCTACACAAATAAAGTGTGATAAACAGAGCACAAAAACATTAATTATAAACAACAAAAATTAGCCAAGCACTTTCGGTACTGTATACCATAATCATGGCATGTAGAATAATTTTCTATATGAAATATGCATAAAAACATTTAAATAAGTTTATTTTGCATTTTATTGCTTGGGTTTATTTATATATATTTTGTTTAAAGAAAAATTTTTTTATTTTTGATTGTTTTAAATTTTTCATGTTAAATTATTTTAATTTAGATTCTTTTCACTCCCTGCATATGACTTTAAGCAAATATATAAGTGACCTGTTTTATAAACATTTATTAGCAATTACGTCTGTATATAAATATTTAAATCACAAGGAAATGTTTGTTGAAGAAGTAATCAAAGATTTTATAAAATAAAATAAAAAAAATTGTCTTAATTTTAAATAATTATAAATTTAATGTTTAAAAAATGACCCCCCCCTCCTTTAATCTCACCGCAAGTCTTTGCATTTTAATTATTACTATACCATTATAGTAGTCTATAATGTTTATGTACTATTCTTGTAAACTAATTACATATATATATTCATTTATTTATAAAAATAATTCATAGATATAAATGGCAAAACTGAATCTATTTAGTATATTTACTAAAGTTTATTTTTATTATGATCACTAATTAAGATATCAGTACTACTTAATTAATGAACACTAATTAATGATTTCGACCTAATATTTTCGAACGAATTAAATTTTAAATTTACAAGTAGTTTTTTTTTTTTTTGTAATTGGTATTTTATATTCATACATCGAAGACAAGCAATTTATTTTTTAGGCATTTAATTATTTAATTAGACTTTAGGCTACATCTGTAAACCAGATATTCTAATGAAGGTTACTATATCCAAAACATGTATATGTATATTTAATATCTATTTATCCATCCATTCGTCTATTTATCTATGTTATTACATATCTATTTATTTATGTGTTTGTATGTAGATCTGCCTATTTTTTAGCCTGCGTATCTATCTTTTTTTCCGATTTTGTGTCTATATATCTGTTTGTTGGTCCTTACTTTTCTATCTGCATATCTTAGATACTTGTTATATAACTATTTTATCTATTTATCTGTATCTATCTGTCACTTTGTGTATCTATAAATGTATTTATAGAGTACTGTCGCAATTTAGCAGACGAACAGGTGAATCATACTATCGAAACGATCCTTAGAAGTATGATCTTAATGGAGTAATGGTAAGAAAGGGGATGAGGAAGGAAAATATTAAATGTGACTATTAAAAAAGAACTTGAACACAAACTTGATAAATTTAAGTATGTAATAACTATATTTAAATATGTTGGTGCACAACTTATACTGCTGGCAATATTGTGATTCATATAAATTATAAATGAAATACCTTGCTTGTGATGCTGATCAACCAAGTAATTTTCAGACCTAAATCACTTCCATTTAAAATCTATGAAGTACTCAATAGGTTTTCTGATCATCATCTTCTTTCAAAAGTAATAAAAATAAAATGATTGAATCTATAAAGAATGTTTTTTATTTATTTTAATCTATGATAATCTTGAAAACACTTTTTGATTTATAGGACTAGTCTGCAGATCCGGATTAAATTTTCACTGTTTAGCATCGGTTTTAATTCACAGAAGTAGTGATTCTAAATACTAATTTAGCAACTATAGGAACAAATGCTATGGGATGCAAAAATGAGTTATTAATAATAGGCTATGTTGATTCTTAACGACTGTTTTGTTAAACTGGGATACAACAGTAAGAAATGTATCAATCTTCTCACCAGTGAAAATTACAAAACAGAGGTAGAACAGTCCATTGATTGGGCACATTTATGCAGGGCTTATCTAAGCTATAGGTGCATTAGATAGTCATCCAGGCTATAAAAATTTAGGAGTACCATAACCAGCATCAATTAAAAATAAGTGAAAAGATTATTTGATAAAATTGCATCAAGATTAAAATCTGTCTAAGTTATCTACAACTCTTAATCCGACTATCATTATGTATAAGTTAAAATGTAATTCTATTCTCCATTATTAAGATGTGGGGTTATACTTTTACTTTAGAACTGCATGTAATGAATGGATCTAGTTAAGTACTTAAACAATCCATAAATAATAAATAATAAAATTTAGATTATCCCTCATCACATAGATTGTGAATACTTGGAGAGAATATTTATGACACGTATATGCAATAAAAAAGCTAAACTTAATATTGCCATGCATAAAAAAAAACTATTATTCTTTTCAGGATTTTTGTACAATTGAATGAGGAAAAAATTCTTATTATATATTTTATACTTCTTTCAACTCTATGCTTCATCTTCTGAGTACTTGCCCAGTAGACTTATTTTACAATAAAAAAGTCTGAATTCAAATCCCTTTTAATTACATTAAGTTCAGTATAAACAATATACTTGTATTCAAATATTAAATATAGGAATTTGTAAAAAAAAAAAAAAAATACTTTATTTAGTGTGAAGGAAAGGAAATAAGACAAATAAGTACCTTAAAAGAAGCATTAGATTAAGAATAGTCAAAATAAGAGTCATAGATCACATACCTCTTTTCTCTTAAGCTTGTAAGTTATAAACAATGAGGATTTCCAACTCCTCAACAATCTTTGTGATAAATGCTTAGCCAGAGAAAGCATTTAAATTATCTCTGTCAGGAACCCCCCATCCAAACCCCTGACCATGGTTTTATGCTTTGGCACTCCTCAGAGAGGTGTCGGGGTAGGTTCAGACACTAGATCTAAAAATACCAACTCAAAGCCAGCATTTAACTAAAAGTTATTTATTGAGTGGAAATTTTGAAATGTTCAGACACCTACATGTCTTCAAACCCAGCTATCCAACTCAAATAGCTATATGGGGCTGATAGATCTTCAGCCATACCATGTATTAGCAGTCTTAACAATATAACATTGCATAAGGCTTAATGCAGAGACTATAAATAGTCAAAATAAGAGTCATAGATCACATGACTCTATTCTCTTAAGCTTGTAAGTTATAAACAATGAGGATTCCCAATTCCTCAACAAGCTTTGTGATAAATGCTTAGCCAGAGAATGATAATCAATAAAATTTAAGAGTAATAAAGATTTGTCATAAGATTGTTTTTATTTCATGTGTTTAGGGAAATGGAAGTAAGAATTACAAAACTAGAAAGTGTTTTAAAGTACTTTCAGTTGGAAGTAAAGAAATATAAATTAAGCTGTCTTTTTTTTGCTAATGATGTGAGTTGATATGCAAGAGATGGTAAAAAAAATAGAGAATTAATTTTGAATATATTTTCAAAATCGTTGTAAAAGTAAGATTACATTTAGCATTGAGAAAAAACAAAATATAATAAATTAGTGAGAAGAAAAAATTGAAAGATTGGCTTATTTGTAAGAGTGGGCGAGCAGCAGTAAACATTCATGCCAATAGTTATTCCAACTTCAGAAGAAAATACAACAAAGATATAAATACAATATATATATATAATACATTTCAGATGAGTTTGCATGACTTTTGCATGAGTATACATACAAATCTATGAAACATAAATAAATCCATATATATTATATGATAGTTCTTTAGTCTTTATTTGGTATTTTGCAGTGCTGTTTTTTTGTTGTTGTTTTTTAGCAATAAATTTTTCATTTTGAAATATTTCAACACTTTGCCTAATTTATAGCTCTCCATTATATTTTATTCTCAGTCATATTTTTCCCAATGAAAGCAATCAAAAATGCATTAGGGGGAGTATTGCATTTCTCATGAAATTATGTTCAAGTTCATCTTAAAATATTTTAGGATTACAAACTAATATAATAAAGATGTGATTTTATAGTGGTAGATCTTGTAATATTATATCCAGCAAACTGATAGATATTTTATTGTATTTTTAGAATCTTATAGTGTATTCTTAAATAAATGTCTTTAATGTCCTTGTTGAAGGTTTATATCTCACTTCTATATTATAAATTGGGCCAAATAACAGTTCTTTATATAATTAATTTCATTTCAATAATTATATCACTGTAATGAAATAGCCTATTGTAGCATCATAAATTCAACAATAATGTAAGACAATAAAACCAATTACTCAAGGCTTTAAAAGGTTTATAAATATAGATGATAATGATAAACCCTTAAGCTATCAACAATCACTACCTATTCTTGGTCAAATTGCAATCTTTAATGTCTATATAAACATATCAGACTATAAATAAAGGTGGTACCATCTTTATTTTTTAAGGAGGTTGCCTTGACCACAGTTTGAGATTGTTGATAGCTTAAGGATTTATTGTAATTAGCAACAATAACATATTGGAGATGTTAAAACAGGCAAAACTCACTATATATATTCCACATACAGCAAGCTAGAGTATTTGCCTGTTTTAACAACAGTTATACACAAGCATAAGAGGAAGTGGTCATGTGATGTATATTGGAGATATATTGCATCTCAATGTATAAATCCATTTTTCTACTTAAAAAGATATCAAATTATTTTCATTAGCACACATTCATAAATGAATAACTATCCAAGAATAAATCCTGCTGAATATTTTTTCCACCACCGGCTGATTAAGAGTTTGGGACTTTTAAACATCAATTAGCAAGCTAATTCAATTATGAGTTGCATTCAACATATTAAAAATATTCCAGAAACCATTTTTGAATTGTCATGAATAACATAATTACCTGTATTTTGTAAATATAGAAGTTAAAAAAATAAAATTTGTTGATGTTTTTTTTTAATTAGATAAAATTAAAAATTCACCATCAATTTTGTATCACACCATAGTATCTATTTTATGAAGCCAGTTATAAACTGTTACTAGCATAAAAATGGAAAGTAAATTTAGAATTTAGATCATATCTTCATTTAGAACTAGTTTTTTTAAATACTTCAGGGATTTTAACTAACAATAATAATGCTTTTTTATATATTCTCTCTTATTAGCAGTTATATAAATACAAACAAACTTGTATGACATTCAATTAATTTCAAATATTTCCAACGCCATTGTGAATAACTGTGTAATATGAGTTACATCATTTTGATATGAAATGGCTGCTAAGAAATTCTTTATTTCTACAGTATTGTTTCCTCAACTGCAGTAGTATAAAAAGAAATCATTATAGTACATTTTTTTAAAAAAAATATCTAAAAGTTAGTATATAACAAACAATAATGTATTTAAAATTACTGTATAATTTAGCACACTAGTAGAAATAATTATACAGTATGGTATTGATTAATTAATGTGAAAAATATTATAAGTTGTTTCTTTTGTAATTTACTTATAATTATTGAAAAAAGTTGATCCTGTAATTATAGTTCAACATGAAGGCAAAAGATTTTGGTTTCCTCATAGAGAAGGATAGAATAGGATGATGCTGTATAATTCACACTTTATATGCTGTAGTCCCAAGATCCATTTTTGTCTGCAATTACAATCCCAGATGGTACTCAAACACAGTAATAAACAAATTGAAGCAATTGAGAATCAGATATAAGAAAATTGCATCAACAGATATTTTTCTGCCAGTTGGGCACATATGAAACAAAGATCCAGCTTGTAGAATGTTATAATCAACTAAGAACTCAATACCTGGTCTGAAATATACTGATAAACAAATAAATTTACTTATAGGAAATGTGCTCTTCAAACAATGTATCCAGGTAAAAATTAGTTCTCTATAATGTATCTTAAGGATTCTTCACAATGTGAAGTTCCATAACATTGCAATCAACATATAATCATATGTCAAACCTATAACTCTCCTATTTTTCTCGCACTATTCTACACATATAAAATATTAGACAAATGTTTTAAATAAAACCTTTGAAACTATAATTAATTGAATAAAAATGATTTTTAAAAAATGATTTTTAAAAAAATAATATTTTAATGACTCTGATAAGCAACAACTTTTTTAAAATAATAATTGCATGGGTTTTTTTTTTTTTGCTCCAAGGTCATAAGAAGTTCAAGCACCTGAAATAACGGAACTAAGTGCAATGCATGGACCATAAGCTCCAGAGTCAGCTACTCAACACTAGCTATGCAGGGTTCTTTCAAACTATAAAAAAATAAGAGTGATAAAACATTAGGGTTCAATTGATATGTTAATGATAGCTTAAAAGAACTCAGTAAATATAAACATAATTGTAAAGAAGGAGAAATGAAAGTATTAATAAATAAATGTGACTTATATTCCAGAGCATAAAAACTATAATATGAAAATTAAAAAAATTTATTTCCTTTAAATAATTAAATTGAAAAATAAAATTCTATGAAAGAAATTATAATTTTTTTATTAAATATATAATGTATGCTTCATTAATTTGCTCTCCACCTATGTTAAGGTGACCTCATTCTTAGCGGACATATCAATAATGTCTGGTTCACTCATTTTAAGGTGACCTTACTAAAATATAAATTTATTACTAATATAATGATTATATAAGATTTAAAAAAACAGCCCAGGTAACATTCTATATGCAAATATTAATTTCGTTTTGTTATATTTTATCTTGTCATATCTTGTTTTTTTTTTTTTTTTAATAAATTTAAATAAGAAAACTAATATAAAAAAAATATGAAATGAAGACTACGAATATGTTATACACACCTTTACTTTTCATTATTAAAATATTATATGCCCACTTTAGCAGCATGTGCGCATACGTTGCTTTTACATAATTAGTTTTAGTTTATAAACAAACAAATTCTAGACATCTGTCTTGTAAACTAAGACGGACTATAAAACTCTGTCCTTGGTCATATTCTTAAATAGCATTATTAACAGTTGAGTGTATTTGGAATATTTAAATAAAGTTATTTCTTTTCTAAAGACATTCAATGCTTGTATTAGATGATGGAAATAGTCCAATATATAAGTACTGACATTAACTACAATTTAATTTGATATATGTATAAAAGATGTGACTCAAGTCTGATTTAGAATTCCTTAAAACTAGCTTATATGCACATCTTATCATTAGTAGTAGTCAAATACATTAGAATAAGATGATATTAATATATTTTTGATACATTCGTCAGTTTGCACAGCTTTTTATAAAATCACACATTGCATTTTGTTTTATCCAAATAGTAATTAAAATTGTTTATTTTGAATACAAATTGCTAATTTTAATTCATAACCAAAAACTGTTTACTTTAAAAACAAATTGTTTGCTTCATAAATTATGTATGGTGAAATTATTTGTTTGAATTGTTTTTTTATATCAATTAACATCTTCATGTTAGATTTAGTGGCTCTGCCTAACATATAATATATGTATCTTTTGTGCAGTATGCATAAGATAATAGTAATCAATCTTTTTTAAAATTAATTCACTAAATATTATTACCCAGAGGCTAAACTCTCCATACAGTAGTGCTACCAGTGCAAACCAAAGTAATCAATGTGCATAAAATCCCCCCTATCTAGTGCCTACTCATCCAATAACTCCAGACTAGTTTCCAGCTTGTGGCTTTTGTCAATGAGGAGTCTTGGATTTGACAGTCTTAGACTAGATAGGAATTTTATGCACAAAGCTTCTTGCATCCATTAATTATTCTGGCTTGCACTAGTGGTGCTTTTGTATGAAAAATTTAGTTTCTGTGTAAACAACTTGTGTAAGCATAAGAAATGGTGATCATGTGATGTTTAGTGATTTAAAAATTATTACCAATATTTATAACTAAATTAACCATAATTATATTGTTTTCTTATTTTCTGTCCATTTTTTTCATCATATAATCTTCAATCGCATAGGCTAATATAGAACCTGGTAACTATGAACCCCTGTAGGCCAATGGGTATATTTGTGCAATTAGATTTCCAATTTATAATTACACATCTATCCATATCTACTCCAGTTTTTAAATTTTTTTGCCTTCCTTTGTTTTCAAATGTTTTAGTCTTTTCCTTTCTATCTTTATAGTTTTTCTTCTGAGTTTAAAGTAGCCATAATTATTTGTGAATGATAACAAATAATGTATATTTATTATTCCGATGAATATAGTTATTTGGGGTTAAGCTATAGAATGTTTGCTAAGCTGGTTAACAAACTTGAGCTTAAAAAATAGGCTAATTCATAATAATGGATTCCTAATATGATTAGATGTGCCTTGTATTTGTACAAAAACTTATCATAACAAATGGAGGCTTTAATAACTATTTTATTTCATCTTTACTTTATAATTAATAATAAGCTGATGTGTTGCAGTGAAACTTTTCTATATAATAATTTATGTAGGTTTTCTATATCATAGTTTTTGCAGACTAAGCACTTTTAGAGTTTTGTTACTCCATAATCATAGCCACTTTGAAAAAAATTCTAAATAAAGGATGCAGCAATATGTTTACATGCATGTTTTAGAAATCAGTACTCCATTCAATCTTATTCTGTTATCAATTTAAAAATAATGATATACTTTCATGTTTTCTGTTAAAGATGTATTATCTTCTTCATTAGTGGAATTTAATGCCCACTTATCTATATAAATGTGAATAAATAAAAACCATGAACCATATAGTTAATGTCAGTCAAATATATAGCCATTTTACAGAAGTGAAGAACTTAATAAAGCTATTAATAAATCTTCCTCCTAATGGTATTTTGTTAATAATTAAACTCTCTGAAAAAAATTTTGTATGCTAAATAACTGAATGCAAATATTAAAATAACATAGTATTTTAAAATATATATATATATTATAACAGATGACCATACACAGATGTCGTGGGCCGAAAATAAACTTGGATTACCTCTATCAACTGTAATATCTTCGTGCCTAATATGTTGTGCACCAGATATAATGGAACCCGCTACCCCAAAGTTGATGGTGCCAGATATACCAGAACCACTGGGTACACCATACAATGATGCGAATATGACTAAGTAGTTGGATGATTTGAATGAAATGTGTCAACCAACCTACAACAAATCATATCCAAAATTCATGATTCAATGAAGCATTTGAATGTCTCAGATGTTACTGAATCAAAAAAGGCATCTAACAAAGGGAGCACATCTCACTGCTGTCAGACCTAGGCCTTCAAATAGGATGCTAAATATGTCACAATGAAATGCCCAGCTCAAATCACATCTACTTTCAATATACTAACTTACAATTTACTAACAAAAGTTCAATGTAACTTAGACCAGTGTATATCATTACACCTCCCTTTTTAGGCCCCATTATACCACAGAATTTGAACTCAGAGAGTTCTTGCAGTCAGCTCTCTTCAGAGATTGACCTACTCAATTATAAACCAAATATGCCTATATATAAGCATAGATATAGGAAAATATTGATGATGATCAATTATTTATAAGAGCAATATACAATGATTACGATGATCAATAAATTTAATAGTGTAATTCATGTGATGATGATGATCAACATCTAATGGTATCAATGCACAGTGATGATGGTGATGATCAGAGATCAGATTAAATTTAAACAACTTAATTTATTAATGACATATAAATATTTACAAATAAAAAAATAATAAAATATATAAATATTCAATTATCAAGAATGGTTTTTCTATTATCTTGATGTTATTCAACAGAAACAAAATAATTTAAAGTATATTATATACAAAATTATACTAAAACAACAAAAAAGAAAAGCACAATGAAAGTTCACTAATTATAGAACTACCCATTAAAATAATTATAACATTTTTAGACTAGGGTAAATATATTATAATTATAACTGCTCCACTCCCATTTATTTGTATGCAAGTCATGGTAGAAATTAATGACAGCTAAAGACCATTCATTCAGTGAGTTAATTATGCGTGCAGAATAAACAAAATTACAAGTAAATGTTAGTAGATTATTTAGTCTTGTTGCCCTAAAGTCTTACTCTTAATACTAAATATATGAAAAACCTTACTTGAGATGAGGTCGTCTTGATGGATCAATGTTGAGAGGAATCTGAAAATTTACTTTTATTAAAAAAAAATCATATATAATAATTGAAGAGGATTTCTTCTTTTAATTTAAATCAATATGACATTATCCATCCACTGGTTCTACTTTTAATTTCAAATGATCGAATTTGGAAAAAAAAAAAAGAATTGTAAATATACAATAAAAAAAATTACAATATATAAACTTCCAAATAAAAAATGACAAAAGCAAAAAAAAAAAAAATCACATGAATAAGATATATAATTTATCTTAAGTAAAGCAAGCATTCATTCCAAAAAATGTCAATATCCATGGCAACTCTGTTGTTTTTTATATATCTTATGCTCCTTGATTGAAACAAACACATATGAAATATCTTTCCTGACCATATGAATCCATGGAAAATGGCTGCATGCCAGCGTTCTTCAAGACAGACATTCTGGTGAAAAAAATTATAATTTCATAATGACTTTGAAGCCAGCTTTAAGAAATCCTACAGTATTGGCTTCTTACCCCAAATACATTATAAAGATTTTTTTATTATAAACTTTTATTTATGATGTGGCTCCAATACGTATATATATTAAACTAGCTTGAAGAAACAGTTAATTCCCAATAATTTCAGATTTCTTTTTCATCATTTATATAATAATGAATTCCAGTTTGTAGGATAAATTATTTCATTAGTTTCTTTGTAACTATAATTCAAAGTTTAACTTTCAAGTTTTCTTCAATCCAAGTTAAAAAAAACTTTAAATTAATTTTAAAATAAAAGACTTTTCATTTTTATGTCTGACCAATTCTGCTGTTTAATAAAAAGTAAAAATCAAGTGAAGAACACTGCGTTCTTTTTTTTTTTTCACTAACTAACATGTATTGTTACAATTCAATTAAACAAAAATCAAATTATAAACATTATTATTATTTCTATTTAACTTTCCCTATTCCAAATTTGATCATTTATTAAGACTTTTGATCTCATATAATTTTTTTTATTATGTCCATTCTATGTCAGTCAATTAGTATTTTTAATTAATAATATTAAATGAATAAAAAGAATAGAAAAACAATTAATTTCTACCAATCGACAAACATATTCATTTATATGCATATATACATCATGTGTATAGCAACTTTGTTTCCTTTCTCCCAATAGATAAAAAAAAAATTAATTTCTCAAACATATCAGTCTATGTGCATGTTTATATGTGTATATATATAAGTATATACTACATTTGTATAAGCAGATAGATAAGATATACTATTTCAAATACATTAGTTTATTTGTTTGTTTATATATGGATATACTACATTTATATAAGCAAGTAGATAAGATATTTAACTTTCCTACCACTTGGTCTGAATTCAAATATTGAAGAAGACATTAGGGCAGGTGTGTAGACCAGTTGTAAGCCATCTCTTACAATATATTATAAAGTGTAATTCACATAACTCATCCAAACTTTTAACAAAGATAAATGATTAAATCTAAGGAAACAAATTATTTATAAAAGAGTTATTGATATAGAAATATTTCAAAACTTTATTGTTAGTTCAAATTTTAATACTTGTCTATGGAGATAAGTCAATTTATAGTATTTTTTTATATTTTAGAGTGGCATTTATTGACTCGTGTTGGTAAATAATTCCAAATTTATGAGATGGTCCCTCAAACATCAAAATCATTCTCTGGTGGGTGAGCATTTGTAGTACATGCTTCTGCTACTAGATGTCTCTTGTGGCAATCCCATGAATGGGAGAAAAAATTGATAAATGAAGCAAAGAAAAGGATTGATAAAGAAATTAACAGTGTTTTCATATAATAAATATGATATAGCTAGAATTGTATGAAAGGGAGTGGCAGTAGCAGGGTTAACATACAGCAATGATGCATTATGTGTTAGTAAAGGGATATTAGATTACTTAGAAAAAGTACAAAGGAAAGTAGGAAGACATGCATTAGATGCAAAGGTGTAGACAGCAAAGGAGGCAATTCAAGGAGAAATGGGATGGTCAAGTTTTTATATGAGGGATGCAAAAAGCAAATTGAAAATGTTTGATAGATTGCAGTTTATGGATAATAAAAGAATAGCCAAAATAGTATTTAATTGGGTTACAAGTAAAGAGCAGGCAACAATATGGGTGAGAATGGTAATGTGGTATGCAGATTTGGATAAAGAATTTATGTCAGTATACTTGTATAAAAGGTGGTATAATTGTGTTAGGATGATTGTTGAGTGTTATAGTGGTAAGGAGTGGGATAGAAGAATAGATGCATTAATAAAGAATAGGGAGTTGGAGAACTAGTATGGAGAGTAAAACGAGTTTAAATATATATAGAAGTAAATGGAACATTGGATGTGAGTTAATTTATGATAATAGTAAGGAAAGTAGTTTATTGTTTAAGGCTCAAATGGGATCTTTAGCAACAAGGAAATATACACATAAATGGAAAAATATGGGTGATTTAGTCTGCAAGTTGTGTAAGGAAGGCATAGAAAATATTAGGCATCTGTTACTTCAATGTAAATGCTTGGAAGCAGAAAGGGTCCAAATAATGAAGTTATGGAAGATTAAATATGAACAAAGTGATTACACAGAAAGTGAGTTATTGGTTTTTATGCTAGGTTTGGGGAAAGAAGGGAGTTTAGATATGAATATCATGGAATTGACAAAGATTATGTTGTGGAAATGGGATGGAGCAGATTATGGAAAAACTTAGGGTGGACAATGGAAAGGGAAGGTAAAGTGGCTAACAGGTTTCTCTGGGGATAGCTGCTGAGATATTACTGACTCCATTTAAGAAGTCACAGTGCATCATATCACATCACATCAGTTTGCTAACCATCTTCATTGAGGGTAGTCATGGTATCATTAAATGAATCTCTCTTATTTTTCGATTTTTGTGATGGTTGAAAAGTTGGAACAATATGAAATTCTGTTTCTGTTAGAGAAAATGCCAGAGAAAACAGTTGTAAAGCTTAAAATAACTTACAAGCAAGCTTCTCTGAAGAAACTACCAGTTACAAATGATTTGATGGAAGAGTTAAAATTTACATCCTAAAAATGTGTAGCAACTGAAGCCCAATATCAAGATGGGGCCAATATTTTTACAGCAACAATGTTTACTCAGGATTTGTTGTAAGAGAGAGTCTTTTTACCTATGGCTTCTGAAACCTTTGCATAATGCTATGACATGAAAATGTCCTGATTTGTAACAAAGTGGAACCCTATAACTTTACCATGTCAGTGCATCAGCTCACAAAGACTTAAGTATGAAACAATTTTTAACCCAAAACAGCATTTGTTAATCTATCTATTCACTATATTCATTTGATCTCATTCTATGTGGTTTCTTTTTATTCCTCCAAATAAAAGTAAGCCTCAAAGAAATTATTGCTTTCTATGAGTTTCTGAACTGTTTCAAAAATTGAAAAACATGTTTAGACCAGTGCATTGCATCAAATGGACATTACTATTTTTAACCTTTTCACTGGCAAAAAAGCCATATTAAATATTTAAAACATTATGTTATGCCACAAATTTTACCATAACTTAAGTTTGTATTATTCAAAAATGACATAATATATATTGTTTGAAACATAAAACACCAAAGAATGTAATTAAGCTGGAAAAAATATAGCCATTGATATTCAAAGTAATAAAAAAAAAGAATAAAATTTTAATATTTTTAATAATTACTTTCATATTATTTCATAAATTCTAACTTTTCATGCATACATTTTAAAATTATATTTTTGTTAGTAGATTAATTGCATTCATCATTAAATTCCTAATAAATTGATATATAATAAAACTTACCTAAGGTAATCCATCACTTGAACACTTTGTAGAATAAAGATATTAGTACCTTTCATTTTTCCTACTAGCCCTTCATAATGTTTTTCAATAGAGGGGTTGCAATGAATATATCCCCTAAGAACAAGTTCTTAATATTGATTAATAATTAGTATAATTTGAATATTATAATAAAAAAATTCAATAAAGTTTGTAATTTATTAAAAATTACTACTAAAACAGTCACTATATACAAAATGAAATAAAACAAAATAAAAAGTGAATAAAATATTAAATTCACTGTAGAGTTAAACTTGAAATACATAAGTTAGTGGTTTAGAGTCAATGCAATGTAGTAGTATTTATCCTACCTTTATAGGTTTGAGGGTTCATATTACTTCATGCTACTGTGACCAGTAAATTTAGTAATAGCTTCATCAACTGCCACTTCTCTTTGTATTTGATATGCAGCTTTGAAATTAACATTGCAGTAGTCTGTAATCAGCCTAAGTTTATATACTCGGTCAAAATCTTTACTTCTACCATTTGGTGTATTTTTATTATTATTGAAATGCAGACAAGATATTATAGAAAAAAATCTTAAGTGGGTCATAATATTTGAAAAATATGTTTGTCTTTGTTTCATATCAGAACTTCAGATATCTAATTCATATTCTGGACATTTTGGAACAAAGGCCCACTACCATGCCAAAAAATGCAGATAATTCACGATATAAATTTACAAACTCACAAGCTATTTTTTGATCAGCGAATATGTTACTTTCAATAATAATTTTTTCATATATTTTTTATCAAATATAAATTCAAATAATAATTAAAAAATATATAAAATCAAATACTTACCAGTGGAAAGCTTCTTGCAATAACATTCACTTATTATACAGACTAAGAAGATCGGTAAAAACTTGCATTTTTTCTGATATTAATTTCGGCTTAAATCCAATTCCGTTAAAAATGAAAAACTAAGAGAAAGAGAGAAAAAAATCAATTTACTTGATTACAAAAATTTTCATAAAATTTTTATTGCAGAAAAATGGCTTACATTTTCTGAAACTAGAAAAAAAGATGGAAACAAAGATGTAAAAAGTGCATGTGCATACTGTGTGGATTTCCCGCAGTTTTAAACTGAAACCGGATGTTGCAAATTTGAAAATTCAAGATCACAATATGTGATCACAACGCTGAACAGGTTTTAAGCCAGTTTTGATTTAAATCAATGGGTGATAAAGAAGAAATTGTTTGTTGGAATTTAGAAGAAAACATCAAGCAGCGCACTGGTTGAGATAAATCTGCAGTTTAATACTGTTTCTAATGATATTACATGGTTTTTAAAATTCAGTTTGACTTCAAAAACTATTTTGAATCACTTTGTGAAGCTTTCTTTCTCTGATATTATTATATTGACTACAAACTTATTAATCTTTAAATTATTTTAAATTAAAAGTTTCACCAAAACATTATGAAGAATTATTAGTAAAATAAAAAATCCCACCAATTATTTACTATTATGAGAGGATAGCTCTCCCCCCCCCCCCCAACCCATGAAATTTTATAATAAAAAGTTGTGTATTTACTTTTAGATGTTACAAATTGATTTTTCTTAAAATAGCATTTAAATGATAAAAATTCTGCAGTTTATTGTCATATGAGTAAATTTAAACATTAAAAGTTTAAAATAGAACCTTTAGAATGTATTCCATTGTATTATGAAAGAATTATAAAAGAATTTATATTAATGAAATAAAACCTGTAATGAATAGTGTTAATTGAAGAAAAAAAAAGCGGGTAATAAGTTGATTTAATTAAATAATTATAAGGGTTATTTTAAGAAAAGTATTTAATAAACGAATGTAATGAAAAGTTAAGATTGTTAGAAGAATTTTAAGGTAAGAGGTTGTTATATCCGCACTTACGACTGTGCCAATGTTATAACTGCAAGTCATACTGTGCAGTCAGCAAATAAGGTTCGCTACTGTTCAACTGCGTATGCTCTCCAACGAATGGTCTGCAATGAATGCTCTGAATATTCTCTGTATTCTCTGCAATGGATGCTCTCCAAACGAATGGTCTGCACTGAATGCTCTGCCACGGATGCTCTCCAACAAATGGTCTGCACTGACTGCTCTCCAATGAATGGTCTGCAAGCAAATGCTCTCCAAACGAATGGTCTGCAACGATCTATTTCTACAGTTCGCTAAAGTTCAATTCCCACGATGTTCTTTCAGGCTGGCTGCTACAAAACGGTTCACAATGGGCCTACTTTAGCCCCAGTCCAGTGTAGCTGTACACGAACTCTTCGTAGTAAGCACTGCGACTGCCGTCAGCTATCTCCTACTGGAATTGAACAGTAACTCTACTGTAGATGCACTCCATACTGTCTGCTACTCACTACTGCTTGACTGCTCTCTACTGCTCTCTATGTTACACTGCTTGATGTTACCCAGTCTTCTTATCGCTCTCTGACAACTGCAATGATCAATCAATGCACTGACCAATAAGGTAACATCTCTTATCTAGAAACATTTGTAATTAGCAAATATTTCTAGGAATTGTCGATCGCCATTACGTCAATGCACTAATTAAATTCCTCAGCTATCAGAGTGCAATCTAAAAACAGCCTTACGAATAAATTCTAGTTTTTTCTGGAGTGCACAAACATGTCTGCCATTTTACAAAACACTACAGAGGTATTTGTATTTGCTATATGTATTGAGGAATATTTGTATTTTTTGTTGTTTATATATTTTTTAGTTATTTCTTGATAAACACCATAAAAGAATATAATCAAAAGGTTGGAGTATATTTTTGTACATTATAATAGTTCATATAATAAATCAAGATTGATAAAGAACTCTGTGTGTGATTTGTTGTATATATATATGTATTTTTCTAATTGTGGATATCTAGCTTAAAGTATGAAATAAATCATCATTAGTAATCTGCTGAAGGCAGATCCCACACACCAAGCAAGATCACATTGTTCAACTTATTCTGTCTTTTATTCTATTAGTTTAATACTTATAACTTTTTTTTCAAATGACAGGGGCAATCTCTAAAACATCTATTCTCCATAGGTGTCCTTTCGAAGGGTGTTAATTTAAGTTGTTTCATTAAAAATTAGGTTGATAAAATGAGTTCTCATACACCGATCATAAACAAAAATATGAATAAGATATGTTGAAATAATTATTAAAAAAATGAATATTATGGTAAAAATAAATTTCACAATCTTAATTAAACAACCATCATTGGATTGTCAAACTAATTACAAAATGATCCATTGATTACTCTGGTTGGCACTGAGTGGCACTACTGTATGGAGAGTTTTGCCTGTTTTAATAACAGTAATGTGATAGCATAAGAAATAGTGATCATGTGATGTTTAGTGGTTTAACACCAATCCTGCCTAACAGAATAATGGTGGCCATGGTTGTTAAAGAGCCAAAAACACCAAAATGTATGGGTACTGAACTGGGTTCAGACCTATATGACTATATAAGCTATTGAGCTTAGATTGAAAATATTGTTTTCAATTTTATTCTCATAGTTTTGTAGTTAAGTAGAGATAAAAGGTGGTTGCTGGAGGGTTGCATTAGATCCTAAGATCTAGACGCAATGCTCTCAGATTTAAAGCTTCTTACTGATAAAGGCCACAAGCCAGAAACTAGTCTGGGGATATTAGATGAGTAGACACTAGATAGGGATTTTATACACAAGCCTTCTGGCATCCATTGATTACTCTGGTTGGCACTGAGTGGCGCTACTGTATGGAGAGTTTTGTCTGTTTTAATAACAGTGATGTGCTAGCATAAGAAATAGTGATCATGTGAAATAAACAGAATAGAACAAAAGTCTGACCACTCTGGGAATGAAACAAATTTAATTTTAGTTAGATAATTGCAAACCTTAATCTAAAGCTTAAGACATTATATGTTATTAATTTTATTTCATTAATCTTCCCTAAAGATTTTTGGTGGTATTTTACAAATAGTAAAGAAAAAATCCCATAATTTTCCTTGGCAATCTATCAGTTTTATTAATAAAATAAGATAAATAACTCTCTTTTTTGAAAGGGAAAAGATAATATTTTGATTTCTAACTTAACTGAAGGTGAAAAAGAAAAAAAATCTAATTTTAATTATAATCAATTAGCTCTAAGTTTTAATTACTTCCCTTGAATATGAAAATGCCTATTGGATAAACATAAATGAAATACATACAGACAAAAAAGGTGATAATAAATATCAAATCTAGATGACCTCAAGAAAGTCAATAGTTGGGGAAATGTCTATATATTAATAAATTTTTGTTTAAAAAAACCCTTATATTTTCAGTCTGATTGGAATATATGTTTGTCTTAAGATTAATCATTTGAATATCTTCTCAGTGAAAGATATCATATTAATAATTTTTCATGCCATTTACATTATAAATAAAAATACATATTATGTTTTTAAAACATTTTCTTTTCACTACAAAAATTAAATTCATTCACGAATGATATTCTATATAATTTTTCTTAATGATTGAGTGTTTTGGTCAATTATTATAAAATCCAAGTTGTGTGACAATGATAATAAAACAATGATGTACTTATATTCAGCCAGATATTCAAAATTATCTTTTAATCTATATAATAAAAGCCTACAGAAACTTTTTTTTTTCATATGTCGTAGCATCAACCTGGACACGAACCTGCAACCATCTGCAACCAACTACTTGCTTGCAAGGTGGCTGTGATGACCTCTCGGCTAACAACGCTTGACAGAAACTGTTTTTTACTTTGGGATTTATTTGGATAGTTAAATACTAGTTTATTTTCCAAACTAAATAAATTGCTAACTTGCTTATTTCTATGTGTAATAATGGAGTTAGACTTTATATATATGTCCACAATTATCAAAAATGAATTATGCCTCAAGAAATAATCCCATGAGAATAAATTCGAATCCTTTGAAAAAATAGAGTATAAGAATGTTTTTGATAGTAACATGCTATTATGTTGTCACCTATTATTATTCTGATGGAACTATATGAAAACATTTTTATTCTGCTAAATTTAAATTAGTCACAATGTTAAATAAATCACTTATATTTGTGTAGTATTTTTTTTCAAGTATTTTTATGCAAGCTAATTTTGTAAAAACGTTTTTAATGTAAATAAACTTAGCTGCTTTCACAAGCATAACAGATTTTTTTAAAAAATTTCCGATGTGGTTATAAAAACTATATATCTGAAAAGATAAATTGAAAAAGTATTTTAAAATAGTATTATGATTATAATTCTGCTTGGCTATAATTTAGTTCTGTCTGCCTTTAATATAAATGTCTAAAACAGATCACTCACAAATCTATTCCAGCAGTCTTCAAAAAAATTGATCTGATATGTCAGTTAAGAATTATCAGGCAACTGAAAATCAAACCTATAATGGATTTTAGTCAGAGATAAAAAGCCTGTAAATTCATCATACTGGTTATGCATGCTGATAAGAAATATCCCTGTTCAATTATTATATGAATAATTATATAGTATCAACAATTGTAATGATAAAATCATAGGAATAAACATTTGGTATTTTCTACACTGTTTTTTTTAAGGCCTCAAAGATGAATCAAATGATTTTTCAGTTAACAGTATTTTATTTCCTGCAGCCATTTTTTTCTATAATTAGATTTTTGAGTCTTTAAATTTTAATATTGTGTCTACGATTGTAAAAAATAATAATAATAACTATTACCTGAGACAACATTGTCATTCTTTTAATCAAATTGTTATTTGTATGTATTTGCCACTATTGGGAAATTATCACGAGGCTTTAATTCGCGAATTTGCCATTCTGAGCTGAGATACACGTGACATTTTTCAAATTTAAATTAGAAAATAAAATATTTGGTATATGAAAGCTTAAATTTTTTATTAAGACTCTTTTTTACATATTGCATAACATGTATAAAAAGTAAATTGTAACAAAAATATTTTATTGAACAATTAAAATAATAAATTAATTAAAAAAATAGAAATGCCTGGTATTATCAAGCAAGTTTTAAATAATAAGATTATTTTTATTATTATTATAAAGTTCGAAATAACTTTTTTTCATTTCATTATTTCTATTTAATTGTAAAGTATAATCCAGATATCTAGATGGGATTTTAGTGGAGAACTATATAAGTCGTGATAAAAAATGTTTTTTTTTTTAACTTTTTTTTAAAAAAAAAAAAAAGTACAAAATACTTTAATTCTCTTTTATACAGAAAAAAAAAATCAAACACACAGCAAGATTTGATGAAATAACATGATGAATAGCAAAGTAAAATGTTATTTTTTTGACAGATATATGATATCAAACTTTGTACAAGCTCCCAAATGAGAATGGAAGGCTAGTAAAGTATAAAAAAACTTAACAAAAAAAAATGAAAAATTTAAATCAATCCATCCAGATCAAATAGTTGACGGTGGCAATTTGTGATAGAAATTAACAGGAAACACGAAAATCTCTATTCAAAAGTGTTAAATTTAGATAATCCTGCAATGATACAAAAAAAATAATAAATAGAGGGAAAAACATTTTTTTTAAAAACTTGTAAAACATATTTAATATATGAACTACTTAAAAGAGAATCAAGAACTAAATGACTTAAAAAAATTTCATTTTAATATTAAAATTTTTTTAAAAAGTTTTTTTTGAACTTCAAAAATTATTTAAATCATCAACACACCTATATATATAATCATGATTTCCATAAGAAATTGTTATATATTATTATTTTAAAAATTTAAGACTGAATATTATTTATTAATTATATTGTAACAATATGAATAAAGGGTGACATGGGTAGGTGATAAATCATCATTATCCCCAGTGAATAAATAGTAATCAACAAATATAAAAGAAATATAAGAGAATCAGCATAGAATAAAATAAATAGTTGTAATAATAATAAGTTACATTACCAGCATTCAACCACAATAATTAACAGTCATCCTTGTGACTGGATCTAAAAGAGATTTAATATCAAATGTAGGCTTATTATCTAGTTGATATTAACATTACAACATATAAAACAAACATTAAACTTTCACACAAACACACAAATATTAATGCTAAAATATCTATCATAATATAAATGCTCATTCTGATACATTCTAATCATCATTAATGCTCTTGTCATTTGGTATCATGAATGTACTGACCATAAAGCAAAGAGAATGGACTTTAAAGGTGAACGTAACTTTTTCATATACAAATAACTATCTAGATGTCCAAATACAAACATATATATCTATTCATATATAAATTAACCTCCCCCCCTTTTTTTTCATGTGTCAAAGCAATGGCTGGGAATTAACCATTATTTCTCATGAACTAGCTCAGTATTATAAAGATCACAGAGACTATAATTGTGAACAAGAGAAAATACAAATTCATAAGTTTAATTCATTCCACCTCAAAAAGCCCTACTGGGGTCATCTACAACTTAAGTGCTCATCCATCAGAATACATAAGAAGAAAAATCTAAACAATAATTCTGGGATATTAAAACATGCCACTATAAAATTAACTTCTAATAAGACTAAACTAAATAAAATATAGTTCATGGGTTTTGAAGAGTATTCTTTCTTATGTCAACTAGGATAATGAGTGATCATCTCTAGATAAACAAATGCACTAATATGCATCCCCATTTATATATCAGTCATTATTGCACAAATATAGCTAAGAAAAACACAAGCTCATTACTATAAGTGACCAAGAGATGATGCAATATAATTTTTAACAATTGGATACAAGTTTATTAATAACAATAAAAAATGATATTAAGATCTATACAATCAGCCTTCTGATTTTGAATAATTTACAATAATAAAATTATCATATTGTGATTTACAAGATTAATATACAAATTTCAAGTTATTACATTGATTACATTACTTCTTAATAGTGTAATGGGATATATATATATATATGCGTTACATTTAAATTCTAATACTTAATGTTTTTGTAAATATATAATACTGAATTAAAAGCACAAACATTCAAAATGCACAAATAACGAATTATTAATTTATTAATATGTTTGATTTAAATATTAAAATAAAATAAGCTTTAAAATAATGATAGAATTGAAGCAAAGATTCTAATCTTTAAATAAAATATAATAAAAAAACCTTTTAATTTTAAAAATAACAAAGAGAGTTTTTAATCTTAAAAATAAAAATTACAAACAGATCCTTAGGGGAAATGACCATTGAAAAGATGATTATGAAATAGAAACAAAAGACTTGCTTTTCCCGCCCAAAGATATGGATACAGATCTCAGTGGAAAACCAAAAATCTACTTAGCCAGAAACCCAAAATCTACTTGGAAACAAACTCAATGAACCAATGAAATATAGATATGAAATATGTTTGATGGATCCATGCATTCCAGAGATAAGGTGCCTGAGGACCATAAATAGAAAAAAATCCAAAAGCAATAATTAGTTCGAGATTAGAAAAATTAAAAATTTAAATTCATTCATCTTTGCTGAAAGTAGAAATAAAAATTTAAAAAGCTATTATTTACACCACCAAGAATGTAATCAGCTTCATCGTGCTTCCTTTGGTTCAGCCGGCCAAAGGCAGCTTTCATCTTCATGGATCCCAGCATCAAATTACTAGTAACGTCTTTGGAAATCTTCATAAAATCATCATCGTCCACAAGAAATGGCCCTTGCATAAACTCAGATCTTCATCGCAAAGGAATGAGCATGGAGAAAGGAAAATATAAAAAAGAAATATAAACTCTTCAATTTAAAATCTCTGAACTTTAATTTTATTTAAATATGAACTATAGACTTTCTTTCCAAATCAAACCAGAACTTTATTTTTTTTATAAACTTTGCAATTTTAAATTATCTAAAGTTTAAATGTAATCTCTTAAAATATGTATTGTTTTTTTTATTTATAATTAATAAGATCTGTTTGTAATAGGGCAGGGGTTGGCGATTGCAAACTTAAATTTAAAAATGAAATAACTTATCGTTATTTGTGCATTATAGAATTTAAAAGAAAGGAAAAGTAGGTTAAATAGTATTTGTAGTAAAAAAAAATTAAATATGTGTTATCGTAAAATGATTTTAAAACCTTAAACTGAAGATTTTTTTTTAGAAATAAATTAATAAAATGATTTAAAGGTTAGTTGAATGTAGATGGCTGCTAGACTCGTTTAAATATATGTTAGTTTTAAAGGGGTTTTGATTTCGGATTATTTGTTTTGTAGTTGTGTCAATGCTGGTGGAGAGATATATGGATGTTTATATCAATGTAATATGAAGTGTGTTAGCACTTAGGGCGATGAGTCCAACTGAATGCATGACCCCAAAAAGGTAGTCATATCATTGAAATGGATGCAGACATATTTCCTGCACTATTGACCCATTCCAGCTCTACGGATTGAGAAGATAAGTCGGCAAGATTGACAGCTCTCCCATCCATATGTAGCTTTTTCTCTTTATATTGCATGCATAATTCCTTCACCAGATAGAAGTACATTCCTATACTGGTTGAAGATCATGTTTTCTCCAATAATATCACCCTGTTCAGATGCCCATTCCTGCCAGCATGATTCTATGCTAACATGTTTACATTGCATTGGTTGCTGATATATATCTGGAGGCGAGCATTGGTGTGGCTGTGGACTTTTAGCCTGGAATCAAATGTTTGAAAGTCTTTTATGTGCATCATCTGGGTAGCTCATCTATACTCAACATTTCTCAGATTAAAAATAAAAGTTAAAACAAATAAAAATAATAGTAAATAATAATGAAACAAACATAATTTTTTTTATATAATTATTTTTCAAGTTTGTGTGACATCACTTGTATATATACGTAAATAAAATCTTTTTGTGTTATTAATACTGACAGTGATCTAGTGATTGTTTTTATTATTCTTTATTATTAAAAATATATTTTAATAAATATATTAAGTTTCTGCATTTACTTGAGCTAGTGACTAGGGCTGGCAGTCGTGATCTTAACAGCGCGTATCTGTCTACTCTATAAATTTTCTAGGTTCAAATGATCTAATGGCGCCCGTATGGCAGATACGATAAGACTGGATATTTCACTTCATTCCAGACTGTTATAATAGGTTTCTATAAATGCATACATATATATATATCCATACACAGATGTGCTTTTTATAATATATAATGAAAACATTTCAATTGTCAAAAAATTATTAAAATTTATATGTAAGTCCTATTTGGTACACTGATATATATATATGTGAGCACAGACATATGGTGTGGCCTAATAATTTCTGAACATCTTTGAATCGTTATATAAAATACAATAAATGATTAAAATACCAGATTTTAATGATACAGATATCTATTAACATATATATGTGTACATAGAAATATATGTGCATGCTATCATTTATACTACATATTCAATTTGACACAATAATAAAAGTTATTAAAATATATTTTTCATATAAATGCACTGCAAATAAGCATATAATGCATATAACTTATGTAAATAAAAGTGTAGATGATATCAATTAATCATAAGCACTTTCATAAAAAGTTTTCCATTCCATCTACAAAATTAAGTTAATAGTTGTTTTTTTTTGACCTCTGACAAAAGTTAAATCCTCCAGCAGGTATATTTTATTATTTAATTTTTTTTTGACAGATTACACTAAAAAAGATTTGTTTTTTTTTAATCAGGTTTCTACTTTTTTTTCTTTTAAAATACTTCAGCCTTTAACAAACCTTTGTTAATTAATTATAATGATTTCTAAATTAAATATAGAAATTTTAAAATGTCTTTTTGTTTTCTCAATAAATGATTTTAAACAAAATCATTATATAATATATATCTCACTGTAGAATGTCATTTCAAAAATGAATTATTTTAAAAAAACTTATTTAAAATTTCATTCACATTATATATAACACTACTACCAATCATAATGGTTTAATTTAAATATTAAAAATTTTAAAACACCTCACTTTTGTATATACATTTATCTGTGCTTCTCTGCATATAGATAAACAGCAGCATATGTATACCAATTCTTCAAGTTTTCTCTTGATAATCTTGGTTCTTGTGATTGTTTGTCATCATCATCAGAAAATAGTCCAGGAAATTGTCCCTATCAGGAAGAGGTACAATTCGGGTGATTTGTTGACATGACGAGTTTCCTTCTGTCCAGGATTGGAAAGCTTCTTCCAGAACACTTTTAAGGCTATGAATTTCAACATAAAGAAGTGAGTCATTTTTCTCCATGTGAATTCAAACTCCAACATTGAACTGATAGATTGCTGCTGGATATCCTGTCTTGACTTCAGCTACATTTTCATATGAGCTATTTTTATTTTCATAACTCTCCAAACACCAATTCTGCTAGCCAACTACTTCATAAAAATATTAAGACAAGAACTATCTTCAAAAAAATTACTATGCAAACTTTGAAACTTCCCTATTTGGCCACTGCTTCTCAAAATATTAAAACCAGACCCTTCTGGTCAGCTCTTACAAAAACTGCAAGCCAAACTGAACTAATATTTTTTATCAGTCTTTTTATAATATTGGTTGAGTCAGGTAATAAAAGCATAATGACTATTTTTAATCTGTCTATTTTTTTTTGAAAACAAGTTTCAAGTTTTATCAAGGTGTGATATACATGTTTTTATTTAGATAAATATTTACCAATTAATTAAAAGATTTTAAAAATAGACATTTTTATAATTATTAGAAAACATGATTATTTTTAAATTTCAAAATCAGAATATTAATTTATTTATCAGACCTTTTTAAATATTTTAATTTATAATAAATTGTCTTTTCTCTTCACCAATAAAAATTATAATTATAAATGTGTGATTTTTTCCATATGTTAGTGAAGGTATAATTATAATTTAGATTTATTTTACTAGCTTAGCACTTTCGGGATTATATATTCAGATCCCATACTCATAGCTTTACGAATGAAGATTCTGTGGTGAATTGTTGTACATGTATGCAAATGAGCTTGAATTTTTAATTAGTTAGTCCATTGCTTGGAGAGAGCAAAGCATGCCTCTCTTCTCTTAATAGCATTGATGTCATTTGCTATGTAATAAGCTTCATTGACTTTTCTTTTGGCATTGCTCTTCTCTGTGCAAATTATTTGGGCAGGACTGGGTTCAAATACATGGCCTGTAGCTGCTTGGTGTTTCCACAAGAGAACACATACCTGGGTTACAACATTATCATTAAACCGCTGCACATAAGAGGTTACACAATTCCAAAGTCTAATACCCCCAACACATATAAATGGACAGTATGAATGCCTTCCTATTCAGAAATCACCATTTATGTAAATACATAGCAGATAGGAGAAACAACATCACTAAATATATAAAGAAAATGACCAACATAGGCTTTAAACCCAGTACTATCCATCAGAGAATATTTTTTTATAGAAAACTCAAAAATATAATATTCAACTTGCAAATGGTGATATTATATGATTTATCTGCAAGATCAAATATTTGTTGATTTAAATAAAATAAATACAAATTGAATAAATGACAACAAACTTCCTAAAGAAAATATTTTGAAGTAAACTTGAGCATGGTTCTCATGGAAAAGGCAGACCCAGTTATAAAAATAGTCTCAAAGGCATATTATTAAAGTACAATAATAAATATTTTCATTAGGAACTTATAGCTGGAAGAACCACATTTTGACAAGTTGTTAAAATCTTTCAGAAACTAAAGTTTGTTACAGAAGTTAAAAGACAGTTTTGCAAAATATTAAATAAACAGAAGATTGATATAGCATGTTCTATCCATACATGCATTTATTTTTTCATATTGGGTTGTTTAATCATTGCAAAATCTCATATATAGTGTATTAGTATTATTTATTATTATTACTAATTTTTTTGTCTGGATTGAAATGCCCTACTCATTTGCAAATTGCTGTGTTTGCTGATATATGCACGAATGTGTACTTCTATTTATAAATCACATTTGATAAGAGAATCAAACTTAATTAATATATTTGATTATTTCATTTATAAGTTAATATATATTTGTATGTGCAAAATACTATGAGGATTCATGAATAGATTGAAACGTATGTAATAAAGAATAAAAGCAATAAATTTTATCACATATTTAATGACAGAAGCAGCAAAAGTTCTTAGATAAAAAGAACATAACAAGAGTAAATATATATATAGCAGGAATAACACCAAAATAGTGATAACTTCATACTTTTACAGCAAGCGAGAGAGAAAAGATATCTATGAAGAATTTCCTGGTACATATTTATTAAGATAGACAAAATTCAGTTTATTATTTAATTGTGGCTTATTTAATATTAATGTATATTTTGCAGAATTTATTAATGAAAACTGATGATTAATCATGTGTAGATGTTTTTAGAAATATTTAATCAGAATTTATTCGCCTCTCTGAACTTACTATTAAAATTGATGTAGCCACCAGATAATTAAAGATTGAATTTCCAAGCAATAAATATTATATGTACTATTTTGAAATCTTAAGCTTCACTATTTTTTTAAAATACTTTTCTAAAATGTTTATTTTCTTTATTTCCTCAGATGGTTGCTTTAGGTAGTTTTATTTTTTGGAGTTTTTTCTCTTTAATGGAGGATCCCATTTTGACAACATCATTGTAGCTAAATCCAATGGCTAAGTTGCATTTTTCACATTCTTTAGTATATAATAGATATTTTTGGTGAAAGAAAATGGAGTTTGCTAATGCCTTTAAATGGCACTTTATGTGACATGGTAAGAATTATATAATTTTTATAGCATTAATTTATCTTATAAAACAAAATTATATATATAAAGCAATAATTTATTAAAAAACTGAAATACAAGATATTATTTTTAGCTTATTTTACCATGGATTTGTTATTTTAAGAATTTTTGCTTAATTGAAAATGTCCAGAAAAATGTCAGGTAAATCACACATATATATAATGAATGCCATTTCATTATCTTTAAACCACTAAATATCACATGATCACTATCTCATACTAGCACATAATTGTTATTAAACAATTCAAAACAAAGCATCTTGTGCTAACAAGAGCAATCAATGGATGCCAGAAGGCTTGTGCATAAAATCCCCATCTAATGCCTACTCATCCAATATCCCCAGACTAGTTTCTGGCTTGTGACCTTCATCAGTGAGGAGCTTTGGATCTGAGAGCACTCCATCTAGATCTTAAGATCTAATGCAAGGCCTCTAGCAACCACCTTTTATCTCTACTTAACTACTAAACTATGAGAATGAAATTGAAAATACAAAAAATATTTTCAATCTAAGCTCAATAGCTTATATAGACATATAGGTCTGAACTCAGTCCAGCACCCATACATTTTGGTGTCTTTGGCTCTTTTACAACCATAGCCACCACTATCCTATTAGGCAGGATTGGTGTTAAACCATTAAGTATCACATGATCACATTTCCTATACTAGCACATTAATTGTTGATAAACAGAGCAAAACTCTCCATACAGTATTGCCACCTGTGCTAAACAGAGTAATCAATGGATGCCAGAAGGCTTGTGCATAAAATCCCCATCTAATGCCTACTCATCCAATATCCCCAGACTAGTTTCTGGCTTGTGGCCTTCATCAGTGAGAAGTCTTGGATCTGAGCGCACTGCACCTAGATCTTAGGATCTAATGCAATCCTTCAGCACCCACCTTTTAACTCGTAAACTACAAAACTATGAGAATGAAATTGAAAACACAATATTTTCAATTCAAGCTCAATAGCTTATATAGTCATATGTGTCTGAACTCAATTCAGCACCCATACATTTTGGTGTCTTTGGCTATTTAACAACCATAGCCACCACTATCCTATTAGGCAGGATTGGTGTTAAACCACTAAACATCACATGATCACTATCTCATACTAGCACATAATTGTTATTAAACAATTCAAAACCAAAGCAAAACTCTCCATATAGTAGTGCCATCTATATAAGCTATTGAGCTTGGATTGAAAATATTAATTGTGTTTTCAATTTCATTCTCATGGTTTTGTAGTGAAATAGAGTTAAAAGGTGGATGCTGGAGGGTTGCATTAGATCCTAAGATCTAGGTGCAGTGCTCTCAGATCCAAAGCTCCTCACTGATGAAGGTCACAAGCCAGAAACTAGTCTGGGGATATTGGATGAGTAGGCACTAGATAGGGATTTTATGCACAAGCCTTCTGGCATCCATTGATTGTTCTTGTTAGCACAAGATGGCACTACTATATGGAGAGTTTTGCTTTGTTTTGAATTGTTTCATTATCTTTGTAAGAAATAAATTGTGCATTGCTATTTATATCTGTGAGCAATTTAAATATTAAATGTATTTATTATTATTTTAAACAAATGAACTGCTATATACAGACACCCCCGCTATTGCAGTCATAAGCAAGGTGGACAGACAAGCAGAAACAAATTTAACTAAGACAAGAATTACTATGAATATATATCTATTTTAATTAATAGAGTTACAAATATTGGGATTAACTTACAAATACTGGGCCATAAGGTGTACAAAAATATAATAAAGTCAATACGGCCTGCAATTGCCCCTAGCTTCACTTTTACACTTTCAGTGGTGGAGTTCACTGGGTTTTTCATAGTCTATGACACTAAGCCTTGAATTTCTCATCTTAGACAATCAGTTCCCGTGATGCAAGTGTGTCTAACTCACAGAAGAAGATCACTTGTCTCTCCTTTACATTCTTTTTTTAATGGAATGTTTCAGAACTAATTAATTATAGCTGTTATTGTTTTAAGTAATCTGCAAATTAAATCTCTTGTTGCACTAATCAGTTTCTAAATCTAAAATGCTTATCTTTAATAAGTTTTTGTTTAATTAGTAACATTCCAAATTTGTATATAAAGCTTATTACTTTTTTCTTTCTACATTAATTACTCTCTACATATATATTCATTAACATTTATTCTCCCCTATATATATATAGCACCTCCTCCACTTCAGAAATTACAATTTCTAAAGTCTTACAGGTACAGCGGTTCTTTTTTAATCTTTTGACATCTCCATGGAGATATTTTCTTTTTGACTGTAGTGTTTTCGTCTTCCTTTGTTTCCAGACCATCCATTTTTTCTTCGCATTTCAGGATGTGTGGCACTGTAGTATTCCTCATTTGCTCTGGTTCCTCTTTCTGATGTCTAACAGGTGTTTCTGTCTCGACCAGTACTATTTGTCTTGACAAGTTTTTTTTTATTAAAGCTTTCCACCCATACTTTCTGATAACATCTCTGACCCAAGAATTTTTCACCCTCAGTGAATTTACTCTCTGTACTGTTGTTTTTATCACTCATAGAATTTTGATTTGGGTGGATTAATGATAATTTCATGTGTTTTCATCCAAAAATTAATTCTGCAGGAGATTTACCTGTACTACACAGAGTACTATGTTGATACAGTAAGGCAGTATATAGGGTTTCTTGTATATTGGCAGTACCTTCTTTGCACAGTGTTTGCTTTACCATTTGTACTGCCTTTTCTGCAATACTATTGGACTCCAGGTGTTATGGGGGTGAGGCTACATGTCTAATTCCCCATTCTCTAAGAAATTCTTTGAATTTAGTGGATGTAAGCCTTCCCTTTCTTCATAAATTTAATTGCATGTCTCACTTCCTCATTCAAAATTCTGGGCAATTCAGAAGATATAATATGCATAGGAGGCACTTGTTCTTTATTACTATATAATTCTTGATAGAGTTTTCTACACATTTTATGATGTCATCTATATATATATTCTTTCACAGGCAAAAGATGTTTTATAAGCTATGTTTTCAGGAGCAATTTTATTTAATAAAATAAAAGTAAAATCATTCCGAAAAGATAATACTTGCCCTCAGCTGGGTAAAATAGTAATCACATGGTTGTTGCAGAAATTGTCATGTGGTTATTGAATAATTTGACTTAAATTTGAGTGGATTTTTTTCATTTATATGAGAAAACTCTTTCATATAGATGGAATTTTTATTGTTCGTTATTGCTAATACATTTTTTTTAAATTTCTATAACTTTTCTAAATACTCTTTATGATTATATACATATGCAACTCTCTAGTGCACATCTTGAAATATTAGATCTCCAGAAACTTTTAAAACCTAAACCCAGCCCAAATATTTTGTCTTGATTCATTGCATGATTAGAAAAATAAAATAATATAGGTCAATGAAATCTATAAATAAATATGCATTTTTTTGTATTTGAATGTTCAATGTCTTTACTATCTTTTTATTGTTTAATTTACTACAACAAGACCACTTTTTTTAACTTGTTGGTATATACAAGGTCAGATTTAACCTAAGGCAACTGCACCTTCATTTATTATTTTAAAAATAATATACAAAAGGTTTTAATAACTTAATAAGTTTATTACTTGGAATATCTACTGACTTGGATCTCCCAAATAATGATATATTAACTGGGTTTAAATACCTTTTATGATAACTTTTGGAATCTAATAAATTTTAATATCTGGTTTTTAATTAAGTTTAATATCTAAACTTTAATAAGCATATTTTTAAGCTCTTCTTAACTTTTAGGTAATTGTTATTTTTTATCTTTAATACTATGAGAACAGACCAGCCATTCATGCAGAGAGGAGAATACCATTGATAGCATAGCCATCAATGACATCTATGATTAGATTGGGCTATGCAAAGCATAACACGATCACATTTCCAGACTGTGGCCCACCTTGACTGCTGGCTTCAAACCCTGCCATCCAAAGTATGTTATTTGTTTTGAGGATCAAACTCAGGCACCAGAAAACTATATTTTATATAATTGGTATGCTTCAGATGACTGGCACACAATCCAGTGCTTGACATATCACTGGCTAGCTCATACTCTGTATAAGAATCCAGCACAATAATGACACAGTGATAAGAAAGAGAGAGAGAATAGACCAAATAATAATTAATCAAACATTAGTATTTATTCAAGCACACACATTTGTAATATAACATAATAATGTTGAACTTTACATATAAAAACATATAAGTAATTACTCAGGCTAAATTTTTATAGTAATCCTTCATTAATTAAAGTTCATTTCATTTAAAATAAAGTGTCTATAGACAGTGGTCAAAATATATTTACCCAGATTTTTATGATTGTCAATTTTTCATTGGTTTTGATTCCACCTGGTTGACTTTTTGGTTCCCCATTGATGGCTTCATGGCTTTCCTTCCAGGTTTCAGTCAAACAGTGGGATAGAGTATGTGGCAGTATCTATTTACAATCTAGGCATTTGTTCTGGTCAATGGCTCCAGGTTAGGCCAATTGAATTCTTTGCTGATGACTAGGGGCACAAAGCCCAATTGAACACTTCTAAAGTGGTCTCTGCATTGATGGTGAATGCAGCAGTAATCGACTGGCTTACTACTGCATTTAGAACTTCTGAATATCTGCATCTCTGGTTGTTTGGATTCTCAATGAAAAATTCTGAGTCTGCATTCTGTGCAAACTGAATAATAATCTGAACTGAAGAATAATAGCCTACTGCAATTTTTATACTCTTCCTCTCTCATTGTTTTTAATTCCTTATCATTATTTTTAATTTTGATCATAACTTAAATGTTTTTAATTTATTTTACAAACATTAATGTAATTTATTTTTACATTTGCTTTATCTAATCTTTTTCTTAGATTAATCTACTATCACTTTTATGAGATAGTTTCCATGATTTTTAATTAATTCAATCAGTAATCTTTTAACCAATTATATTTCCAAAAGTTTTTTTTACACACAAATTTTATTCTAACTTTCCCTATTTACTTATTTTTATAATTGTCTAAATCACATGTTGTTTAAAAATCTGATTGGCTGTCTGAGAAACAACTGTAGGTGCATGTGAAAGACTAGCAACCTTTCATTATTATTTATTTTTACATTATAAAGGGAGAATTTTATTTAAAAAGAAGAAAGTTAAATCTTTTTATGTTAGATCCCCCCCCCCCCATCCTCCCACCCACTCTCAAGACTAAAGCTTTATTCTTTTTTAAAAGAAAATATAACACAATCTTTTTTTTTATTTTTACAAAACCTTTTAAACAAAAGAAAACTACTCTAAAACATATTACATTTTTTTCTATTTTCATTTCTATTAATAATTTAATCATTTATTTTTAAATTATAAATATGTAATGCTAATATATATGTTAGTTTCATAACACATATCTCACTACTCACTAGCATTACAATAATATTAATATTTGGTTAGTATTTTCAATGTGGCTTGTTGATTGAATTCCATAAATTAAATTAGTCTTAATTGTGTACTCATTGTTCTTTATAGAGTTGAATTATAATGTTACACATTTATATTACAGCTCTTTATTTAACTCTGTTAACTCTTCATCAACATTTCACTGTAATGCTTTATTCAGCATTTTTCATTACTCACAGATTGTGTTTTACAAGCACCTTTCTGCTCACATGCCACTTTGCACTAAACTGCTCTTATCACTCTCTTTGTCTTCAGTTGATTCTGTAGTTCTGTTAATAATTTTGATAGCTCTGCTAATTTGCATAAAGTTTATTATTGTTCTTATCCAAATTAGCATATTAAAGTTAAATTGGTAATTTACATAATTTTACTTATCAGGCATTTTCATTATTTTTAAAATGACTATCAATGTCTTTTGTATTGACCAGTTGGGTATATACACATATATAGCTTTATTTATTAATTATACAACCCAGTCAATATACAGCACTTTTTCAAGCAATTTTATTTTCTTTTGTTTCAACTGAACCTGAAGCTTTCATTAGAAATCTGTTTAATCTTTTATGTATATGGCTTATATATAAAAGGTTAACAGATCTGTGATGAAGATCACAGGTTCAAGTAAAACAACTAAATAATGAAAAATTGCTTGAAAAATTGCAAAAAAAGTATTATTGCATATGAGATATAATATTAATATCATCTATGTTTCTTACTACTTTTTACAATGCTTTTTTGCAATTCATTGGGGCAATCTTCTTCAGAACTTCTACTTATAAGTTTTGAAGAAGAATGCTGGAACAATTGAAACTGTGAATAGTGGGTTGTAAAAAAGCATTGTGAAAACTAATAAAGAACATAGATGATATTAATATTATATAGATTTGGCAATGCATTTATCTTCATAAAGAAGATAAATGCATATGAGATAGTAATAGTTGAAAATATAAATGACAAAGTCAGCATTGAGAAAGAAACCATTTCTTCTATGAACGAGTGTATAGACATCAGACATTAAATAATTCCACGAATAAAAGAGTCTAAGCAAACATTTGGATTGTGTGTACGGAAAACATACGAAGCAAAACTTATCTTTTTCCATCTCAATGCAAATGTATTAATGCTAAATCCAGTTTGTTACATATCAAAACAACTGTAGGCTCTTTTATTGTTTTGTATTCATTTTTAATTAATTTTTTGCCAAGAAGTTTTATGAAATCTATAAAATTCGGCCACTCCCCGCTTTTTCTCTCTAAACTTTTGCAATATTAAATGAAAAATATTTAAATATTAATAGAATAAGAATATCTTGCTAAACATATATATATTAGCTAAAGTACAAATGAATATTACGTGAGCATCAAAACTACACCCTATATTAACGTAATGATATGAAAAAGAATAAAAACCTAATAACTTGGATTTAATAAACGTGGACATTTATTTTAATTTCTAAAATCCCTTCTATAAATTGATCATATATTAATCGACAGCTTAATTAATGATAGACGTATTATTTCAGAAAGTTTTTTTTTTGTTTAAATAAAATCTTTATTAAATTTACGAACTAGTTTACGTAACTGCGCCTTTATAATTTATATACATAAATGTTTGGTTTGAATACAATAATTTTACAATCTTGATAAATTTAAAAAAGTATATATAAACGTATGCAGAAATGTGTGTTTTTTTAAATACAGAATTATTGTTTTTAAAAGGTTTGTAATCAGCGGGAACCATGCTGTTTTTGTATAGAGATAAAATGTTAAGAGTCTGAAACGAGATCCACGTGACTAATAGTGGTCAAACTTCTTATGAATTTCCTAGCAATAAACTATTTTATTAGTTATTTAATGCTGCAAATTATTTTAGAATTACTTTCATTTGTCTCTATTATATTTTTATTAAATCATTAACAATTTTTTTAAATCATAAAACCACTTTTATTCTGAAATATACGTATATCTCATTTTTTAGTCGTAATTACACACGGCGAATAAATATTTGCATTTCGTCAAATTCTAACATCAGTCTTTATTTTCATAAGTTTGATATTTTTTATTATTTTTATTTTCATTTAAAAATTATAGCAACTTTTTATGAATTAAGCTTCTAGCAAGTCAACATAACTCATAAAATATTTCATTTTTTAGTTGTTTTTTTTTTCTTGTAGAAGGTATTGTTTATTTATACTGTATATAATTAGACTGGATTCAATTACTTTACATCATTTTATTTTTAAATATTTTGAATGTAAATAAGTACATTACGCCATCTGAAAATACATTATCTTTATAATTATTATTTTATATTCAAAGAGTGGAACTTCAAAGATATCTTTAAAAACGTATATTATATACACACATAGAATCAAAATATTATCTGTAGTGTCCTGGACAAGTTGAATTAAAGATTCATAAATAATATGTATATTAAAAGTATTGGAATTATTTTTTATGTAAATAATAAGTGTAAAATTAAAGATTCATAAATAATATGTGTATAAAAAAGTATTGGAAATATTAATGTAAATTGTCGTGTAAAAATAACCATATATGGGTTTAAAGTTAAGTAAAATGTACTTATAAAAATGCCTCGCCTTATAAGGTAAAAATGGGAATAAATCAAAACCCATAAGGACTAGCGAAGGGTTCAGCTATCAGACCATATAAGGAGAGGTATTTATGGAATGTTGTTAGGACTCCAGAAGTCGGGTATATAAGTGGGATGTAGAGGGAGAATCGGGGAACAGTAGTAGAAAAAGTTAGACTACAGTGGCCCTAACGGGCAGACCTATGATACCCAACTTTAAAGGAGTGCTTCTGCCGACGTATGTAAGAGTAATGTATATATTGTAATTTGCGGGAAATTAAACTAATAATTTAACTTATTCAAATCTGTCTAAAGTCTCATTTATTTGACGCATGCACGTCATTATCTATAATATAAGATTCACCCCCACCCCCCAAATAATCGCGTCTGATTTTAAAAATATATAATAAACAAATAACGTACACATGAAATAAATTAAAGTAATATCAAATCTTTAAAAGCTATCGATATTATATCATACATCATTATGTTACAAAAAAATCGAATCAACTTTGTAGGACTTGTGTTTTGGACCCCTTTCTTTTCATTTGCCTTGAAAAACAAATAATCTCGGCACCAATAACAGTTATTTCATTCTCATATTAATATAATTTATTTGTTGTAAATATTTTTATAATGAAATAAGACTTTTAAAGTAATTATTCGAACTTTTTAATGAAACAATGTAGAATACATTTTGAAGGTTTGATATTATTTCAGTTTATTTTATGCATACAGTTTGTGGATTCTTCTATAATCTTGATTGCTATAATATTATTAAGCCAATAAACATCACATGATCACCATTTTGTTTTGCCTGTTAATATTAGATTTTGCTGCATAGACCCATAGTGTGCAGCCTTTCTTAAATGACACTCCGTTTTGAAAAGAATTTCTCATGTCTTTTTTTTGGGGGGGGACGACGACAGAATTTTTAAGTGACCTCTAAAACTTAGAAACACATAATTTAGGAAATTACAAAATGGAATATTTACCCTGCCATATCCATTTCACCTAGTTATATCCTAAAGCCCCGTCTGTGCCAGGTTTAAACTCTTAAAAAATACCTTATAAGACATCTACACGATTATATAGGCATGATCATATATATATATATATGCGAGCGCCAATGTCTGTAATCTAACTAATATATATGTATATAGATTATACTAAAATATTTTTAAAAGTAATATATAATTTAATGTATATTAATTCAATTTATTGTTCAATTTATATTACAATTTGCTTAAATCGCATGTATATATGTGTATTACACATACCACTGTCATACATATATAGTGTCTTCTTGTTTATTATATGTTCTAAATTTAATTTAAAATAATCTGTAAAATAAAACCACACAATGCAAATCTGTTTTAGGATGGCATGATGATGAAATCTAAAATTATTAAGACAATAAATGTTTGTTGAAAATATATTTTATTTTATAAATAAAATTAACCACCCATATCAATTGCTAAAATCTTGTGGAAAAGTAAAGGGTTAAATCTTAGAAAACATCCTGTATGAGGAATAATACAAAAAACAGGAGTTATTTTGGTGCTTAAAAATATAAAATTTAAAGGTGCTAATTGCTTGTTTTGCTGGATGAAATTTTGTTATTAAAAATGTAATTTAATGGAAGGCAAGTATAAAATAGGCTAAATTTTTCTATGTAAAATATACTCTGTAAAATCTTTTAAGTGTTTGCTAACTGAATCCATACCAGTTTGATTTTTAATATGGCTGAGTAGGAAAGGCAGGAGTTGATGTTCTCCAAGCCTGGGAATGGTGATCTCCATCTTATGCGCTAAGGGCAGGCACCTAGCCATTATAGGGATGGAAGAAGTTTCTGTTACAGACCTGCTGCACTGTCTATCCTAAGAACAGTTGCTGCTACCATACTTGTCATCAAGAATAATGTCAACAGACAAGCTTCTACTAAAGAGTTGAAGGTAAAATTCCTAAGACCACTGCCAAGAGCTCTAAAACTGAACTTTAACTCTTATCTTTAAAGCTATAGTTATCATATAAATTTAAATGAACGTTCAAAGCAAAATTTAATTTCTAAAATCTTTGTCTAAGTTAAATTGTACTTGCCTAATTCTTTGTAATTTTAAATCTGTAAACCCTCTAATATTATGTATGTTAAAATATAAATTTATTAATCCTCTGTTAATTAGAATTTATCTTTTAAAAATATTACCAAAATCACCTTTTCCTTTATTTTTGCTATAATATTTTATATAACTTCAATTTATCCAAATCACTTTGAACATTTTTTGCTAAAAAGTATTTGAAGTGATTTGAATAAATTGGATTTATATAATCTATCTTTTACTTGCATGATTGTGGTGATGCCTATAATTTTATAAATTTTAGTTATTAAAATTTCATTTTCTTATTGATGTGATATGCCCAAATGTATCTCGAAACTTGAGCATATTAATTGTAATAATTTTGTATCGAAGATATTATTTCTATCTTCAATCTAATAAATATAGCATAATGCTTAGTTATATAGCATAATGCTTAGTTATCTTAACCTGACTCGCTGTTTCTAACTTAAATTAATTAAGAATAATATTTGATCACTTTGCGATCATTGTAATAATTCAAATTGATTTAAATTTGATTTTTCATGCTGTTATTCTGGTTTGCTAATATTATAATTGTAAATTATGATTTTGAAAGTAACTTTACCTGATAGTGGAATTCTAGCCATAGAGATATACTATTAAGGTATATTTTATAGTTTGTAATTAATTATAACTCCTTAAAACATACCTCCCTTTCCTAAGAATCTATTTAGTGATGCAAATTAATTATTTATTAAACAGGATTATTAATTTATTAATTAAGCTTTTTTTATCACAGCATTAAGTTTAAATGTTTAATTTATGAATTAACTTTTGTTAGCAGTGCACATATTAACTAACTATTTTAAGAGGCATGATTAATTATTTTTAACATATTTGTTATATTGCCTTTATTCATTGTGGATGTGAACTTATGATATATGTACAGATATATTGTCTTGCTAATCTCTATGGGCTTTATGGTGGAGGCCATTCCCATTTATCGGCAACCTGTGTAATGGTAGCCACAGTCACACCCAGAGGCCATATTGTTCAGGTATGAGTACTAAGTATGTTACTGGGGTAAGAACCCATGACTGTTAAGTAGTCTATCCGAGTTCTGAACTTAGAATGTTCATATTAATTAATTTATTAGCAAACACCTCGGTTTAAAGATACAGGACATTTTATATGTAGAAATAACTGCACATCCACACTGCCATCTTTTGGTAAAGTTTGTAATGTTTCTATAGGGAACCATAGGTAAAGCTAATTTAGCTCATTCTTCCTTAGTGTAATTTTTATATTCATGATTTATCCGAAACCATGAGAATCTCTGGTTTGATGGATTCTGATTTGCATCATTTTTGAGCTTTATTTATTTAGCTTAACATAAACAGCTAGAATATTAATGTTGTAGTAACTAATATATGTCTCTGGCTAGCATTGTTACTTTATCAGTTGGCAAACCATGATATAGAAATAAATATTATTTGATATTTTAAATTATCATAGGCATAAATTATTCACTGTGTATGGTAGTTATTTAGTACACTTAGATGAGATCATACACTATATTACTTTCTATTAATCTCATTTCAGTGTATAATGCTTGAATGCATTAAATTAGTTGTGTTTTGAATTTCAATTAAGTGTAACCTATTTTGTTTTACTTTCATTTTTATTAATTATAATAAACTTATTAAATTTACCTCATCTTCATTATCATTTTTACCATATTCCAATCTCAATTAAACTATTGATTAAATATGTTTGCTACGTATTATAATTAAGATAGTGGAATAGCCTTGGATTTAGCTTATTAGTAGTTTATTAGCCCCATTTGTATTGCATGTGAGATCGGATTCTGAATCTCATATTTCTCCCTGTTCGGAAATGGCTCGCTTATTAAAATAAGTGTATAATCTCATAAATGCCATTCATAGGGTGTTAAGTCATGAAGAACTGGTAGATAGGTTGAAGCTTGGTTGGACCCGGGATCTCCATATCCCGTTTCCATCAGGTTTAGGGTATTTTACCTGGACGCTAGGTTTTTTTATGTGAATGTACAAATCTGGCCTTACAATAATAATGTATTAATTTATATAAATAGTGTGTAAAAGGTCTGCCCATCCCTCGCATATGTATATATAAATGGATTATTCTTCTGTACATGAGGGATCAGAATGACTAATATGTCAACATGGGTAGGATGACAACCTTGGCACTATCAAAGGCTTTGAACGTTCCATCATCAGATTTTCAATGAAATAGAAGGCTAAAAAGTTGTGAATTGGAATAGTTTGAAGCCTGTCCATTAAAGTATAAATATTAGCTATCTTAATGTAAAGCTGAGTACTGATTATATGTGTGTGAGGATAGTAATCTAGACCAACTGATGATTGCTGTTTTAGCATGAAATACGTATATTGGTGATTATTTATCTTTTCAACATGTGTGTGATCAGGTGGGTCAGCAATATGAGATGGCACTGAGAGTGATGGGTCGTGTGAAAGTCTGAGTTCGAACCCCGCATATATTACATATATAAATGCAGGTTTAAGCCTGTACAATGTATTAATAATAATTTTAAAAAATTTACTAATAATTTACATATATATTTAATTTTATATATAGTGTAGAAACAAAAAAAATGAAGTGAGAAATTTAAAAAAAAAATTAATATTAAATAATTGACATGAAACATTTTTATAAAGTTCATAAACTGCTTTTGTATATCAGAGATATAAATCATTTTCTGGATCTACTCATGATCGGTATTTTATTTTAATAGCAAATTAATTTAGAGGAAGTCAGTTTCACATATATTGATGTAAACAGAATCAAAATGTTTATTTCCTTTTTCTTCAGCTTAGAATTATCATTCCCAACTGATAGTCAAAATTTGTAATAAAATAATGAATTAAATTGAGTGTGCAATGTTTCCTTGTGTGAAAGATCAATTAATCTTTTTTTTTCATTAAAAAAGATATTAGAATTTTGTCAGCTGTATATTTATCAGCATACAAGAAGATAATCAAAATGTAAAATTAATAACCAGCATGGTAAAAAAAAAAATGCACTGAATGAACTTAATAAAGAATTTTAAAATATAAGTAGAATTCAGTATACTTTTATCAAGTTTTTAATCACACTAAAAATACCGCTCTATTGCATTTGGATCTGTTTATTTAATGTGGATATGATGGAAATTAAATGATGGGAAAAACAAGATGAACCCAGGATTTCTACTGCTGGACTGATTTTAAAATGAGATACATTATTATATTTATATTTTACTTTTAATGGAAAAATAGCATTTTTTAATTGTTCAGTATTTTCTTGAGAATTCCATGACCTTTAAAAGTTATTCTGCAATAAGTAGAAAAGTTGCAAACCATAGGTTGTGTATCACTAACTAAAATTTTCTCATAATAGTGTTTATTGTAATAAATTGTTTTTCTCTTCACTAGTAAAATTATAATTATAAGTATGCAACTTTTTTTTTTCGCATTAAATAGTGAAGCTATAATTTTACTCTAATTTATAATAGCTTTGCTAAGCGCTTTTGAGATTTCATGTTTGAATTCATACTCATAGCTTTGTAACTAACGATTGTTATGATTATGCAAATGCATTTGAATTTTTAATTAGTCCATTGTTTAGAGAGAGCAAAACATGCCTCTCTTCTATTAATGGCTTAATGTCATTTGCTATATAAAAAGCTTCTTTAACTTTTCTTTTGGTTTCATTTTTTTCTGTACAAATTATTTGGGCAGAACTAGGTTCAAATACATGGCCTGTAGCTGCTTGGTGGTCCCAGAATACTGATGATCCTTCATTTTTATTTTTGACCCTATTGTAGGCATACCTATGTTGATAAATTCTCGTGTTCAGGTTAGCCCGAGTCTCACCATAATATGATGCCTGGCAGCCTAATTGAGGGCATGCCATTTTATAGACCACATGAGGGGTTTGATTTCTGTTCTATCTTTAGCGTTATTTATCAGCCGGTTAGTATTGGGAGGTGTTCTGAAACTAAATTTAAAATTGTTAGCCAATGTTTTTGCAATATTTGGTGTTACATTAGGTACAAAAGGAATTGTTAAGTATTTCATATTGTTTATTGTACTACAATTATCCATTCACTCTTGGGCAATATATAGTTATTCCATTTTATTAGATAGACAATAATAGTTTTGAGGTTTATATAAATTTGTATGTTGAGGATTAATGCGGCATGACTTTGTAAGTATATATAAATCTTCATAGTTTAAAGAATTGAACAAACTAAGCAACATCCGTTGTACTGTTATTTAATAATAAAAATTCAAATGTAAATTGGAATCCTGACATTTATTTTTAAAATTCAAACATTTGAAACACATCACCTCTTCTCATTATCAGCTTTCATATTTTCATATGCTTAAATAGCAAAATTACTTATTTATTAAATGATTTTATTTGATACTTCTCCAAAAAATGTCCAGAAAAAAAAATCTGTAAAATCAAATGTGTGTCACCTGATTGATATTAATGCTAATATATATAAAGATTAGTTCAATTATGATAGTATGATCATAAAACAGACCTTCTACTTATAAGAAATCATTTAAAAACTATTATTGCAAGTATTAATTGTAAATGAAAAAATATAATTTAATGATATTATATTTAATAATAATACATTTCCATTGATCCACTGATTAACAGCTATGATATTAATGTTCACAGTGATACTATGAGAATCTACACAATATCTCCATTTTTTTTTATTCATTGGCTTGTTTATTTATTGTGCAAAAAAATAATTAAACCTTTATTTTTTTTAATTAAATATATAACATCAGACTTTAGTTCAAAGTAGGGTTGTAGATTTAAAAGTTAATAATCTCTGGATCGAAGCTCAAAAATATTACTTCATTGCTCAAACCTCATGACTTTTTATGATTACTTATTTTAAATAATAATATATTACTAACATGACTTGAGTCAGGAGTAGAATTGCAGATTTTGGAGGTCAAAGTTTATGGATTGCAACTCAGCTCTATCACATCTAGTCCTCACATTTTTTGTCAACTCCTGAATAGTAATTCAATTATTTTATCTAATAAATAAATATATATATATTGTTTTATTACAATAGTTTGATCATTTTTATGAGTGTATAAAAAAAATATTGTTTTTAAAACGTGAGAAAATCTGTCCAAAAAAAAAAAATCTCAAAAACTTATAATTGCTGAAGTTATTTTCCAATAAATTGAATAATACCAATTTTAAGACATCGACTATTTCATGTTTTTAAATTGGAAGCATTAAAAAAGGAGATAAAGCAATTAAGTTTTTTTTTTAAGTGTCATAGCATCGGCCGGGACACGAACCTGCAACCCGGGCAACTGCCTGCAAGTGCAAGGCAGTCACGCTGACCTCTCGACCACCAATGCAAGACAAATAATTAAGTTTTAAAAGATTTATTTTTAACAATTATAATAATCAATAAAGCAAGTCATATATAATGTGACATTGCTTTTAAAAGCTTGTATTTACAAATATGTAATATAGAGAGCCGATAGCTCAAACAAACTCTTATTTAATAAGTGCAGTAAGAAAAAATATTTAAAATCTCTATCTAGAATATTCTTATCCCCAGACCAATTGGTTTTGAGCTTATGAATCTAGTGCCTGAATGTTCTAGCTTCTCAATAAGGTGATCCATAAGCTTGAAAACAATTGGTCTGGGGATAAGAATATTCTAGATAGAGATTTTAAATATTTTATCTTAGTGCACTTATTAAATAAGAACTTGTTTGAGCTATTGGTATGCTGTCTATATTACATATTTTTAACAATTATTTTTTGAAGAGATTTAATAGCAGTGAAGTGAATGTGGAATCATTTTAAAATGTTCATATTTTAGCTAGTAGACAAACTACCACTGAATATATGCATGTTACCTCAATTATTCATCATGGTTATTATATCACTATCATTATTCTACAGCTATTTAGATTTTAAATTAACATAATGCTTGCAAAAGAATACAAATATTTAATCAATGTTAAATTATTTTATGGTGAAACTTTTATAAGCATTCTGGCCTTAGGATTTGTAAACGAAAATACAATTTTTATTAGGATTTTTTTTTTTTTTTTGCTTTTTAATACACTTTTGAATCTTCTTATTTGTTCCACCCATTTAACAATAGATTATTTTTATTTCATTTAGGTTGCAATGTGTGCAGGTTGTAATAATTAACATGCTCAGGCTGTCTGTGTTGGTACAATTTCTGGATATTTTTACTTGTTCTGGCACTGCGTGCTGTTAAAAGGAAAAATCAATGATCCTGTTGATGCCTTTCTAGGTAGGTGACATCACCAACTTTAGGGGAATTTAGAATCTTAGAAGTACTAATATACATTTTATTATTATTGTCATTTAGTATTTGTTTGAATATTTACTAAAAATGATCTAATATAAATTTGATTATAAAGTATTATTTAATTAATTAAATTTATTGTAATTTGTTTTTATGCTGTTTTATTCTGATGCTGTTAAAATTTCAGAGCCAATGTGCTCTGATTTATTTTAATATCCATGGTCAGATTTTTAGTCATCTTAATGATAGTGTTGTTTCTGAAGTTATTGCTACTATTGTTAGTTTAACAAATATATTTTTTACTGATTATATATTATAACGATCTGGAGAATAGCACTTAACGTAATCTGCACTACAGGGCGCCATCTAGGCATTTGAACCTAGAAAAATTTATAAAATAGGCAGATACGTAAGTCAGAAAAAGAAAAAAAAATTTTTTTTTTTTAAATTTTGATTCCGGTCATTAGTCCAAGTCACTAGCTCAAGGAGTAGCAGAGATTAAATAATATAACATAAATTCTTATCTAAGAATATATAGAAAGGAATAAAATAAGCCACTGCCAGTAATTAACATACAAAAATTTATTTACGCGGACATATATATATAACATATAACGTTTTTATTTTAATATGTTTACTTTAACATTTAACTTTATTTTTAACTTTTATTTTAGATTTTTAATTTACATTTTAAATTTTATACTATTATTAGTTCGCACAAATGGATTTAAAAAAAGTTTGTTTTAAAACATGTTGAGTATAGATCGGTTATATAGATTTCACAGTTAAAGACATTTCAAAATAAACATAAACGATCAAAATATAAAGTCATTGATACCGTCAATTGCAGAGGGAAATTTATAAGTAACCCATTAGCATTCACATATAAGATGCTTGCATTGACACCAATAACTTAAAAGACATCCGAATAAATACATTTTAGATACTCACCGTAAGGTATCATTATTTATCGAATGTCTATATATTTTGATCAATATAAATACCCAAAACATAATTAACCGATAACCAATCCATGCAAGTATCTATAAACAAGTTAAATTTAATGCATTTTTATTTAGTGTCGAGTATGAATAGGCTACATAGATTTGCATTTAAAAGAAAATTTTCTATTCTTATTTAACCTTAGGCCCAAAAGTTCGCAGTCAAACTAACACCAATTCATCTGATATATCGATGTATTCAATGTAATACGAAATACGGCAGCACAAAAAGTTAAGAGAAGAAATTGCCTCTCATCAGATAGGAATACATACATCTATCTGACAAGAAGAGCAATAAAAAAACTCCATAGAAAGGAACTGCGGTCTCCGACTTATAATTCTTTCCATAGGCAAATGGGTGAGTGTGGCGTATACAAACGATTCTGCCCGTAGCAAATCTTGCATTACATCTACTAACTACACCAATATATCCAATCCATTGACCCAATTTAACTATGAAACAAATAACCTAAGATTACCCTCCCCTAATATAACTTTACAAATCTATACAGCCATTCATGCCCGACTTAAGTTTAACATTGATATATTTTAATTTATCGGAAAATAGAAATCATAATAAACTTAAAGAACAAAAAAAAACTAAATGGAAATGATTTTACAAAAGAAATACATTAAATAAAATTATAACTAATTAATAAATAACGTTGGTCAGATAGGATTCTATTTCTTAATAAATTAAAGACTGAGAAAGTTTATATTTTAAAGTTCTTAGTGTTTCAAAATGTTTTTAAAGTTCTTACGATTTTTTTTTTCAACGTTCCTCTTTATTCATTGCATGCCATTTGGAATCCACATTAAATCCCCTGATGATCCTGTTGTCCTCAGTATAAGAAAAGCGATGTTTCATTTTTCCATTTTTATAACAACTGAAGGAATTGAAAGTGCGTCTTTCAATCCCTTCACCTCCAACTCTCCGACTTAACTCATCTCAGTCCTCTCTTAATAATCCATAATAATTTCCAACTTTTCCTTTTATATTAATCTTAAGGATTGACTCAACATTACATCATCGATGATGGTGGTCTTTTCGCTGAGGTCCGATTCCATAGGGATTTCTTTTTATTTGCTATAAGTTTTTATTGTTTTCCTATCTGACTGTTGTTTATACATTTAAATGCCCAAGGGCTTGTTCACTTGGACTAATTAAAATAATCATTTCCATCACATTAATTAACCTGTTTTCCAAATCCAAAGATATATTTAAAGATAAATTTAAAGATATAATTTTATCTCCAAATCTTTTTAAAATTTACTTTTAAAATACTTTTTCTTTAATAAAGTTTTATTTTAATAATTTTTCTCATCTGTGCGATTTATATGTTGTGATGATCACACATACTGCGGTCACACATATAAATATTAAACATTCAAAGAATATTAAATATTATGTTTGGAAGAGGAAAAATAAAAAAATAAAAATGAGCTTGGAATAATTTACAGAACAAAGAAATGTTTCAACTAATTAAAAAAAGAGAGGGAATTAGAATCAAAAGATTCTTATCTTTTACCCTCCAAAGTTCGGGTTTTGGTGAAATTAAAATATAAAATTAGAGATATTGGAAATGTATGTTAAAAAATAAAGCGATAAAGAAATATAAATAAAATGCAAGTTAAAATCCGATTTTGAAAGAAAGTAAAGTTTAAAAAGGAAAAAAACCTTAAATAGCACGCAAAACAGAGAAAGTTAGACATGATCAAAAGATAAGGATCTGGGTTTTAAAGTACACATTTGACGATAAACGAAATGCATGTATGGAGTGTATTTGAAGCAGGATATAGACAGAAATAATAAATGCTTGTCCAAATTTAAAAAAAAAAAAAAAAGAAAAACATGTATTAAAATCTGTTTAATTAAAATCAAGAATATTGAAATAAATAAAGGTACATAGTGCTACGAGAGTGGGTAAAGCCAATTTACATATGGCCAAAGGCATAGTAAGAAAGAAGGTGTGAATAAAAGTGAAACAAAGGATCGGAAGGACAAAGGCTGGTGGAATTTTTTAATTAAAAAAAAAGTTTTCAGGAGAGATTAGAGCTAGAGACTTTGTGTTGAGAGGGTGGTAAAACACAGCTCCGATAATCAACCAATATAGTTAACAAATATGACTTTTAACATCGGTGCCTCATCTAGAATGGCTGGCTAAGGCCATCGTGATCACTGGTCGATCCGGACTTACTGTACTAATGGTTCTTGTCAGGATATAATAACTGCCATCGTAGCACCTGCCAGTGGATTCATTTAGTTGCCTTGTCCTCGATGCCTTGTCCTTGATGCCTCGTCCTTGATGCCTTAACACTGAGAAGCTATACACAACCAAATCTAACCTACGAGCGACCGTCCCTCCTAAAGAAGTGGAGAAATCCATGTGGTGGTCGGCAGGACGTCGGATAAATTCAGAGACTAAAACCTAGGTAAAGATACATACTATTTTTTTTATATATTTCAATGTGCACATCGTTTACTTAGACAATGGCCACATGCTTTTTGTGAATAATAAAGCCATTCTTGAATTTTTTTTTGATAAATACCCAGAATGACAATTTATAAATGTACCATCATTTATAAGAGTTTTTTTTTAATGTGTTCTTTTTCTTGTAGCACTATAGATTATAATCTGTTTTATTTAATGTTAATGTGTTTTATAGATCTTTTTATGATTTATTTATTCTATTAAATATATTTTTTCTATTTAAATCTGTCTTGTCTCGTTCTTCGCCATGTCCAAAAAGGGATTGTCTAGTCTTAGGGTGGGAAAACTATTATTCTTTTTTTATTATTATTGAATTAACACGTGGAAATTGATGGTGCAGTGTTTGATTCCGTTAAATTTATAAATCATCCAAGTGCTGTAACTCTGTCAGATCTTACAGCAGTCGGGAGAAAGTTGATCAGGAAACATAACCTGGCGCTATATCCGTATAGCATACAGGTTCGGTCAAATACGGAGATAGACTCATCTATTTCCGTATTTCTCTCTGCTTGCGATAACGGAAAGTGGATGATTTTGAATTATAGAATTCCCCATTATGTACACATAAAAGGGAAGTTTAGCCTTCGATCATCGTGTGCACGTTACAATATATACGAGTTTAAGGTAGAATTTATTTTCAATTTTTCTGTCTTAAAAAAAAATTTTTAAATGCGAACTTTTTATTTTAATGTTTAATAATAAAAAAAAAAATAATGTAATGTCATCTGTGCTTGTTACATATCAGTAAACTTGCATAAAAAAAATGAACAAAAAAAAAATTTTTTTTACTTAGGGTTAGTAATTACGGTACACGATTAACAAAATTTACAAACATTCAGTTAGTAACTTTACAAAAAGACTATATACAAAAAAAAATGTTGAGCATTGCTTTCCTAAGAACCATTTACGTTCACCTCCTCCCCACAAGAGTTCTATTTTTTAAGGCATGACAAGCAAATTTTATAAATTATTTATTTAAGAGGTTGCCTTGAGGTAAATATGTTTTAAGGAAGATAATGGATTTATACGTGTATATTTGCAGCACAATTATAAATACCACCAACTTATTTATGACTGATTAAAATGCTTAAATAGGATTACACTGAAGTAAATTCCCAATGGTACTCATCGTGAGGTACCACATTTACCATCATAAACATACGTGGCTGTGTGCGCCTATACACATAAAAGCATAATATATATCAACAAAAAAAACATATCAATTTCAACCTTTTGGCTTTCTCTTTTTTTTTTAACAAAGTACAATTTAAAATTATTTATACTTTCTCGTGTTTAATATATGTGCAATTTCTTTCTGGCAGTGCTTTTATAAGATTTAAAGTATACGACTTTATGTAACAGATAAAAATATTTCATTTTGAAAAAAGAACTTTACTCAGGGCCCTGGTAGTTTATTAAAGATCAGCCCAAGTTGGGTAGCCAGTTATAACGATCCGGAGAATAGCACTTAACGTAATCTGCACTACAGGGCGCCATCTAGGCATTTGAACCTAGAAAAATTTATAAAATAGGAAGATACGTAAGTCAAAAAAAAAATTTTTTTTTTTTTTTAATTTTGATTCCGGTCATTACTCCAAGTCACTAGCTCAAAGAGTAGCAGAGATTAAATAATATAATATAAATTCTTATCTAAGAATATATAAAAAAGAATAAAATAAGCCACTGCCAGTAATTAACATACAAAAATTTATTTACACATATATATATATATAACATATAACGTTATTATTTTGATATGTTTACTTTAACATTTAACTTTATTTTTAACTTTTATTTTAGATTTTTAATTTACATTTTAAATTTTATACTATTATTAGTTCGCACAAATGGATTTAAAAAAAGTTTGTTTTAAAACATGTTGAGTATAGATCGGTTACATAGATTTCATGGTTAAAGACATTTCAAAATAAACATAAACGATCAAAATATAAAGTCATTGATACCATCAATTGCAGAGGGAAATTTATAAGTAACCCATTAGCATTCACATATAAGATGCTTGCATTGACACCGATAACTTAAAAGACATCCGAATAAATACATTTTAGATACTCACCATAAGGTATCATTATTTATCGAATGTCTATATATTTTGATCAAATATGAATACCCAAAACATAAAGCGTCTATAAACAACTTAAATTTAATGCATTTTTATTTAGTGTCAAATATGAATAGACTACATAGATTTGCATTTGAAAGAAAATATTCTATCCTTATTTAACCTTAGGCCCAAAAGTTCACAGTCGAACTAACGCCAATTCATCTGATATATCGATGTATTCAATGTAATATGAAATACGGCAGCACAAAAAGTTAAGAGAAGAAATTGCCTCTCATCAGATAGGAATACATACATCTATCTGACAAGAAGAGCAATAAAAAAAACTCCCTAGAAAGGAACTGCGGTCTCCGACTTATAATTCCTTCCATAGGCAAACAGGTGAGTGTGGCGTATACAAACAATTCTGCCCTTAGCGAATCTTGCATTACATCTACTAACTACACCAATATATCCAATCCATTGCCCCAATTTAACTACAAAACAAATAACCTAAGATTACCCTCCCCTAATATAACTTTACAAATTTATACAGCCATTCATGTCCAACTTAAGTTTAACATTGATATATTTTAATTTATCGGAAAACAGAAATCATAATAAACTTAAAGAACAAAAAAAAAACTAAATGGAAATGATTTTACAAAAGAAATACATTAAATAAAATTATAACTAATTAATAAATAACGTTGGTCAGATAGGATTCTATTTCTTAATAAATTAAAGACTGAGAAAGTTTATATTTTAAAGTTCTTAGTGTTTCAAAATGTTTTTAAAGTTTTTACAATTTTTTTTTTCAAAGTTCCTCTTTATTCATTGCATGCCGTTTGGAATCCACATTAAATCCCCCGATGATCCTGTTGTCCTCAGTATAAGAAAAGCGATGTTTCATTTTTCCATTTTTATAACAACTGAAGGAATTGAAAGTGCGTCTTTCAATCCCTTCACCTCCAACTCTCCGACTTAACACATCTCAGTCCTCTCTTAATAATCCATAATAATTTCCAACTTTTTCTTTTATATTAATCTTAAGGATTGACTCAACATTACATCATCGATGATGGTGGTCTTTTTGCTGAGATCCGATTCCATAGGGATTTCTTTTTATTTGCTATAAGTTTTTATTGTTTTCCTATCTGACCGTTGTTTATACATTTAAATGCCCAAGGGCTTGTTCACTTGGACTAATTAAAATAATCATTTCCATCGCATTAATTAACCTGTTTTCCAAATCCAAAGATATATTTAAAGATAAATTTAAAGATATAATTTTATCTCCAAATCTTTTTAACATTTAGTTTTAAAATACTTTTTCTTTAATAAAGTTTTATTTTAATAATTTTTATCATCTGTGCGATTTATATATATACGAGTTTAAGGAAGAATTTATTTTCAATTTTTCTGTCTTAAAAAAAAATTTTAAATGCGAACTTTTTATTTTAATGTTTAATAATAAATAAAAAATAATGTAACATCATCTGTGCTCATTACAATATATATATAACTTAACGATCTGGAGAATGGACTTAACGTGATCTGCACTACAGGCATTTGAACCTAGAAAAATTTATAAAGTAGGCAGATACGTAAGTAAAAAAAAAATAATTTTTTTAAAAATTTTATTTATATCTTTTGATATCCGGTTGTTAGCCCAAGTCACTAGCTCAGGGAGTAGCAGAGATTTAATAATATAATATCTTATCCAATTATATTTCAATATTAAAAAATAAATAAAATAAGCCACTGCCAGTAATTAACATACAAAAATTTATTTATGCACATATATATATAAGATTTAACATTATTATTTTAATATGTTTACTTTAACATTTATCATTTTTACTTTTATCTTAGATTTTTAATTTACATTTTAAATTTTATACTATTATTGGTTCGCACAGATTTGTTTAAAAATGTTGAGTATAGATCGGTTACATAGATTCCACGGTCAAAAACATTTCAAAATAATCATAAATGATCAAAATACAAAATCATTGATACCGTCAATTGCAGAGGGAAATTTATAAGTAACCCAATAGCATTCACCATAAGATGTTTGCATTAACACCAATAACTTAAAAGACATCCGAATAAATACATTTTAGATACTCACCGTAAGGTATCAGTATTTACCCAATGTCTATATATATTTTGACCGAATATGAAAACCAAAAACATAATCAACCAGTAATGAACCCATGCAAGCATCTATACCCAACTTAAATTTAATGCATCTTTATTTAGAGTGTCGAGTATGAATAGACTACATAGATTGGCATTTGAAAAGCAAATATTCAATCCTTGTTTAACCTTAGGCCAAAGGGTCGCAGTCAAACCAAACTTCAATCCATCTGATATATCGATGTGTTCAGTGTAATACGAATACGGCAGCACAATTAGGTTAAGAGAAGAAACTGCTTCTCGTCAGATAGGAATATTACCTCTATCTGACAATGAGAGCAATAAAAAAAAAACTCCATAGGAAGGAACAGTGTTCTACGTCTTATAATTCCTTCCATAGGCAAAACGGAAGTGTGCGGCGTATAAAAGCGATTCTGCCCATAGAGAATCTCGTACTACATCTACTAATTACACCAATATATCCAATCCATTGACCTAATTCAACTACGAAATGAATAACCTAAGATTACCCTCCCCTAATATAACTTTACAAATCTATATAGCCATTCACGCCCAAATTAAGTTTAATATTTATATAACTAGTTTAATGAAAAACAGAAATCATAATAAAACTTAAAGAACAAATAAATAAATACATGAAAATGATTTTATAAAAGAAATATATTAAATAAAATTATAACTAATTAATAAATAACGTTGGTCAGATAGGATTCTATTTCTTAATTATTTTAAATAAGGAAAGTTTTTAATTTAATGTTCATTAATTATAAAGTTCTTACAGTTTAAAACAGTTCATCTTTATCTGTTGCTTGCCATTTGAATGTGAATTCCCATGCCATCCTAAAAAGATTGGTTGAGTTAGCCGTTGTTTTTTTTTTATTTATTTATCCAGAGGTCTGTTAGTTTAGTTGGTCCTTAATGTAGAAAAAAAAACAATGTCATTTCTCTTTTTTTTTTTTAACAAAACTGAAGGGATTGAAGAGTGCGTCTTTTCAATCCCTTCTCCTTCAACTCCACACTAACACATATAGTCACATCGTAATAACTAATTAATCCTTTTATTTTCAAACCTTTCTTTTTATAATAATTTTGTGGATTAACTCAACATTACGTCATGATGGTGAAAACCTTTTCGTTGAGGTCCAATTTCCCGATGGATTTCTTTCATTTGCTAAAAGTTTCTATTGTTTTCCTATCTGACCGATGCTTATACATTTAAATGCCCAAAGGCTAGTTTACTAATTAAAATAATCATTTCCATTTTACAAAAGATTAATTAATTTGTTTTCAAACTTAAACATATATTTTTATCTCTAAATCTTTTCTGAAAATTTAGTTTTAAACTACTCTTTTTTTAATAAAGTTTTATTTTAATAATTATTTATCTATGCAATTTTATATATATGCGAGTTTAAGATGATTTTTTAATTTTCAGTTTTTAATTCTTAAAAAAAAAAATTTTATTGGTGAACTTTTTTTTTTTATGTTTACTAATAAAAAATAATGTAACATACGTATGTGCCCGTTACAATATATTAATGGCAATTGTTCTTTTTAAACAAAATACTGAATCATGATAAATAAATAATAATAAGCATATGATGTTCACAAATTAATTTTAATCTAGAGGAATTATGAATATCTAATAGATGACCATGTACATGTTGGAGTGAATATATAATTTTTATTTTTAATTGACTAAATTATAATACAGATATTCATTAGACTGGGCAGACATAAATGTAGGCCCTTTATGCAGATCCAGCCATGTTTTTTGACCATTATCCTTTCCACATTAATAATATTATTAAATAGCAAAAAAAAATGTACTTAGAATTTGGATGTGAAATAAGCAAGAAACAAAATTATTAATAATAACAATAATTTTAATTAACAAATGGAATGAGAATAATTTAATAAATTGCATTTACATATTTACATCTAAATATTTGTATGAAGAGCATGCATGATAGAAAAATCTTTATTCATTCATAACAATTCATAAAAAAACAGTTTATTATAAGTTATTTGGTTACCTATCTATGTTTCAGTGAGCTTACATTAACTTTTGAATGTAGATATATGGCCATAAGAATCCTCATATTTTAAATGTCTGCAAGAAATTTTTAATATTTTAATTTCTCATGGTTTGTTTCAATTGTACTTTATTCCCATGAAGTTTTTTTTTTTATGATTGATGGTGTCACAATTGCATCGATTTTTAAATTCAGTCATAGAAGAATATTTCCATTTGACAACTAATTAGAGACTAGTTTCCTTATATTAAGCGTCATGTATTTTCAGCATCCGAAAGCAATTAATAAACCAGAAGAATCAAGGTTAACTTTTTAAAGCATTCTTTTATTGACATTTCCATAATAATCTACACTATTGGAAATTTCAGGTTGAGGCACTCTGAAATTTTTACCCCTGAAATTGCATCTCTACTTAAATAATTATTAAAATTTTCTTAACTTCCATCTTCTAGTTTTATCAGTTGTAGTTGCCTTGACAAAGTTCACAATATCATTCCTGGGATCGATTTTTAATTAAATATCATGCATCCATATGCTCTATCCAATTTTACAATTTTCACAAACAAAACTGTTTTTAATTTTTTCAATTGTAGTTGCCAAGAACTCAGTGCTAAAATGATGGCACATTGATAACTTGGCTGGTGACTTGTTAGTTGTTGTACATGTAGTAATGCATTGATACAATATAGCATCAACCAACACATCCAATTAATTTTGTTTAACATAAGCTTCAAATGTTGAATGGATCTCCAAGCTATGCCATTTCTCTGAGGATAGAAAGATGGAATAAGAATATATTTCTTTTTCATCTAAATAATTTATAAATTGAGAGATAAAACTGGTCCCATTATCACCTACAATAGACTCCAGATAATCATGCATAGCAAAAATTTCTTTAAGTGCTTTAATTTTACATTCTGCACTTGTAATTTTTTATATCTTATATTCGGTCCAATGAGAACATAACATGTATCAACAAATATGAAAATTATATATGTGTGTGCATTAGCTTGTATGGCCTAAATGAAAACATACATTTCCAAGATTGTGTAGACTTACCCCATGCTTTCAGTTTTTTAGATGGCAGTTTAGTAGTTGACTAACAACTTAAGGATTTATTTAGCATTTGTTATTTCACCATTCATATGTGCCACCAGCATATTTTCTAGCTAATGCTTTCATAAGCACAACTCCAGAATGACCTTGTTGAAATAAATTCAGTACATGATTCTGGCCTTCAGGTGGTATGAGTTTATGGGCAGTCATTAATACACAATCACTGCAAGATGATTAGCTATCTCATATGTTTCAAATGGGCTCTACAACCCTAATTTCTGACCAACCATATTTTAATCATTTCAGTAACTGAGTATGACCTTTACTAATAAATTTATTCAATGTAACATGTTATACTTCACACAATCTAAGATTTCCAACTGGTTTCATAATAATAACTACAGGCATAGCCCAGGATGAGTCTCATACTGGTGTTAGTATTTCCTTTTGTACCATTGTTGATAGGTTTTTCTACTTTCTTTTTCAGGGCAAATGGAACTTTAAATGATCTACAGTAATGAGTTACACTTACTTCATCAATTCAGAGTTGACTGGTCATATTTGTAACTCTTCTGATCGAGACTTAAGCAACCCAATGTACTGCACAATAATTTCCAATCAAATTTGTTTTATGACATTTATATGGATTTCTAAAGTGTAAAACCAGTTTGGTCCAAGTATCAGACAAAAAACTTTGTTAACAATATACAATGAAAGAAATATGTCCCTCAAATTCAGTTTTACAAATACTGTTATTCTTCCACATATATCACTTTTATTGTTCTTAACATCTGTTGTGATATCCATTTTTGCAAATGTTATTTTTTTACAATACACTCTGTTGATTTTCAGCTAATCCTTATATGATATCAATGGTAGGGTTAAACCACAATCCACTTCCATTGTTAACTTTTGATCACAGATGTTCACATCAAGCAGTTCTGTAGTCATTGTTTGTGTTACTAAGTTTCTTCACATTATAGTTACTGTCCCTCTCATGAATTCCTCATTTGGTTTTGCTTAATTGTAACCCTCATTCTTTACTGTGACAGATGTTCATTAAATGTTCTCTTTTCTTGCAGCTAATATGTTTTACTTTTATGTTACTTAAGTGGTTAGTTTTGCCGCAATAGTATCATGTTACAACATATTTTATTATAATATTCACATAAATGTTATGGACATTTATACAAAAAAGATAGTCTATGTAATTTTAACTTAGTTTTTATTAATTATTAGCATTCTTTCAATACATAACATGTCATAATCATAGTAATCTAATATATTGTACAATAGATATGTCAATGACACAATCTGCATGATGAAAACACAGAGTACAAGATACCATCAAGAATTAGAACATGCATCATCTCTAACTTGGACTATAGAAAAAGAAAACAAGAACCAAGGAATTAGATTTTGGGATCTGTACATTCAGAAGCATTTTAATTTCTTGAACTACAGAATGGTATTAAAACCAATAAATATAAGAGGAGTGATCTACCTCTAAGTCACTAACATATATGCCACACAAATATACTGGATTTAAAGGTTTTTTATATAGGAATTTCAAATTGTGTAAATTTGAGATACATAGGCAAAACAATATAGATGCTTATATTAAAGACTTACAAAACCTAAGGTAATATTAATAAAATTCTTAACATGATTAATAGATTTTATAATAGACTAAAAAAACCAACACAGCATCAACCTATGGAGACTATAAGCCTTCCATACATTCCAAAAGTCTATCAGAAATTAAAAAGAATATGCTCTGAAAACTGTTTTTGTACTACTACTCCACTAAATAAACTGCTTAGCAATTCAAAACACAAGCTGCCCACAGAATCAGCTCATTAAATCATCTACAAAATTAAATGTAACCAAGCTATGTGTACATTTGCAAATTATGGAGAATCGAGGGCTAATCTATCAATAAGATTAGCCCAGCAGAAATACCTATACAATACGGCACATAAAAGTAGTGAATATTCCTCAATATTTATAGACATGAACAAAATTCTGGCTATAAATTCGATTTGATCAGAGCTAGAATTGTATGCACTGAGAGGGAAAACAGAAAATGAAAAATTAAAGAGGCTTGGGAAATAGCAAAAGACCAATACTCGATATACAAAAAAGACACAAGTATTCCCCTCTCAAAAAAATGTGCTCTTTGAAGAGATGTATATTTTTGAATATTAAATATATATATATTGTAATGGAATATATGCCATTACATTATTTTAAAATGAAAATAAAAAGATCGTAAATAAAAATTGATTTATTAAAAAGAAAAAAAAACTTAAAAATTGAAAATTAAAAGTTATTTAATATATATATTGTCGCGCAGATGGAAAACTTAAACTATTTTAAGAAAAAGTATTTGAAAGTATTTTTTTTTGTAAAAAAGTAAAAATATAAAGATTGATATTTTAAAAATAGAAATAATGTTGATTTCTATAATCTTAGAAAATGGAAATGATTGTCTTATTAATTAAATGATTGTTCAAAAGCAAACTAGCCCTTGAAGCATTTAAAATAAATTAAATGGTCAGATAAGAGAATACAAAGAAATTAAATGACCAATGCAAGCACGGAAATGACAGCATGGACCATAACTGAAACATGAAAGGATTAGTGACATCTTGCTGGTTGAATCCCAATATCTAATGATAAGAGGCTAAAAAAATATAAAAGCCAAATGATTATTATAATTCTTATCTGAGAGCTGACTTTGAATATACCCATGAATGGTAGCTGTATTGCAGACTTCACACAATGTAGGAATCTGCAATAGATTTAATTTCTGGACAACCAGCTGAGACCTCCCTATGACAGTTAGGGACCAAAAAGGAATGGCAAGTAGTGGCTTCGTTTTTAAAAAGGAAGAACAAACAATCTACATAAGTGATCATGAAGATGGACCTCAAAATCTGCAGAATCCGTAAAGTATAAACTTTTACCAATTGAACTTTCTTTTAAATAATTACTGTATAACATCAATAAGTACTCAATCCAAAAAAAAAAAAAAAGTAATATAAATGAATGTACTCTTATCTGACCAAGAATAGAACTCTAAATCAATTATAAATATTTGTTTTTATATGCGTTTGCTATTTCAATCATTTCCATTTTTTTTTAATTTAATTATTTATGTTTGTATTTAACTAGGTTATTTATTTCTATCTGTTTAACTAAAATGTATTAAATTTAAAGTTGGGTTTAGATAGCTGCATGGATAAAGATTAATAACTATGTTTAAATTCGTTTATATTTAATTTATGGGGTTTTAATTTCAGGCTATTTGTTTCATAGTTAGGGCAATGCTTGTGGAGGGATATATGGGTGTTTATATTAATGTAATGTGAAGCATGTTTAGCATACAGGGCAACGTGCCCAACTGAATGCATGACCCCAAAGAGGCAGTCATATCGTTGAAATGGTCGCAGATGTATTTCCTGTGCCATTGACCCCTTTTAGCTCTATGGACAGGGATTTATAAGACGGCAGAAAGACTGCTCTCTCCCATACGTAGCACTCTTTAAAAAAAATTATATACATGATTCCTTAGTCCGGCAGATGCACTTTCCTGTTCTGGACACGGATCATTTCCTTCAAATAATATCATGCTGTCAGATGCACATTCCTGTTGGCATGGTTTTATGCTAGCATCTTCATATTACATTGGTTGCAAATATATATCTGGAAGCTGACATTGGGTTGACTATGAACTTTTAGTCTGAGATTGAATGAATGTTTTGATAAGTTTTTTAAGTGGAAAAAAAATCTATGTAGACTATCTATACTCGACATGCTAAAGTAAAATATAATTTAAATATTCATCTGTGCAGTCTATTTAAAATAGTAATTTAAATTTAAAAAAAATTAATGTTAAAATCTAAAAATAAATTTATTCCTCAATTTTAAATGTGCGTTAATAAAATCTATTTGTGTGTTAATTACTAGCAGTGGCTTCTTTTATTTTTATTGTTTTAAATATTAATATATTTTGAGAATCTAAAACTATTAAAACTTATAAAAGTGTTTAAATCTCTGCTACTCTATGAGCTAGTGACATTGGGCAAATGGTCAGAATAATATACTGTATATAAAGATTTTTTTTGAATCTTAACTTATGTATCTGCCTACTATATAATTTTTTCTAGGTTCAAATGCCTAGAAGGTGCCCTTGTAGTGCGGATACATTAAAGGCTCATTGAAGTGACCGTTAAAATATATATATATATAAGCCTGGAACAATAAAAAAGCAATATTGCTATGATTATGATGTTATATATCAAAAGCATGCAAATATTAATAAAAGCTAAATGTAAATTACATAGGCTATCATTTCTGTATGAATGTTTAGAACATTTATGTGAAAATTAGAATTACTCAGAAAAGAAAATCTTTGGTATTGATTGACATATTTTATTCTATTAGGATCCTCTGCATTTCTATTTGATTTTTGTACTTAGCGAAAGACATTTGATCTAATTGTTATGATAATGAAAATTCTGAAGCATTTTCATGCATGATTTTGTGTGCAACACATTTCTCTATAGCATGCTTATAGTTGAGGTTGGATTTGTCAACAATATTTTTCTGAACTTTGAATTCAACATGCTGGTCTAACAACATATCATTAATTTTGGGGCCAAAATCACAATCTGTCACCAAATTCCTCAATGCTATATCATAATCTACATATTTTTTGTGAGGTAGTTTTTTTCTGTTTTTTAGTTTCAGTAGTATTATTCATTTTATTTTCAGAGTGAAATATCCATTTAATTTTTTAGTCAATTAAGGGTATGAAAGTGTCTCAGGTATTTTAGGATTACACAATTTATTTGCCAGTTGTACAACATCTTATCCTGAAAACCATAAGAGTATAGACACTTTCAATCGATCCTCATATATATTTTTTATGAACATGTAGCATTCCATGCATTCTACACAATTTTTTCATGTAGCAGCATTTTTCAAGTCCAATACGTTTATATTATTATATAATGGTGCCGTTATTTTTGTTTTGAAGGTAATGGTATTATATGCAACTATTATTCTCACAAAAGGCTATTATTTCTTTCTCTTTTTTTGCATAAGCATGGTCAAACTGTCAACTGCAACATTCCACTATTGTTTGCACAGATTTTTTTTGAACTGTTGATCGCATCCATTCTGTATGTCCCAAGGATATTAACTTGATACTAGTTGGAAGAGCATCAATAACTTTAAATAAAAATAAGTTTAGTAACAAAACAATTTATTTAACAATAATAAGTACAAATAAATAAATAATTTGGAATTCCACAAGAAATAAATACAGTTTATTATTAATTCTCTAGTTGTGGTGTTTGACTTCTCAGCCACAGGATAATATTATGAACAATGTCATGTGTTTTAATTATAAAGTCTTTACTTACATGTGCTTGTTATAGTTATATATGTGTATATATGTTTTCTGGAACAATTATGCTTCTGACAATTCAATATTTTACTTTAACCAAGAATCTGATATTAAAAATAATTGGGTCACATTCTCTCCAAGTTTTCTTTGTGCTTACTTAGCCCATATGCTTTCTCTGTAGTAACTAGCCATCTCTTTGTTAATCCCATTTTTTAGGATTGAAGTTTTTTATATGATTCCTATCTTTTGCATATAAATGACCAATTTACATAATAGTTTGTGTATTATCCTTGCAAATTATTAATATTATCATGTGTAGATTTTTTCTAGGATATACTAAAATTAAGATAATTATTCAAGAGCAATTTGTACATATTTACATAATTATGATATCTATTTTATCACAATCTATTTGGGCACTAAAAATTTACAAATAGAAAAGTTATTATGTAATGGTCCACTTATATATGTTTAATCTATTTTGGTGCCACTTGACAATACTTTCAGAAAATATACATGTGCATATTCTTTATATATTTTAATATAATTCGAAATTGTTTTTTTAATATGAGATGATGATGACTATTACACAACCATTATTTTCAATAACTGACCAAACCCATGTATGACCAATGAAATGGACATATGTGTAAAGAAGTTAATACACTATATAAACAAATGACAAAACTATAATATATTTACAAAGTATCATAAATGCCACACAAGATATAAAGTTCTTTTATCCTAAACATGCCATTATTATTAATTATTTTAAAAATTTTTGAAACTTTTTTTTATAAGTTTATTATCTTTATGATTATAATTTAATGGCAATTATTGCTTTCATAACCATTTCTTCACTATCTTTTAAATTTTATTTCTTACACAAATAAGAAAACGAATATGAAATGATAGAAATTATTTGTAAATGGTCCAGAGTTTATTTTGATTAATTTTAAAATATTAATCTTTCAATTACATATTATAATATTAACATGGTTCAATAATTAAGAACACTTGCCCTAGAGTAAAATTCTGGGTCTTAGTACACCTTTGATATAATCCTATATAAGGGCAACTCTCATAAATACAATACATTTATTTCTGTCTTTAGCTTCATAGTGTAATTACATACATACATTTAGTATGGAATTATTGTAATCAGTACACCTTTCTTACATCAATAATTCTAGGGAATGGTCACTTTAGGTTCAAATATCAAGCTATATATCTTTTTCTAAAACTTTTATACTGGCTATATTTATTCGATATCCTCACAACAACTGAAAACTAGCTTACATGCCATATGGTTGATCACATGTCTAATCATGGAATGAATACAGGCTCATGTTTATATTGAATTTTTTTTTGGGGGGGATTTTTAATTTGATAAAAACTAGAAAATAAAGAAATTATATTCATAAACAGAGATAACTTTACTTTTTTGATGTTTCTAGGAAACCAATTAATAATTGACAATCCTGAGACTAAATATCTCTTAACCTATACAATAGATTTCAGTGGTATTTAATGAAATTAAAGTGGTTTTCTTTTACTTCAAACTTAATCTTTTGCAGAGAGTTGTATATATTGAATTACATATTTTCATATATTTTTAATTTGTAAATAGAGTTTACTTTACTCTTTGATATTGCCTGGAAACTACTGATCAATTGACAATCTTGAGGCTAAACAAGTTTTCTCTATTAATTTTTACTATTGCTTTTTTTTTACTTTGAATAAAGTACACACTATAAAAATCATTCATATGTCAAATTATCTAGAAATCAATTTACTAACCAGGCAAAAAATGAATTACTTCTAAGGATTCTTATAAAATGAAAATCTGAAAATTATTACTTCAGAAATAATACTATAGAATCTCAGCATTATATATTTCATGTAGACATTTACAGGTTTGTTAAAATTAATAGAATATATGTAATACAAAAGATGTTATGTAAACAAAATATATAATCTAATGTTTATTTTAGTATACATATAAGTGTGGCATGTGTGTGTATGAATGTTTGTAATAAATAATAGAATTATACTTCATTCTCTCTAGAAATAAATTTTAAACAATTCTAGAACATTTATAATCATTACAATGGTGTAAAGAATGATTCAGATATTTATAATATATTTTTATAAAATGGGGATATTTTTATAAAATGGGTGTCTAGTTTGCAAACTAAGTTAGAGTCTGGAATATCCATTTCATAGAATTTCTTAGCAGGGATGCTTTCTTAATTTGATATATTTTATCTGTAAGGATTGAAAAAAAAAATAATTTTCATACTTTTAAGATAAATGCATCATATAAATCTGCTGTGACCTTGTATAAAAGTGTTTTAGATGTATCATATTAGATGACCTGGCAGTTCAATTTATGAATTATATATTCTATGACTGCATGAATTATTCTTTTATGGTATTTTAACTTTAGCAATTGGTAATTTGAAAAATTTGTTTAAAGTTTAGTGTTGTAGATAGTACTACATTCATTTCTTTATTTGTAGCATTTATATAATATAAATATGTATTTATAATATTAGGAAGTCATTTATTCTTCACACATGCATTATAAAATATACATGCACTCTTCTATCAATAAATGTTTTAAAATCATAGGTGTTATATCTATGCTTAGTGCTTATTCTTTAAGTAAACCAACAATTATTGCCTGTGTCTAAATTAGGTCTTGAACTTATTATGAATTTCATTTATGTTGGTTTATTTAAAGAATAAACTCTAAGCAGAGGTGGACCACCCATGCTTTTAAAACATTTATTGATTTGGAAATGTCAATTTTCTAGTGCATGTGTAAAAAATAGTTGCCTTTCACAATATTATATATATAAATTATTATATTATTATTAAATATACATTTATGTTCACTATATGAATGTTTTTAAATTTTGAGAATTATAATGCTAAGTCGTTTTAGAGAAAATTTCTCACAATCAAAATCAACAGATCAGGCTGCTAGAAAATTTTTTTAAAAAAAATCATATCCAGATCCAAAAAAAAGGCTTTAGATAGAAGTGAACAATATTATTTTGATTAATTTCATTTGTTTTCATTAGAGCTACATCATCGTGAGAATTGTGAAGTGAGAGTTTTGTAATAATTTCATTCATTGTTTATTTGTTACCAGAAATTTGACCAATTGTATTGTAATCTATCTCTAATCATTTCATAGTCTACTAAATAAAATTATTGTTAACATATAGAAAAAATATTGTATTAAAGATGATTGTAACATAGGAATGTGTTTAACTGCTTATTAGAATTTCCACAAACAGTCTTATGTTGTTTAAATTAAGCTTTTCTAATTTTGCTAATACTTAGTATTGCAAAAATTAGGGATGTAACCTGTATTTAAAAATGTGATGGCAGATATAGCATCATCTTTGATGAAAACTTTCTACCTGATTGACTCATATAGCTCTTGTGGCCATGAAAAGCTAGAGAAAGATAAATTACCAATTTCTCTGCCTATAGATCAAAATAATTCAAAAGACAACTTTTGATTATATTAGTGCAATGCAATCCTGTATTCATTATATTTTGTTCCAAGATTTCTAGTAGATGATATGAACTATCAATTAATAGTTCTTGATTTATTTATTTACAATTCATATCTTCAAAACTTTTTACACCAGCTTTACAAGAAATATTTTGTGGATTAAAATGAGAAACTAAGAACTTAAATATAAATGGGAATTATTTAAGCATATAACTTTTGAAGATGATGTTTTTTTCAGAAGAATAAATAAAAGTTAACAGTGATGACTTACAAGAAATTAACAACCACAAACACTTTGATCAGATTATTCATAATATGGAAACATAATAGATTAATGATAATGGAAGTAGAATTTTAATATTAGTTAGTGTGAATAGAGTTTCTAAAAACAGAATGTGATAATGTGATATGAAAGATTCTCAATATTTTAATTACTAGAAACTCTGATGGTCTGTGATGATTATATATTATGTTTTTAGAAAATCTATTGATACCCTAGACATCTCAATTTTAACTTCCGTCACCATCTTGATATTATATTTCTATCGAAAAAAAACACAGGACAAAACACAGGTCACATATTTCATGAAAATGATATATTTATTAAAAGTAAAATAAAAAAGCTCCATACATAAGGAGAAAAAAATCAAATAATGATTCAGGTCTGAAATTGTTAATAGTTAAGTAGTTAATAAATATCTGATTCTTGAGTGTAATTAAGTATATGTATAAAGAAAAAGAAATTTTATTAGTCAATTGCTGCTTTTTTCTACCAGCTATCTTTGTTGCAGTTTTTAAAAGTGTATCAGTTATTTTCATATTAATTTCATTCAAATCTGAATCATGTTCAAAATCTACTTATACTTGAAACCGATTTGTAAGTTCTAATTTAAATTCATTAGAATGTTTCTGAAGATTAGGAATATCAACTGTAAATATAGTTTTTCTTAATAATTTTTGTCTCTCTAGTTTTACATTAACATGTATCTTACCCCTTACTAATCGATGATCACTTCCTGTGTTAAATTTATTAAGAACATTACAATCTTGAAATATGTATTTCCTGTTAGTCAAAATATAATCCAATTCTGCTGTACCTTCATTTGGATGCTTCCGTGTCCATTTCCTTCTAACATTTTTCTCAAAAAAAGAATTCATAATATAAAGTTTTTCTTTCTCTGCAAACTCCACAAGTCTATGTCCTCTCTCATTTCTATTACCATAACCAAAATTACCTACAACACTTTCATCTTTCATTTGTTTACCAATTTTAGCATTAAAATCTCCCATAACAATTTTAAAATGTTGTTTACTCTGATCAAAAGCCTTTTGTACATCCATATAAAAATCTTCTACTACTTCATCACTGTGAGAACTTGTTGGGGCATAAACCTGAATTATCTGCATTTGATATCTGCTATTAAGTTGTATAACTAATCTTGCCACTCTGTCTGATACACCATCAATCTCCACAATATTGTTCTTCCACTTTTTATTTATAATGAATCCTACTCCACTTGTATTTCCAATATTTGTGCCTTTATAATAGAGCATATGTCCACTTTTTAAATCAATTGTCTTTTCACCTTTTCTTCTAACTTCACAAAGTCCAATAATATCCCATTTAATATAAGAGAGTTCTTCTTCTAATTCTTGCAATCTTCCTTCACTTGAAAGTAATCTGCAGTTGTAAGTACCTAAATAAAAAGTCATCATCAAATGGCAGCCTGGGTCCGCCTCCAGGATATTCTTAGCACCAACCAAGAGAACAAGCTGGATTTAAAAGTGGTTTTAGTACAGTAGATCATATTCAAGTATTGAGAGAAGTTATAGAAAGAACAAATGAATATGAGTTGTCATTATGTTTTGGATTTGTAGATTATGAAAAGGCATTTGATTCTATAAACATTTCTTCAATGATTAAAGCATTGGATCATCAAGGTATAGATCCAGGATATTGTCATATTTTAAAGAATATTTATAAAAATGCAACAGCAACAATTAGATTACATAATGATACTGGGAAAGTCAACATTGAGAAAGGTGTAAGACAAGGTGACTCCATATCTCCAAAACTTTTTACAGCAGTGCTGCAAGAAGTATTTTGTGGATTAAAATGGGAAACTAAAGGAGTGAAAGTAAATGGAGATTATTTAAGTCATTTAGATTTCGCAGATGATGTAGTTGTTTTTGCAAATAATGCTTCCGAGCTGCAGGAAATGTTGCAGGAGTTATCAGATGAAAGTAGGAAAGTAGGACTAAAGATAAATGTTAAAAAGACTAAAGTAATGTTTAATCGATTTGCTCAAAATATGAAAATAAAGATTGATTATGATGAATTAGAAGAAGTTAAGAGTTACAAATACCTTGGTCAGATTATTAATACAGATGGAAACATAATAGAGGAAATTAATCATAGAATTAAACTTGGTTGGAGTGCTTTTGGTAGAAATAACTTGATATTAAAAGGAAATATGCCTATGTGTTTGAAAAGAAAGGTTTTTAACAAATGTGTTTTACCAGTTCTTATTTATGGATCTGAGACTTGGACACTTAATAGAAGATCAATACAGAGACTTCAGACCACTCAAAGAAGTATGGAGAGATGTATGTTGGGAGTAACAAGAAGAGATCGAAAACGCAATGTATGGGTAAGAGAACAAACAGGTGTTACTGACCTCATTGAAAAAATTAAAAGATTGAAGTGGAGTTGGGCTGGACATATTGCTAGAAGAGATGATAATAGATGGACAATTGAAATTTTAAACTGGATTCCAAGAGATTGTAAAAGACCCAGAAGGAGACCACATGTAAGATGGATGGATGAAATAAGAAAATGTGTAGGGGTGATGTGGAGAAGAGAAGCTAAAGATCGGAGAAGATGGATTAAACTTGGAGAGACCTTCATCTTGCAGTGGATTGATAATGGTTGATAATGATGATGATAAAGAAAAAGTAGAGATATATGTAGTAAAACAGTAAAATATAGATATACATATTAAATATTGTATATTTGGGTACAGAAATGGAAATAAAATATAAAATTAATTTAAATTATTTCTGAATTCATATAATATTAATTATAAAATGAAAATTTCAAGATGTTTAAAAAAAATTAGTAGAAGAATGAATAGGAAACATATATAAACATCATTTTAAAAATTAAAAAAAAAGTTATATAAATGAGTGAGAAGAGGGGAGAAAAATGTTATTTGATATAATAGTAATTATTTATAAGTGTAAAGTTCTATTGATATTATAGAAGATAAATAGCATGTTAAATTTGCAATGATATATTTAAACTTAAATTTAAAATTAAGATAAAATTATTGGTTGTAAATGATTATATTATTTTTTTTTTAAAAAATAGTTGTATTTCCTATATGTAGACATATACAATGATAATTAACAAATTGTGAATATTGTATTATAAATCAATAAACAAATACTGTCTATGTAAATATATAAATATAGATAGATTTTATAAATGTATAGTTGTATTATTTTTGTGTTTACACTTTTTTTGTATTGTTATTAAAAAACACTCAATTTTTAATTCCAAAATTTCAACTTTAAGGATATTAAGCTGTGATATATGCTGTATTAATATACATTATTTCCATTATATACTATCCCAAAAAAACAAAATGTAAATAAACAAAATAATTCCTTAAAATTCATAAATATAATACATTTTATAATACAGCTGTAACCATTTCTTCACTGCAAAGTGCAATTATGTTTATTAATAATATTTCTTCATCTTATGATGAAAGTAAATACATTTTATTTTTTGCTTTATTATCTTTTCCAAATTTGATGTATAGCATTTCACATAATATTGAAAAAACTCTGCTGAAAATGAAACCATTATTACATTTCAACAGGTAAAAAGTTATTGAAGGAAAAGGATATTATCCAGAATGTATTTAATCACAATGAAACTCAGAATTTCACTATTTATTTTATTTTTTAATGAAATAAAGATTTGGTATAGTAAGTTTTTTTTATAATTTTTATTCTTTGAGAGAATATAATTGAGTGAATATATAAACAGTAATCAAAATATGTAAATGTCCTCCCTCAATTTATTATTATTAATAACTACATTATTATTATTTGTTATTTTGTTTATACAATAGTTTTAATTTATATATGCATACTTTATATATATAAAAAAGAATTTGTGTATTATATGTGTGTGTGTTGAAAAGTTTGTACACTTGCAATAAACAATAAATATTCCATTGTCCTCATCAACAAAATGTGAGCTACTATATGTAATGTTAATGACAAACTCCTTTCTCCACTCCATACATTCTTGTCATTTCAGCTATTATTACTATGTGATTATTCATATAGTATATGAACATGGATGGGCTGCTCACCAACATGAATTAGCCAGCATGGTGAGTTTATTGGCTTAAGATCAAGAAACACCATGGTCTTTCTTCTCAGTTGCCTGATAGTCATAATGAATGTTTGTGTAAATGTTAAATATTTTTCCAATAGACCACATATGAGATTATGAGATGGGTGAAATAAGAAAGTGTGCAGGGGTGATGTGGAGAAGAGAAGCTAAATATCGGAGATTGTTTGAACTTGGAGAGACCTTCATCCTGCAGTGGATTGATAATGGTTGATTATGATGATGATGATATGTAATGTTCCATGTACAAAAGGAGACTTTGAACAAAATGTAGGAGATACTATAGCTCGATGTATAATCTATAATTGAATAAACAAATTAAAACTGAGAAATTGTCAAAATCATATTTTTATCACTTCTACAACTACATTTGGTTGAAATTTTTTAATATTAAATAAATGAAGCAATATATTTTTGAAAAATAGGATAGTAAATAAAAATTTTAATTCCAAATGTAGTAAAATTAACAATATTAATAATAATAAGAATAGATAACTTGTAGAAGTTGTGGTAAAAGCCTGATTTTGATTTGTTTATTTAATCATAAGTAGCATATTTAATATTTTTCAAAATGATCTGCATTTAGAAGGTTAAAACGAGAATTTTGGAATTAAAAAAAAAACATAAAATTTTCAGTACATCTTAAAAGATACAAAAAAATGTAAACACAGTAATAAGAATCTCGGCCTCAGGGTGGCCTTTGAGCATTCCATCATCAGATTTTCAATTGGATGGATGGTTGGAGTGGGGAGTAGATTGAAGCCTGTCCATTATAGTATGAGGATTGGCTATCTTAATATATATCTTAGCACTTATAGCATATATGTGTAGAGATGATAATCTGGACCAACTGAAGATTGCTGGTTTAGCATGAAATACATATATTGGTGATTATCTATCTTTTCAACATATACATGTTCAAGTGTATCAGTGTTATGAGATAGAGTGGAGAATGGTGGTTCATGTGAAGGTCTGTGCTCATGTACCCTATATGTTGCATATATGGACGCAGGTATATGATAAGCCTATGTTTCAGTTATTACATAGTAGAGATGTCTGCCCATCCCTTGTATATGTATTAAATGGATTATGTTCTGTACATGAGGGATCAGATTGTCCTTAGATCAACATGGGTGCAACAAGAATCTTGGCCTCAGGGTAACCTTTGAGCATTCCATCATCAGATTTTCAATTGGATGGGCGGTTGAAAAGTTGGAGTGTGGAGTAGATTGAAGCCTGTCCACTATAGTATGAGGATTGGCTATCTTAATATATATCTGAGCACTTATAGCATATATGTGTAGAGATGGTAATCTGGACCAACTGATGATTGCTGGTTTAGCATGAAATACGTGTGTTGGTGACTATTTATCTTTTCAACATATATGTGTTCAAGTGTATCAGTGTTATGAGATAGAATGGAGAGTGGTGGGTCATGTGAAGGTCTGTGCTCATGTACCCTATATGTTGTATACTACTACTACTACTACTACTACTACTACTACTACTACTACTACTACTACTACTACTACTACTACTACTACTACTACTACTACTACTACTACTACTACTACTACATTTAAAATACCAGTGAAATAGATACAAATCAATAGTTTTCAGCAAATGAGAGAAAAATGAATAAGAATTATTGTTAAATATATATTTGTGAATGTGTGTACATATATATATATATACACACACACACATAAAAGAGAATTATTTTTAATGAAAATATAGTATACTTATAATAAATAATAAAAATTATATACAACAGCTATATAAATATATATTAATTATAATCATATATAAATATGCATAAAGGATGGCTTATGTGTTGTGTAATTAGTGACTTAATGTCATCAATATTTATAGATGAATTAGAAACAATTATAGTTAAAAAAAGAATAATTAGTCAAGAAATAATACTTAATTATTGATAATAAAAGAGATATGAATAATATTTATAGTGGTTTTAATAATAAAATAAAAAATTTACAAAAATAGAATTTGAAGATGATATTAAATATTTAAATATAGATATTCTCATAGATAAAGATAATAAAATTATATTACAACATTTCAATAAAGGAGACAAATTAATGGAAAGTATTTCTATAGATTCACAATAAGCATAGGTACAAAAGATGGTAATTATTAAAAAATTTAAATGTGGAAATGATAAATATAATACAGATAGAAATGTAGTTGATTTACAAAATAATCAGTTTATTAAATTATATAAAGACTATGAATATAATCCTAAATTATATAAAGACTATGAAGATAATCCTAAAACTATTAAAAATATACCTTTCAATTCTAAGAAATCTATATTAAATAAAAACATTTCTATCAAAATGATGATAGTAACAATAGTTCAAATAAGAAATGGATCAAACTTTCAAATTATCTCAAAATTTATAATACATTAATAAAAAAACAAAAATTATATTGATAAGTATATAAATATTGGATGGTCGAATAATAAAAATCGGAATAAATAGATAATTATAAATTAAGACAATATAAAATACAAAAAAGGAGTTGTATATAAAATTAACTATGATCTTGCCATATGATTTACTATGGTCATTTATCTGATAAATCTGCTCTATACATTCATTATTTAACATATGGACAAAATAATTGTTGCAAAAAATATTAAATCTTTAAATTACATTTAAAATCCAAAAAGAAGACAAATATATGAGACATATTACATTCAGCATAATTTCAATAATTGTATGAATATTTATTAAACTTCAATAAATTTAATTAATGACCAATCAAATAAAAATGAATGGAAAATTATATAAGATAGCATATATGAAGTTGTATAATACATGTATTATTTATTCTGTATATTGTTATGTTATATAGTCAATTCTTTGAAATTTATATTGGATCTCATATATAAAGATTTTATTCTATTTAACTAATGTTTTATTTTATTTTACTTTTATTATAGAACACTAAATGGTGTTCTATCTGCAATAACTGGTTAATGTAATAGATGATTAACTTTTGAAAAGGGGCATGAAATCACATGCCAAAAAAGGCTTTATAATTATTATTAACATATATTTATATTGCTGTTGTATATGATTTTTATTATATATTATAATTTATATGAAAGAACAGCATAATAGATTTCATTAATTTTTGTATAAATAATAGAAAATGTTCATGTGTATATATTGTAACTTCCATGACAGAGTTTTCATGCATGACTTTTTAGCAAATGATATGCATTTTTTATTATGTATTCTAAGATGTATAAAGTCATATGTACACAATGGATTATAAAGAAATTTAAATAATAATAATTATAAAATTTTAAAATGTATTACAATTTTTAATTGTAAAATAAAATTAACTATTAATAATATCAAATTGCTATGGGAACCAATTGGAAATGAAAAAGAAAACTCTGTTAATCTGTTCTTAAACAAAAAAGGAGACAATCATTACTTTCTTTGTGTGTTACTTACAAGATGGAAGTCAACAAAAAATTTATGTTTATTTAAGTAGAGATAATGTAATTTCAGAGGTAAAAACTTCAGAGTGCTTTATCTTAAATTTCCAGTAGGATAGCTGATTATGAAACTGTAAACAAAGGAATGCCTTAGAAATTAATTTTCATTCTGCCATTCTATTAATTACAAAAAATGTATTACACTTGAGATAAGCTATTTAATTGTCAAATGGAAATATTCTACTATGACTTTATTTATAAATCTACATAATTTCGACATCCTCAATTATAGAAAAAAAAATTTCAGGGGAATAAACTAGAATTGAAACAAACCACAAGAAATTAAAAGATTAAAAAAAATGTTTGCAGATGTTTGAAATAATGATTCTGAGGGTCATACATCTATATTCAAAAGATAATGAAATGTGAGCTCATGGAAACATAAATAGGCAGTAGCAATTGAATAAATTTAATATAAACTTTTTTTTAAATGAAATATCACACATGCTCTCCATACAAATATTTAGATATAAAGATATAAATATGATTTGTTATTTTGTTCTCATTCTGTTTATTAAGATTGTTATTATTAATAATTTTCTTGATTGTTTATTTATTATCCGAGTTCTAAGTATTATTTTATTTAGTCATTTAATAATATTATTAATGTGGAAAGGATAATGGTCAGAAACGTGGCTGAATCAGCATAAAGATTTATTTTTTTGTGTGTCCAGCCTGGTCATTGTCTGTGAGTACTCCATCATGTATGCAATTACCCATTAAAGATATTCATAATTTCCCTAGACTAATTTAATTTGTGAATATTGTACACTTATTATTATAAACATTAAAAGCATAAAGCTAAACTAATCAATAAATAATCAAAATTACCCCAAATTTAGAACTCAACCAGATTGGCCAAGAAAATAAACTGTAAAACATTACCAATGGTTTTATTGCTACAAGCAGACTTCTCAAGTGTAAAGAACTGCAAAATAACATATTTATACTAAACATTATCCACAATTCCACTTACCTCCCATACACCCTTAATATTAAAAGAACTGCTTCAGAAGCAAAAAATTTTAATAATAAAGACTCTTTAATTCTTTTTGTTTCATTTCTCTCAAAGATACAGGTCACCCTATTAATTTTGATGAAACTAAGGTTGACTTCTTTGAGAGAAATGAAATAAAAAGAAGAATTAAAGAATCTTTATTATTAAAAATTTATGATTGTAAAGCAATTATCTTATTTAAAAGTTTTTTTAATATTAAGGGTGTATGGGAGGTAGTGGAATTGTGGGTAATGTTTAGTATAAATATATTATTTTGTAGTTTTTTATACTTGAGAAGTCTGCTTATAGCAGTGAAACTATTGGTAGTGTGTTAGACTTTGTTTTCTTAGCTAGTCTGATTGAGTTCTGAATTTGGGATAATTTTGCTTATTATAATGCATTTATTACCAATTACCATTTTTGTATAAAAGGACAATGTGTGTTTGTGTGCACAGAATGTTTATATATAAAATTGTATTTTGCAATTCTGAAAAAGTTTGCTAGGCAATCAAAACTGTTAAACTATTTAACAAAATCCATTAAGAAAAGTGCAAAAAAAATGAATTTTGTAATATTTATGTAGAATAATCAGACAAAGTGATCCTAGATGAAAATTTGTGATGGTGAAATTTTCAAAGTTATTAGAATTAATAGCATTAAAAATGAGGAAGTCTAACTACTATATGTATTTTGCCAATATTATTACTTTCTCATGGAAAAAGCTAAGAAGTCTATATTATTTATAGACATTCCCAATGTAATATTAACAAATCTCTTAACTTACCAACTCACGCAAGAGCAGTTCTATTGCTTTATAGTTGGCTTGGACCAAATAGTGTGTCGTCACTATTATCTCTACCATGGTAATAACAATCTATGTTTAATGGCATCATTTTACATATCTTTAAAAGTCATAATTCTTTCAATAATAATTTATGATCTGTTATTAATAATTCATTTTATTCTTTAAGAAAAAAAAACATTAAGCATCTGAAATTTGATAAAAATTGTAAAAAATAGATATTCATAAATTTAAAATAAATGACATTTTTTGTGAGATTTTAAGTTTTAAATTTAATTTGATTTAAATCCCAATGAAATTTAAACAGACTTTATCTGATTTAAATATTATTTTTAATTTATCTTTTCTTTGATCTTCACGTAGTTCATAAATTAAAATAAAACTTGTTTTTGTCCCCTTGTCTATTTTACCGAAATATAGTTGTATATGAATATTAATAATATTTTACGAATATCTGCGTATATAAAATATACATATTGCTTAAATGTTTATATGCATTATCATGTATTTAGTGCCTTATATGTATATCTCGGGCATTTAGTCTGCGAAAAATGCGTTGGTAGATTAACAGTATTTTTTTTTAAAAGAAAACTACTGGAGGGCGTATCAAAATTAATGATTTGTCTTTGTCACTTTAGACAAAATACTATACATTATTTGTAATCGAAATTAATTAATTTTTTTAAACTATGGATCAAGTAGAACATAGTTTATTTATTTAAAGAAGAAAATAAATTATATAACTTTCACAGAGAAAAAATTGTAATACTAAAAAAAAATAAAATCTAAATGTATCCCAACGTTATGAGTTTGTTGCATTGAACAACAATAAATTAACTTTATTTTCATTTATTTTTAAAACGTTTAAATTTTATTAATTAATCTGACGTTTTGATGATAGAACTATAGGGGGAAGGGAAGTCTTTCAAGACGATTATTGAACAATCTGAAACATCACATCAGGGGTTTAATTAAAACGGGCATACAAGCCAGTGGATGCCAGAAGGCTTGTGCATAAAACTAAGGTGACCAACTTTTTTACAATGAAAAGGAAAACAAATAAATTATAAAAAAAATATCGTAAATAAAAGAAACATTTTATTCATTGCAACAATAATACACTATAATATGATATATGCATAATAAAAACATTTGTAACATTTTATATTGTAATTATGCTTACATGCCTGTTAATTATTATTTAAATAAGTACTTTTCCATTGAATCAATAATTTTTGTCAATGTATCATCTAACAATATATTGGAAATATCTGAACAAAAAAAAACCATATTGAATTTTACATCAAGTGTTGCAGCTAGAGTATCAACATTCAATCTCGATTTCTCACTTGTCCAAAAATCATTGGCAATTGAAAAAACTCTTTCAACTGCTGCATTAGTTCCAAGGTAGCACAATGTAAATTGAACAAGTATAAATAAATTTTCACATGGAATATGTTCATTTTTGAAATGACTGAAAATATCCACCCATCTTTTATCAATTTCAACGTGTTGATTTTCCCATTGTATTAATTTTTCAGAATTTAAATATACATTTAGTCTTCTAATTTCCTCAAAGAGACAATTGTTGTCTATTTTAATGTCTGGCATTTCTTTAGATAAAGACTCAACACAAGATTCAATATCTGTCCAAATACTTGCAATGAAGTCAAAAAACACCATTGAAAACTGTTATTTCCCGTAATGTTTGTTTCAGACCATTCTTCGATATATTGAAAACATGTTTGGTAAAAATTCTGCACTTCTTTGATAAACTTTTCCATTATGCCCAGATTTGATTCCTCTAAGTCTGACAATTTTCTTTTTATAATTAAAAAAAGAATTTTTTCTTCAAATTGAGATTTATATTGAAGGATAAAGTCATTCAAAATAAGACTAACTTCTGTAGCTGAAATGTGTTCACCTTCAATCTTTTGAATTGTTTTGTGAAAAATAGATGCTTGATTATGTACAAAATACATTAATATCTCAGATATTTCATTATTGAAAAACAATTCCAGGATTTTAGGACATTTGTCTAAACTTAAAAAATATGAATGGAGAGGGTCAAATAATTGTAGAACATGCTCTACAGCAGGTGTTAGAGCAAGCCATCTAATTTTTGAATATCCTAAAAGTTTTTTGTATTCAACATTCACTTCTTCACAAAATTGTTTTAAAGTAGCCACACGTACAGTAAAACGACTAAAATACAAATAAATTGTAGTTATTATTACTTCTACATCAATTGACATGGCACATGATGCCATGTTTATTGCATTTGACAAAATATGTGCAATACAACCTATTCCTAGTATTTTCTTTTGGGAGTAAATCTTGTAATTTTACATACACATTATTCACCCCTTTGCGTCTTCGCCCACCAAAATTTGTGTTTGTATTATCAGCTGATAGTGCAACAACTTTGGATTTCAAATTGTTTTCATTTATTACTCTGTACAGATAGATGGTTTGACAAAATTTCAGCAGTTTCACCCTCAATGGATTCTAAATTTAAAATTTTTACTTGAATCCCCTTGATAACATTAAAATATCTTATTAGTACTGGATACAATTTGGTTTCATTATGATTTGATACATCAGATAAAACCATTACAAATGCTGCAATTTTTAAGTCTGCTGTAAGTATTTTATCACAGTAATTGTTAAATATTGATTTAATAATAGCCTCGCATTTTGTTGTGCCACATGAAAATTTAGCATTGTGAAACTTTTTCATAATTTAGTTATACTGTCCATACTACAAAAATTTTGATTGTGAATTATGGTATGAAATGCAAATGTTCCCTTCATTGCAGCTAACTGTTTTCATCTTCAGAATAATTTGAAGTTTTAAAAAAACCTGTTACTTTATGACCAGAAGCTGATGCATCTAATGATTGCTTATGTTTGTTAGTGGACAAGTGTTTTGTTATAGCTGCTCTGCCCCCAACTGCAATACAAAATTCTCATCTGCAAATATTGCAGAAAACATTGGTATCTTTCTTTGATATGAGGAATGGAAATTCTTTTAATTGATCGTTGAAATGGCATTTCCTCTTTTTTGATTTTTCCATCCCTTAAATGAAATTAAAAATAAAATATAAAGCTACTCAAACAAAATTAATTATTACAACTGAAACTTTAATAACATAAGCAAATAAACTTCACTAAAATTTAAATTTAAATTATTTTAAACTTCTGTTGACAACAGGGTTGTATAAACTTGTAAATAAAATTATACATATTTGGAAATTATTAAATAGATAATGAATTAATAAAACACTCTGTATAATTGAATATTGACTGAGAAAAAAATAATTAACGTGAGTCATTCAATTGCCGATGTGCTGTGTGTCTACTGCATGCGTATGTGCCGTGTCATGTTTTGGTAAAAAGTAAACAAAGTCACTTGCACATGGTGTGCTCTCTCAAGGTTTCCCGTGCAGAGCACATGCGCCTCATAATAACATCTTATACTGCACTGTACTGAGCCTTGATGAATCATCATGTCAAATACAAATGTGTCATATAACGTGCAACAGATTAGTCTTTAAATATCAAATTAGTTTTAAATATCAAAAAGGAGAACATGTAGGAGGAAACTTTTCAAAGAAGGACAGAACTTACAAAAGAAGGAGGATGATGATTGGTCACTTTAATAAAATCCCCATCTAGTGCCTACTCATCCAATATCCCCAGATTAGTTTCAGTTTTGCCTGTTTTAATAACAGTTATAAACAAGCATGTGATGTTTACAGGTTTAATTAATAAAATTTGAACATTGAAAAAAAAAAGTGTAAAACAGTTTGGCTTACTAAATATTAAATAACATGCAATGTTAATAGAAAGAAGAATACTATTTAAGTATTTTAAATAATATTATAAATTAATCTATATTTTATTTTTTCAAGTTTTCCCACCAACTCTAAGCATGCGTTTCGAAATATCAATTATGGACATGCACTTGTGAGTTGTGATCACTTCCTAATTTGCATGATAAAAATCCATAATTTGAATAATTTGCTCTTAACAATAGTAATAATGATACGTTATGAAATAATCTTAATAATGATCAACAATAATTACCAACTTAAGTTCATAAAAATACATGCGAATCTTATTTATCTACTATGGAGGCCATTTTAAAATGTGTACTCAATTTAAAGTCAGGAAAACGTTTTTATATAGATTGTAGATAATTTGAATAATTTTATCTTTTAACAATATTACTACTAATACGATTCGACATAATCTTAACTTTTAGCTGCAGGTATCATTTTAAAATAAGGAATCAATTAAGTTCACAAATGTTAATGCTAATGTTATTTACTTACTACAGATGCAATTTTAAAATTAGTACACAATTTTTATCTAGCAGAACTCTGCTTTTTACATGTGCAGTTTACACATAATGTTCCAGAATTATTAATTCTTTTTTTTAAAATTGATTTAAAAAAATAATACCACACAAGGCAACTTAATAGTAAAGAAATTGTCACAGACAATTACTGTATACCATAAAATTTTTTAATGAATTCCAAATGTTCAGTCTTTATAATTTTAAATTAAATTTAAATTTTAGAACATTTTTTCCTTTTATAAATATTAAGTAATTAATTTTTTTAAAGCTGAATAATAAAACTTACTATTTATAAACTTACAACAATTTAAAAATACTGTACAAGGTATTAAAATGTAAAAACAAGCACAAAAAAGTTTACTGTTAAGTCAGCAATAGTTTTTACTACAAATACAAAATTATAACAAGTCACATATTGGAATGTTATATTTGTTCAATTTTATTAGAACAAATACACCAATAATAGATGAAAAAATAATAAAACATACAATGATTGTTTATTTACTGAATTAAAGATAAAATTAAACTGTTGGCAATAACCAAAGATGTGCATCCTTCATCTAGACTATTACTTATTAGAGATATTACATTTTGATATAATAAAGCAAGTAACGAAAGTAATTTGTGATTTAATTAATTTTTTTCTTGTTTGATGAATCAACAGATATTACAGATTACCTAACTTTTATATTTTGTTCATTATTTTCAATCATTATTGGTCCACTGCATATGAAGGGTCTCTCCAAATTTAATTTAGATTCTTTGGTTCATAGTCTTTCTTTTCCATATCATATCAGAAAAACATCCTTATTTTATCCATCAATCTTATATGTGGTCTCTTTCTAGATTTTTTTAATATAAATTTAATTAATAAACTAATGATCAACTTTCCAAGCTAATGGATATGCGCTTTATGAATCTTAATAATAAATGAATACTTCTCACTTCCAACACAAGATAAAGTCTTTATGAAACAATATATAAAATAAATATATATAAAATAAATAACTCATTTATAAATTTAATTATAAAACTACTAACAAAAATATAACATGAAAGTACAGAGAATGCACTTTTAAAAATTGTCACTGAATAAGATTTGCTACTTTTTAAAATTATTTGTATTTATATGTAAAAATGAAAAAGTTTTATCAAATTTTATGAATTTATATCACATAATTAATCAGTAAAATTCTCCTGACAAATTATATGTTAAAAAGAAACTCCATTGATTTTCAGTTGAAAAAATTGAAATTTGGAGTTCTTTTATGCATTGTTTTAATAAAGATTAATAGAATAAAAATTACTGTTAACAGGAAAAATAAAAAAAATATGTTTGTTAAATTAGGGAATGGAAAGCTCTTTGTGATAAAGAAGTTAATATATCTGTAAGTTCCATGACCTGGAATTAGTGTCCTGGTCAGGTGAACATTAAACACTTTTTCTGATTTCTGATCACAAGGATTCTTATTTCTGAATCTCATCTGTCAGAGACTAAAAAGTAAAAAAAACTGAAAATGAATTTCTATTACAATCTTATAATATAATTGCAAAATTACAGTGCTGTAGAATATAAAATTTATATAATCAATAATGAAGTAATATCTGATGAAATTGGCTGGGGGGGGGGGGGGGGTTACAAAAACAGCTCTTAAATAATAAGATGAAAAAATTATGTAAATTTCATTATGAACAACATGTGATAAAGACTTAAAAGTTATTATTGGACATGTTGATACTTTTCTTTGCACTATTATGTTGATGAAAGTCTTGGAACAATTCATTTTTTTCTTACAGTGAAAAGATGTCCTCCAATTTTTCAATAAATAATTCATGGACACATTGAAAAGTCAAGAATCATCAGGGAATCTTTTAAGTTATGTTATCATAAAAAAATATTGAATGAAAAATGGAATTTATTATGGATTATTTTCTGTAGTTTAATGCAGGGGGTAGAATGATTGACTTACATCCAAAGATTTTAGAATTATTTCTCAGTTAAGTAATGTAATGCTCAATCTGCTATCAGGGTGTTTGAGTGTCACATGATGTTGAGCAGTAAACCATATGATTATTATATATATATATATATTATGTTTTAAAAATAACAAGCATTTATGCATAATAACTATTGGTATCAAATTTAACAATAGATTCTGGTAAATATTATTTTCATCATAGTTTGAATTACACTTATTTATGCGTCTGTTATTATCAATATCAAACCAGCATTATTTTTTGTGCTAAAATTTTTGAAATCATTCTAAATTTCATACATAATAAATTAAAAACTCTTTTGATATCAAAAATAAATTATTATTTTTAATTAAATAATTTATTTATTTCATCCCAAAAAAATAGTTGTAAGTGCTTTGAAACGAAAGTAAAAAAATAAGACTAAAGATAAGTATTAAAAAGTCTAAAGTAATATTCAATGATTTTTTTCAAAAAAAAAGAAGATTTATAATCATAAATTTGAAATTAATAAGTACAAATATCTTAATCAGACTATTAATGCATATGGAAACATAATAGATGAAATTAATTATAAAATTAAACTTGGATGAAATGCGTTTGGTAGAAATAAATTAATATTAAAAGGAAATGGGTTTATGTGTTTCAGAATGATATTTTTTTAATATGCATGCTTCACTAGTTCTTACTTATGGATCTGAAACTTGGGGCACTTAATAGAAGAGCAATTCAGATAATTCAAATTATCCAACAAAGTATGGAGAAATATATGTCAGGAATAATAATAAGGGATTGAAAGTTAAACATTTGGGTTAACGAACAAATAAATATCATTGATATAAATGAAAGAATTAAAAATTTGAAATGAAACTGGATTGGATATATTTCTATATGAAGTAAAAATAGATGGACAATTAAAATTTTAAATTGGACCCCAATTCATGTACAAGACCTAGAAAGAGGCCACATATAAGATGGATAAATGAAATAAGAAAATTTGTTGGTATTATGAGAAGATAGACTATGGATTGAAGAAACTGGTTTAAACTGGGAAAATAAATGATAATGTTTACAAATGATGATGATGAAATGTGTAATTAGAGTATCATTTTATTAATGTATGTCAGTAGTAAATCTTTTACTTTTAAATATAATTCATTTATTTAGTTTATTAATAATGCACAATGGCACTTTAAAAAGTCAGCTTTTTTTTCTATTTTTAGATTGTAATTTTTTATATAAGTATATGGATATATTAAGTTTTTTTATTAAAAAACAAATTGATTAACTAGATAATAGGATAGTAAAGTCAAACAATGAAACTTAATCATCATCATGTAGAGTAATTTGCCATTATTTTAATACCCCAATATTATTTAGGATGTTCACAAATTATAACAAGACACACCATTTAAATTTCATCTTTATAAAGTTAAAAAAAAAAACTAAAATAATAAATATCTGCTTTTTTATTCTAAAATAACTTTATTAAAGTAAATAATATATGTTTACAAATGATACAATTGGATAAGAATAAACATTACATTTGAACTATAGGCATAATTAATCATTAACTGATAACATAATGGTAAAAAAGACAAAACTTAATGAATAAATACATGATAATTTGGTCATCAAGGATCTTATCTAGGAAACTGAAAAAGTTTCCAAGTTTCCTCTTATAGAAATTTTGTAGATAAGATTCTGTCTGTCTTTAAGTTTTTTAAGGGTTTGTAGGAAATAAGAATCAACAGCTGGAAATGGCCAAGTGAATTGTCTCTTACATCTGGCCAACCCTACAGAGAATATCAGGAAAATTGACAGTCTGATAGTTGGGATGTCTCCAGAATGCAGGAAGTCCTTAATTGATATAATCTTGTAGAAGTTCACTTTAGAGTTCTGATAGATTAACATTTTAACATTTCCAAGTCCGGTGCAGGAGTAGATGATGTGGTCAAACATTTCAATTTGTCTGCAGAAGTTAGAGCATAATGGATCAATCTCACTGATTTGTCTCCTACAGCTCAGGAACCAGTTTGTAGACATGGCATGAAGATTTACTTTAACTAGATAGTACCAAACAATAGATAATCCTTGTTATATTAAATAAAATCTCATAATTTTTAAATATTAATTTATGCTAAATTATATAAGTATAAAATATATTAGATATCATTCTCTCAGTTATTTATAATGCTACAGAAGTGGTATTTATAGTTTCACAATCTTTCTAATGTAGAAACTATATGTTTCTCCTAGCTAGATATTGATTGCAGGTATTGATTGTTTTGCTATATTATTACCTAGAATTGCTTCCTGCTATCTACAAATAAGCTATTGAGGAAAAAAGGTGCTTCTATTTTATAAAATATAATTTATAAATTAAAAATTGCTTACTAGTCACATTTGAAAATTCACCTCTGATACATATTTTTCCTTGTAGTTCATTTTGGAGTAGGCCTGTGGAGTATAATTGCCCAATCTATTTTTAATGATCATAATGGTCTTGTATACACAAGAAATAGACATGCATTTATGGTAAGTTAAATGTCCATTTTAAAATATTTTATGAATTTAGTTGAGAGTTTCTTAGTAAATAAAATATGTTTTTATGAATGCACATGAACATACAATTATTTGAAGTTAATTTGTTCCTAAAAAATCTATGCTTATTGCATTTATGAGTAATCAAGTGTTAAATATTCATAGAATGATTACAGTTCAGGTTTCAAATGTGCCATTTCTTAAATGCATTCATCTGAGATATTTTATTAGAATATAGATTATTATTTATTTCTTTAACTTAGCAGTTCGTAATTAAAGTGAAAGGCTGAAAATCTCTCACACGTGCTCTTAAGTCAAAATACTTCAGACTGGCTTATATAGAGAGAAATTTAACTAAAGAGAATGGTGGAACCACCTTTTTTTTTTTTATAAAATCTCTGTCTTGTATTGTGACTTAAGAGCTCCCTATATAGTCATCATTATATCTGATTGACTGTCATATAAGCATTCTAAAAGTGCATGTGAGAAGTTTTCAGCCTTTCACTTTAATTTAAAACCTAATTTAAATTTATATATTAATTAATAAATTACAGCATAAATATCAGTTACTGAACTCTTGCTTCTTTTCCTATTCATATGAAATAGCTTGACATCTTAAAAATTTTCAATTTTCTTATTATAATACAAATAAAACAATCAAAAGATTCCCAAGATGCATTTCTAACAGAAGCAATCTTGACTAATTGGCCCAGATCTTTCCCCTCACATTTATCCATACCATTGCTTGATACTTATTTGAGCAAATTATTGCAGTTAAATGTGTCAAATCATTGTGTTCAGAAAATGTCACATATTGAAAATTTGAATTGTATTTAAGCCATTATGGATAAATAATGAACTATAGATGATGAAAAGGAGCAAAAAATCTGGGCCAACTGAACTTAGAAGGCTGATTCTGCCAAAAATGCATCTTAGTGATCATTTACTTTTTTTATACATTTTGGAAATCAATTGCAAAACTGAATATTTTTGGTGTATTTAAAATGCAAAGAATATTCATACTAAAAGTTAATAATTGGTATATTAAAAGTTAATAATTGGTATATTAATCTTTAAATAAATTTAAAGTGTGATTCTGGGTTAAAATAATCTATAACCTAATAAAAATAAATATTTATTATTATTACTTTATTTATCTAAGTCATTATCCAAAATGAATGCATTCAGGAACTCAAAGATTTGTAATAATGTGGTATAGATGAATATTGAATTATGCTGATGATAACATATTAATACAAAAACTGGACCAACTAGTAAAAGCTGGTCTTACCTGATTTTTTTAAAGTGTTTTTATCCATATGGTTTAAAGTATGAAGAGATTAGAAATTGTGTTATATATCCAAAAATGTTAACAGAATTTTATTGAGTCCACAGCAAAATAAAACTAAGAACTACTATATATATTATGCTATCACAATAAAGATATCAACATTTTATTTAACTTTTTATTTGCACAGATGTTTCTATATAGAAGCAAACTAAATATTTATATTAAATAAATTTAGAAATTATTATAGTTGAAAACACGTATTTTTGAGGAATGCTTTATTAATTAAAAAAAAAAATCTATATCATCAATGTATAAACAGTAAAATATTTTATTCAGTTATGAAATAAAAACATTAAATCAATTTTAAAAATCACTTATTTTCATTGAGAATTATAAGGATTTTATTGATAAAATAAAATTTCTTTTTTGATTTGATTCATAAAGATTGTGATTTGTGTTGCTTCGTTATTTTTAGACACTGCTTTGATAAATATTCAATTTCATTTATTTAGCTTCCTTTTTTCAGCTGCTTTTTATCCTATTGCTAAAAGCAAATATTAATTAAAAATGACTATTTCATTTCATGTTTTAATAAAGATTAAAGAGAATGTTTGTTGTAGTTTTTTTTTTTTAAAAAAAAAAACAAATAAAAGGAAACATTGAAGCATCAGAAAAAATAATGTAATATATGTAAATATGATTAAATGATTTATTACTCAGGAGTTCATAAGAAATTTGCACTGGATATGACAGAACCTGTGAACCTTGACCTCCAGAGTCAGTCATTCTCCAATTGCACCAATGGAGAGGAAAAATAATCAAGTGGTTTATTTCTCAGGAGTTCATAAGAACACTAAGGCTAAACTCTCCATAAGTGTTTTATTTCTCAGGAGTTCATAAGAACACTAAGGCTAAACTCTTCATACAGTAGCGCCACTCAATAGAAGGCCAGAGTAATCAATGGATGCAATAAGATGTGTGCATAAAATCCCTATCTAGTGCCTACTTATCTATTATCCCAGACTAGTTTCTAGCTTGTGAATTTTACCAGTGAAGAGCCTTGGATCTGAGAGCCTCTGTGTAAACAGCTTATGCAAGCATAAAGAAAGGTGATCATGTGATGTTTAGAGTACATGAAAAGCTCAAACATTGGATGATAATGCTGGGCCACAATCTGCAGCCCTTAATCTTTAGAGTGTGTCACTCTATCACTGCATCAAACAATGCAGGACAAAAAGTAGTTTTTTTGGTCAAGAGTACTGGAAGTAACAGAACTGAGCTCTGCATGAACCTTGAGCTCCAGGACTGCCATCGTAACACTTTACCAAACCCTGCAGGACAAAATCAAATCAAATTTATTTCTCAGGAATTTATTAATTTGAACAGTTAGTGGTACTATAGGGCAGTACATTTAAATGTACAAATTTTCCATGTATTTCTGTATTCTATCTTTTCTTTCATATGAGTAAAAAATGCTTATTTTAAATTATTCTGTTTTGAATCAGATTTGTTTTGAGAAACTTTAAAAACATAAATTTTCAATTGTGTAGCATTGAATCTAGAAAAAAAAATTGAAGATTTTCAACTGTTTATCTTAAGTCGACGAAAATATGAACCATGTATACAAAGTTCAATTAAAAGCTTTGTTTTATTTGGATCATAAAGTAAAAATCACAAAATAAATAGATCACTAATAAAAATCTTCATTATTATAAATAAAAGCTATAAATTAATATGTAAAAATATAAAGTAATGGAAATTGGGAGCATGAAATTTGTGCAAAACTTTTATCCTTTTTATTTTAAAAGAATTTATTTTTAATATAAGCATGATACACAAAAGTACATCATTTATACCAAAAACAAAATAGCGTGAATGAATTACATTTCATTTAACTGGTAGATAATATAGTAAAGTTTGGTACTAAAGATAATTAATATATATATATAATTTTTAACAGGAAAATAAAGAAGTTGTTTTATTTTTTCACTTGATATTTTATTTTAAAATATGCCTATATAGTTTCTGGAAAAAACAAACAATTATATTTATATTTGTTCAAAACAAATTTATAAACACATATGTGTGAGTATTTGCATACATTTTAAATATTTTTTTAAAACAAAAAATAAAAATATATGTAGTTTTTTTTAAAAATTTATAAGCAATTTGAACAAATCCATTTCAGGAGAAAGTTTAACCAAAATATAGAGTTTTTCTCAACTTTTGCATCTTTGACATCTGCAAAAAAAATTGCTTGATGAAAGATCTGCTGCATTAAGAATGTCGTGTTTTTTTTATTAATAAGATAACCAACAAATACACAACTTTTATGATGAAAACTATAGGATTTTTATCTATAAATTGATGTAACATGCACACGCATAGTGTGCACTATTTTTCTTTGTTTTTAATCAAATGGGATTAAAAATAAAATTGATGACTCCATAGTTATGAAACATTGCATGAATACAGTCACAAAAAGATATATTTTAAAAAGCTTGCAAGCACCCACAATTTTTTTAAATAATAAGTAAATAAATATTGAAAAGTTAGAAATAAGCTATATCTTTAAATAAGTATATACTATGAAGTTTAAATATGTTTAAAAACTTTTTTTTTAAAAAAAAAAAGACAAACTTTTCTCTATATCAGCTTGATAATGAATAAGAATTAAAAGAGGCAGAAAATTGAAGGAAAAAAACTTAAAATTTAAATCTGCTATGAAATATTTTTTGAAAATTGATTTTCTGTTAAATTAAAAGAGTATTGTTTCTTTATATATATATATAATATTTTATTCTGAAATTTCATATGATAAAATTAGAAATATGATACATTAAATGTTATTCAGAGAGGTAGAAGTTCAATATTGACATATCTTGCATGGCACAACTTAGAAGGACTAATATGATGCATAGAGGCAAATGAACAAACCTGGGATTTGGTGTCTTGGTAGCAGGTGACTAAGCTTGCATGACTCATAATGTACAAAGATAGTTCTAAACTTTTGTCCATGCAAAAACACAGCTTTATATAGGTAAATCAAACATTCAGAATGAAAGTCAATGTCGTAATACTCAGGGTTTGGGGAAATAGGTTTGAATAGGGAGGCAAATCATAATCAATCCTGAAGAAATGCACACAAATCAGCCCCTAATCATTTCCAGGGTAGGCAATTTCTATCTAGGTATGAAAGATCAGCCTTAGGGTGGCAAAACAATTAGCTTCCATGTGGTATCAAAGATGTAGGTGGGGGCCAAATTCTGGTCCCTCTTCCTAATTTTTTTCATTTTTGTCAATATATAAATCAAGCGGACACTCCAGAACCTGATTAAAGGTGAGCCAGAAACAGGTGTACCATAGCAAAAATAATAAGAATGTTAATGGACATATTTCTGAGATGGATCCATACAGTATATTGTCAATGAGAGTAGATAAGGAAGGCATTTTGTCATTTAGCATGAAAGCTATAAGATCTCTGTAGGGTCGAAGGGAAAAGCAGTGGCAGGGGAGGTGTTTCCTCTTCTCTGAGACATAGGGTGCAAGTGGAATCTATGAGAAACCTTGATAATGGTACAAGAAAGTATTTAGTGAGTAAGGCATTGAGGTTTACTTCAACAGGAAGTCAAAGAATTTGGGCTCAAGGAACCATTGCTTAAATTTTTTGATTAGCAGACAGATGGTTGTTGAGCTGAAGAAGAGGGTTGATCCTGCAGAAACATCAGGATGAAGAATGTAGTAAACTTCCCAGAAATTAATTTTCTTTGAGGATGGCTTGTTAGGAATAGTAGTAAATTTGGAGATAATGGATGTGAGGGTTTCCAGCCAACCAGTGCTAACAGGGGGAGGCTTGTCTGTGGGAGAGATCTCCATGAAGAGTGAGGGGTTGGGATACTGCAGGAACATTTTATAGAAAGATTTATAGGAATGTTGTAATATAAATGTATCTATAGAATGTAGGGATCACCCATTGAGCTTTGGGTGTTTCTGCAGGCCTCTCAAGCTAATGGTCACACTTTTGTGCCCTCTTATCAGATTGGTGCACATCTTATGACCTTGGTGAAATTTACCACTGGGGTAAAATAGGATATTCTGAGGAAATTTATCACTGGGATGAAATAGGATATTCTGAGGAAATATATATATATATATATATATATATATATATATATATATATATATATATATATATATATAAGGGAGGACTTGGCAAACAATGAGATGTAAACTTTGGAAAGAGAGAATGTGAATTTCTGTATAGATTGAAGTAGCTTATCCTTGACAGATCTCCTCATTGCAGAAGCGGATTCAAATATAGGGAAGCCTAAGAAATTCTGAGGCTTTGCTGTAAATGGGCCAGGAATGTTCTTACCAGAAGATAAATGCCAGGCAGATGTCTTGGCCATATTAAATTGGAGGCCAGATTGGTCAGAGAACTCTTTAAGCACTATAGAAGTTTGGGGATTAACTTTTTCAATGGAAGAAAAATGGTCAAGTTGTCCATATAGGTGATGTGATGAATTGGATATATTTAATGTTGGAATATGGATCCTATGAAGAGATCTCTCAATTTGAAGGAGCAGAGGGTTGGGGTAAGTGATAAAAAACAGGGCACTGAGAGGGTTCCTAATAATATTGAGGATTTCAGCAGAGATGTCATGCTCGCCAACTAATGTTAAAAGGATATTGATTTGGATAGAATTAAAGGCAGCAGAGATGTTGAGCTGAACAACCACTGGCCTAGATTGCCTGAAGGATCTGTTGTGGTCAATAGTGATTTTAAATAAATTGATGGCATCTGCCATTGAGCTGCCCTTTTTCACAAATTGGTATTACAAAATAAGGGGAAGAATTTTGTTTTGAATTTTGTTCTTGATAATAGACTCAATGACCTTGACCATCATCAGGGTCATAGAGATGGGCCACAGATTCTCCAGTGGAGATAGAATTATATTGTGATTTAGGAATGGCACCATCACTATGGAATAAAGTCCACTGATGTCTCGGACATTGAAAGAAATGTAATTAATTCAGTTGTACATGATTGGAACAGAGAATTTGGATAAGTGTACCAGGAGAAATCAGGGGCTTGCATGAGGCCCTGGATGGGTGCTTTAAGGCATTGAAGTTAACTTGGTCAGAACATCTTCCAAAAATGCCATGGTCAGAGGGTGGAGGATCCAAAGGTAAATCTTGCCTGGAGTCAGGTGCAAGGATGGAAAACTTTCCTTTGAAGTATGAAAAAATTTTGAGAAGCATGTTAGATACTGAATAAAGCTTATTTCTCACAATAATATAGGATGGAGTGGGTTGTCTCCATGGCCCAGAGCCCACCTAATGTAGCCTCAGGATTATTTGTGGGGATGACTCAAGAAGATTTTTTGGATTTTTTTGATAGAAAGATATTCTGCCAAAATTAACTGTTTGTTCTTGTATTGGGACTTCAGATTAATGGATTCTATAAGAATTGTATTAAGGGGAAGATTTTTTAGGGGGCTTTATTGAGTGATTTGAGTTCCATCAGAAGTGATGATGGGCCTTTATAGTTTGAGATTAGGAACATTAAAATATGGTTTGAAGGAAAACCAGGCATTCACTGGTGGTAGTGAAAGGATATGAATCTTGTGAAAATATATGGATGCCTCAGAGATGATAGCTTCAGGCAATGCGGACTTGAGAAGGATTTTCATGGTTGTACTGAGTCTTGGAGTAGTGAATGAATTAAGATTTAGAGATAGTTTAAAGGACAATGCCAAGTGGTCAGAGAAGGCTATAGGTTGGAGTGAGGGATCAATTAGAAAATTCAAATTGGGTGTATAGTAGATGAGGTCTATCAGAGAAGTATGTCTCCTTGTATAGAAGAAGAAGAAGGCATTTGGTGGGAAGAAGCCTTCCCCCACTCCTGAATCTAAAATTAAGGCAATGAATACATTTAGCCAAAAAGACCTGGTAGGAGGTGTTGAAGTCTCCCAGGAATATAGTAGGGTAAGGGTTGGAGGCAAGTGTGATGATTTTATGGATTATTTGTTGGATGAGCAATTCACTTCAGAGTATATATGTACATATTATGTTCAAAGTGAAGGCCTTGTGGAATAGGGTGGCAATAACTATATGTGGGTTTATATAGTTAATTTTGAAGGATTCAAATGGGCTATTATTGGAGATTAAGATCACCATGCTAGCAACAGATGAAGGAGAAACTGAGTGACAAAAGTAGCCAAGATTTCCTAAGAGGTTCAGTATTTTGGAGTTTGAATATTGGTGTAACTTGGTCTCAGAGAGACACACAATATGTAATGAGTATTGCTTGAACCATTTGGTCAATGCATCCACCCTATTCAAGGAACTCAGACTCCAGATATTCATTCCCAATATTTTGAGCTTCATATGGCATTACTTCAACAGGAAAATTACAGTGTTTTTATTGGACAGGTGGAGAAAATTTAGGAATGATTGAATGAGCATTTAGTGTATATGTGTTTGCACACTCAGCAATCACTGGTCCTGCAAAGAGGACAGATATTGACTTTCACCTCTGATGTTCTAGATCACTGGCTATCCATGGAAGGTACTCCTGCATTAGGTTCTTGAGAATACATATTCTGGCCAGAGGTCCTTTCTTTGACTCCTTGGAATTCAAGCCATCAATGGATTTTGTTTTAGCATTTGTTGTTTTGAAGACCTTAGATAACTGCCATTTATTATCCTTAATAGGAACAGGGGTTTGAAAAGATTTGCCAGGGTCCTTATTAAATAAGTCACAATTGTTTCTTGGCTATCTGCCTTAGAAATAGGCCTGCATTTTTTCCTGGTTGCTGGGAGATAGAGGATTCAGTGTCCTAAAAGTTAACATTATGGCTGTTTATTTTATTGGAGCATTTTTTGCCCACAGAAGGATTTGGGACCCATATTTGATTTCTTCACCTTCTTTTTCCTGGACTGAGACAAATGAGGATGGAGGATCCAAAGCTGAATCTTGCTTGGAGTCAGATGCAAGGATGGAGAACTTTCCTTTGAAGTATAAAAAAATTTGAGAAGCATGTTAGATCCTGAATAAAGTTTATTTCTCACAATGAGATATCTCCTCCATGACTGAAGATGCTGATGTAAAAGACTCATCTAATGCATTCATAAAGTGAGCAGGAAATGGTAAAGAGTTATGTGCAATTTTATCAATAGAAGTCAATTGAGGGTAGGCAGAATTCTTCATAGCTTCATATGCTGTAAGGTCAGGCTTGCTAATGGGTATATCCACAGTCTGCACCACTAAAACAGAGTTATAGTGGTGGGTTCTGTCTTTAATCCCTTTGCAACTATGGCAGATCCTGGCTGGGCTGTCCCTCACCAAATGGCTTCTCTGGTGGCAGAAGAAACACTGTGGAGGAATTCCGTGGAAGGAAATGACAAGAGGGGAAGTCTCCACATAGTAGAGAGTAGGAATGTCATTGGGATTGATTTTTTATTCAGGGAGAGTTCAAAGGAGGCAGTATTACTTTATACTGGAAGGTCTGCCCCCTTAATCATTTGGTATCTAAAATTTGAGACCTTACCATAGGGCTTAAGTAATTGCTGCAAATCATTTTCTTTAAATTTAAGGTAATAATTTTTGATCGTGTCTGACAAGATTGTAGGACTATTCATGTAAATGTTGCAAATAATTTTTCCATCAAGGTATTTAAAAATTTTCTGTAAGAGTAATTTCTGAGTCAGATTGTTAAATTTAATTATTATATAATGATTATTAGGATGTTGCAGAATTTTGTGAATCAGGCTCCATCATTTTTTTCTTGTTATATCATTATAAAGCTCATTGATTGGAAATTTGTATAAATCACATGAGTTAGTAATAGCCAAAATTGAAGTGTTTTTGCTGTGGAAGTTAAGAAAGGATTTATATAACTGGGGGGGGGGGAGTATTATTAAATCTATTTGTGATCAAATCAAGGTCCTTTTGCTCCAAATTTAAATTAAGAATATTGGGATTGCTGTAATTATAAAGTTCTCTTCCACCTCTTCAACAATTAAATTGAAAAAATCTGATTTTTTGAAGCTTCCCATGCCATAATGTGAGGCTCTCTAAGGTCTACCAGTGTAACATTAGCATAAGAGGGCTTGCTATTAATTAGTATACTGGATTGATTTTAGGAAGGGGAACATTTAAATTGGAAGACCCTATGTTAGTTTTCCTATTTTTATCAATTTTATTGTTAGGATTTTGAGAAACATTAGAATTAATGAGGAAAATTAAAAGAAAATTTACCGTTGCTATTTTCCAAGCTTGGAAAATCTAAATTTCTAACGATCTTCCTGGAGGCTTCATTTTGAACACTATTGACTTGAAATTTGGACTGGGGATCCTCTGTGATAAGCTTTTGCAAAAAGGTCATTTTCTCTTTGACTGTAGCATCTTTGGGTGGTGTGGTTGGTTGCAGAGAGCAAAATCCTGAGTTGTCTTGAAATTTCAAAGATGGCTTTTTCTTCAACTTGTTCCATTGAAGATTTTTGGAAACAAGTGTAAGCCTCTTCAATACTGAGTAATTTATCCACTTTTAACTGAGCAGTAAAGTAAGAGGATAAACTTTTATAGTAAGAGGTGTTCACAAGGAAAAATTTCAGGAATCCACAAAAAAATACTACAACTTTTATAGAGCCTTAAATTCAATAAAGTTAACTATAAGCTATAGAAGGCGCTTGTATAAATCTATAAATAAAAATATGATTACTGTAAAAAAATAATGGAATATATAAAAAATAATATTGATATCTATGATATTGAGTTGGAGACAAAAAAAGATAGATGCAGAAAAATCAATATATGCTTGAACAATTAGAGTTTTCACTGACTTAATACTTATAATCCCATACTGCATTATTCCTGTAATATATTTTATAATGTTATCATTATTTGTTAATTGATATTTTATTATTTGAATTTATGTGTACCTAATGAAAGAAAGAGGTCAACTTTCATGGATTTTGAAAATATAAATATATATGTCCATATTTTATTGTCAGAAAAATTAAAAATAAAACTGCATCCCCACTGTATCTTAAAAACTCATCCCCACTGTATCTTAAGCCTTGGATTTTAAATAAGAACTGATTTTACTGACAAGTGCAGGAATGAGGTAAATTTCAAATTCCAGCTCAATATAATACCAGATATAATAGTTTAACCTTATACTTAACTAAACAGAGATAAGAAACATCATCTTATTTTATAAACCTCTGCAACTAATAAATTTAAATTCAAACTATTATGTCTGCTTTTATATCTAATTTTGGTTCAATTTTATTCCAACTCTTGTCAGTATTATCAGGCTTCTTTTAAAAATCCAATGCATAGAGTAAAGCAGAAATGCCATTTTATTCTAAATTTGTCTAGAAATACAAATATAAATATCCATTAGAAACCAGTCAACTCTTAGACAATCCCAGTATAGAAAACAATCCACAATCTCAAACTGTTATCAAGGCAATCTTCTATATAACAATAAAGATGGAAAATATAAATATTTATATTTTCATATACCATTGAAGTTGTCTGCTTTCTTCCATTCACATATTCTTAGGACTGTGATATATATAGCATTATATTTTTAATCGAAGTTTGAATTTCTTTTATCCATACTCCCATATTTTTAGAGTAATTAAGCTTTATTTAAAAAACAAGACTTACAATAAAATGAATATATCATTTTAATCTCAATTTTAGTTGTATACATTTATATTTTTAGAGTCAATGGAAATTGGTCTGCTTTCTTTCATTTACATCTCTTTAGTACTGTGTTTATGACAATATTTTCAATTTAAAATTGTAATTGCTATTAGTATTGTTATAATTGACTATAGTCTGCATTCAGAACAGATTATATTTATCTGTTGAAGGAGTTTTATTTAAACTTCTTTGTATCAATAATTTCAATTTCTGTGGTCAAGTTGCAATCTTTAGGGTCTATATAAATATATAGAACCATAAATAAAAGTGAGATTCCACCTTTATTGTTAAAAAGAGATTGTCTTGACAACAGTTTGAAATTCTTGATTGTTATTGATATTGGGATTGCCTAAGTGTTGACTGGTTTTTAATGATATGTATATATTATAATGGTCACGGTGTGGGTGATCAAAGAGTCTTACTGTATCAGCACTACAGGGCGCCACTAGGCCATTTGAACCTAGAAAATTTATAGAGTAGGCAGGTACGCGCTATTAACAATCCAACTTTTTATTTTATTGACCGTTTGCCCTTGCCACTAGCTCAAGGAGGTGCAGAAACAATATAACTTAAAATATATTAATATTTAATAAAATAAGCCACTGCCAGTAATAACACACACACAAAAAAAATTATTAACGAACATATATAATATTTAAAATTGAGGAACCACACAGATGGACTTTTTAATATTTACTTTAGCATGTTGAGTATAGATAGGCTACATAGATTTCTCACTTAAAAAAAAACTTATCAACACACTCATTCAATCTCAGACTAAAAGTTTGCAGCCAAACCAATGCCTGCTTCCAGATATATAGTAGCAACCAATGTAATATGAAGATGCTAGCATAAAATCATGCTGACAGGAATGTGCATCTGACAGCGTGATATTATTTGAAGGACATGATCCTCATCCAGTACAGGAATGGGCATCTGTCTGGTGAAGGAATCATGTATATCAATTAATTAAAGAGTGCTGTGTATGGGGGAGAGTGTCTGCGACCATTTCAATGATATGACTTCCTCTTTGGGGTCATGCTTTCAGTTGGGCATATTGCCCTGTATGCTAAACATGCTTCACATTACATTGATATAAACACCCATATATTCCTCCACAAGCATCGTCCTAACTACGAAACAAATAGCCTGAAATTAACCCTTTAAAATAAACGAATTTAAACATAGTTATTAATTTTTATCCATGCAGCTATCCACACCCAACTTAAATTAAAATACATTTTAATCAACACATAACACACACACACACAAAAAAAAAAAGAAATGGAAATGATTGCTTTAACATCTGCATAAAAAATATTAATAATTGATTTTGCATTCTTTAAGTCAGATAAGAGTTCCTATTTTCAGCTATTGATTGCAAATTTAGAAAAGTTCCTATTTGATAAACACAAGAGTTCATACTTTACAGTTTGAGCAGATTTAGAAGTCCATCTTCATGATCACTTTTGTAGACTGTTTGTCCTTCTTTGAAACAAAACCACTACTTGCCATGCATTTGGTCAGGGACTGTCATCCAGAGGCCTCAGCTGGTTGTCCGGAAAATTAAATTTATTGCAGACTTCCACATCATGAAAATCTTCAATATAGCTAGTTATAATGATATATTCATAGTCAGCTCTAAGATCCTAATAATTATAATCATTTGGCTTTTATATTGTTATTAGCCTCTTATCATCCAATCTTCGGATTCAATGAGCAAGACATCATTAATCCTCTCGTGTTTCATTTACAGTCCGTGCTGTCATTTCGTGCTTGCATTGGCCATTTAATTTCTTTTTATTCTCTTATCTGACCATTTACTTATTCGAGTGCCCCAAGGGCTAGTGTGCTTTAGAACAATCATTTAATTAATAAACCAATCATTTCCATTTTCTAAGATTATAGAAATCAACCCTATTTCTATTTTCAAAATATCAAATCTTTACATCTTTACTTTTTTACAAAAAAAATACTTTCAAATAATTTTATTTTCCTTTTTTAAAATAGTTTTTAAAGTCTCCCATCTGTGCGATATATATATATTAAACAATTTTTAATTTTCAGTTTTTAAGTTGTTGTTTTTTTTTTTTTTTTAATAAATCAATTTTTATTTTCATTTTAAAATAATGTAATGGCATTTTCTAAACCGTTACAATATATATATAATTGCTGATCATTTTTAAGTGAAGGAGTATTACATGAACTGTAAAAAAATCTAATATTAAAGGGTCATTGTTGGATTTTAAGAAGTTAGAAAGAAAGATGAGACAATTGATTTGAAAAGCAGATAAAGACACAAATTTTGGGAGAACAAATGAAGTGAGAGTCATTTGTATATAAAGAGTGTAAGAAAACATTGTGGAGATCGATAGTATACTATATAGAGTATCAAGATTAATTACTCTAATTAAAAGAAGATAAATCCAATTTATTCAAACCATTTTAAACACTTTTTAGCCAAAACCTTTTATTGTACATCTATACACATACACTTACATTTTGACTGTCTTGCAGCCTTCTTCGGAGCCAGTTTACTTTAACCTTTATACACATATACCTACATTTCAACTATCCTGCAGCCTTCTCCAGAGTCAGTTTATTTTAAAAAAGTAAGACTTTAATGCAAAAATTCAAAAAATGTTAAAAGATGAAAATCCTGTGGTTATTTGGTTATAACAAGAAATATGAGAATAGCCACAGATTTGTGGAATTTGCAAAAAAAAAAATGTATATGCAAATTCTTTTTTTTGAGAAAAATGCTATCATGAGAGCATCCAAATGAAGATAAAGTCAAAATGGATTATATATTCAATAATAGAAAATATATATTTCAAGATTGTAATATTCTTAATAGATTCAATACAGGAAGTGATTATTGATTAGTGAGATGTAAAATATGTGTTGATACAAAAATAAAGTGATAAAAATTATTTAAAAAAAAACAGTATTAATAGTTGATATCCAAATCTTCACAAATACTTTGATGAAATCAAATTAGAACTAATTGTTTTAAAATACTGACAGACTTTCAAATAGATTTAACATTGAGATCAGTAAGAAAATAATTAATATTTTAATAAGGATTGCAATAAAAATGACTTATTCAAAAAAGCAGTAATGCAAAATAAATTTTCAACTAAAAAAAAGACAATGTTTGAAGAAAAGAAGGAATATAAAAATATTTTAAAATGATTCCCTTAAGAAGAATTAAATACTTGGAGTTTTGTAAAATGATATTAAAAAAGTTAGTAATGTTATAAAAAAAATTGTTAATTAGCAAAAAAAACCTATAGAATAGAATAAAAATTTCAAAAGTATTAAAATCATCTTGGTAAAGGAAGAAATATTATTTCAACGATAATTAAAAGAAGATGAAAAACATTTTAAATGAAGTAGTGAAATAAGCATTTAAATCTATAAAGAAGAGGAAAACTCCAAAAAATGAAGGAATTGTTATTAATATCTTTAAAAAATAAGTAAATAAATGGAAAAACTGTTGGCAAAGCTATATACTAAATGTCTAATACAGTAAAAATATTGATATTTAACAAAGATAATAAAGATTTTAGGAACTAAAGACTTATTAATCTTCTAATAATTCTATATAAAATCTTTCTAAGATAATTACAATTCCACCTTAGCAATTTTTGTATTCAAACCTACCAAAAGAACAAGTTAGATTTTAAAATGGTTTAGTATAGTGGACCACATCCAAGTATTGAGGGAAAATTATAAAATTAATTAATACAAGTTGCCAAGTTCTTTCAACTTGTTTGGGCCCTTATTGGGGCTGTATAAAATATTATCCTACTAAGTGATAAACTTGAACATTTCGTTATATTTGTCAGGCACAATTAATCGGAAAACTAGTTAACTTCGCATTAATAACTCCAAAAAAACTTTATGCATAAAATGGTGTTAATGCATGCAGAACATAGATGTTTTATTCACCCAACATCTAACATTTCTATAATTCACAAGTTGGCTGGTTTTGAGAGTTTTTTTAGTGTGGAAATAGTCACTATGTTTCAACAAGCATTTTATAAAATAATATAGATTATTATATGTGGGATTTGATATGGGCTGGATATAATAAGCAAAGACTGATATCAATCATGTTAAATCATTATAAAAGACATAATAACAATACTATGCAATTGTGAGTAATAAACCATGGATGTCATTAGCTTTTATTCACAATATTAACAAATATATATAAAAATTTTATGCCAAGATTTCAAGTTGGCATGGAGAACTCTGCCTAACCTTAGTAGATTAATAAATAACTTGAAGGGTAGTAACAAGCAAAGAAGATAAAAGTAGTGCTGTATATTCTAGAAAATGTCCCAAACAGGTTGTAATGCAATATATATTGGTGAAATTAAGACAAGGATTAAATATCGTCTTCAACAACATAAATTTATATATAAAAAAAACAATGAAGGATGATATAGTTTATTCTGCTTTTTATATTCCAAAGTATTACTGGGAATATATGTTGTCTAGGGGATTTTAGTATACTAGTGTATGAAACGCATGATACAAAATGAAAGATCAAGGAATCATATACTATAAAAAAAATCTGGAACTATTAATGCAAAGTTAACCAGCTTTCTGATTAGTTATGCCTGGCTGATATAATGAGATTTTCGAGTTTATCACTTAGTACAGTAATAATGATTTTTATACAACCTTGATAATAACTCAAATGAGTTGAAAGCATTTGGCAGTAGTGTTTTATATTATTTTAAAGTTTCTCTGTTTTATATAATAGTTGTATTTGTTATGTTGTGATTTATATTTTATAATAACAGAAGTATTAGATTTATTATTTTAATACAAGTTGACTTTCTGCATTGAATTTGTAAATTATAAAAATGCATTTGATTTCATAAGTCTGTTTACAATGTTTAAAAATTTGGATCACAGAATAGGTCTAATGATAGATCCTGAAGAATATTTGTCAAAATGCAACAGAAATTATTAGATTTCATACTGACACTAAGATTAACATTGATAAAAATGTAAACAGGATGATTCCATACTTCCAAAACTCTTTTATAACAATTTTACAAAAATATTTTATGGATTAAATTGGGAATTAAGAATATATATATATTATTTATGACATCTAGATTTTGTAATGGATGTTGTTGCCTTTGAAAATAATGTTTTAGATCTTCAGGGAATGTAACTGTTATTTGATGAAAATAAGAACATAGGACTGAACATAAATATTAAAAAAAACTAAAGAATGGTCACCGGATTTTCTTAGAAGAAAATAAAGATTAATAATCACAAATTCAAAGATATCTTAGTCAGATTATTAATACAGATTAAACATAATAGATGAAATTATGCTTGGATAAAGAACTTTTGATAGGACTAACTTATTAATACATAAGAATATGCCTATGTATTCGAAAAGAATTGTTTTTAATAGATATACTTTACCATGTCAGACCATTCAGCGAAGTATTGACATATATATTGTGCACTTTTTATTAGACCACTCTATTCTAAAATAAAAAAATATTGCATGATTTTAAATTTGACAAATCCAATAATATTTACTTATTAAACTAAAAAAAAAGAAGACAATAATGACATATTAGATCATAGGGTTTGAACTTGGGTTTAGTTAATGGAAATTTATAAATGATATTAACTCATGATACATATAAATAATAACCTATAGTCGTATATATGCAAATAGATGTACAATTGATATCATTTACTATTTAAAACCAGTGAAGTTCAAATTGTATTTTGTAAACATGATGCGTTATAGAGACCAATCAGTGCACATTTGATTTTAAAAATAGAAATTATTTATAGTCAAATTGGTATGGTCTGCTTAAAAGTCGGTAAATATTTATCAATTTTATAAAAAATACTGATCTAAATTTTTTTTAAAAAAGTAAATTGTATCATTATTTAATTTCTAAAAAGTATTATATCTTAATATTTAAAAAAAAAAAAAAAGGAAAACCGCCTTTTAAAAAAACCCAAAATACTTGCTACTAAGTAAATGTTATTCTAGCAGAAAGATGGGAAAAATATCCACCAATCATAGATGGTCAAGCAATCTTTTACTTTAAAATGGAAGAAGAAAAAAGATGGAAAAAGAAAAGAAAAAAAAGTTTTTTCCTCCATCATAAAAATAAGTAACTAGGTTGTTTTTTTTCTTGTTGTTATATATAAAAAGTTGGATAAAAATTCATAAAATATTATTATTTACAAACAGAAAAAGTAATGAATTTTAACTCTGCATCTATATATTGGATAATTATAATGGAATAACTTAATTGTTTTCTACTGGGCAAGTCTACTGTCAATAATTCGGTAAAGGTTTACTATAGCTGCCCCAATATGTTGGCCCTCTATTGTTTAAAATTATAACTAAATTGTTGGAAAATCTTACGTATATGCTACTATATTACAATTACATTAAAATTTATTCAAATGTAAAAGATAATAAAAAAAACATTAACCCTTTTAAGCATAATTGTGTCCTATGTATATTAAGAAGTTGGAGAAGAAGCGGTATTGCTGTGTCTACTCTGGAAGGCAAATTCATGCAGATACAATTAAAATAAAATTCTGCTGGTATCAGATTGGAATTTCAGCTTACTCTTTGCTCTCATCCACATATTTTCAATAATCTGGGTATGTATGCCTTGGTTTTTGGGGTGCATGAAGTTGTCCTGATGGACGACAACTGAATGCATATACACATCATTGTTGAGACTGCTGATGTTATTGCATGCAGCCCAACCATCTGAAATAATGTGCACACCTGGTAAAATGTACTGCTGTATCAGGCCCTCCAGTGTATCAGCCGTCCTGTCAGCAACTTCTGTCAATAAGCACTTTTTTGATACTCTTTCTATACTACCAAAGACCCAATGACATCTTCGTATAGTCCCCCTGTGGTGTTTGTGGTGGAAATAATACGTTTCATCCTGTAAAATACATCACCAGTGAACAACACTGTTGGCATAAGGCATAGTTCTTCAGAAGGGGTCTTCATGCAAACCATTTGATGGCCACTTCTGGAGTTTGGATGGCATTCCATAACTGATGCAGATTTCATTCTTCTGCCAGAATAGCAGCAATATTCAAAATTTCATTATCTGGAACTAAACATGAATCAGCCATTTTTTTCAACTAGAAAACTGTACATGTGTGCATGTATTTTGAACTGTTGAACACAGAGGGTCTCTTTTTTTGTAACGTCCTATAAATGTAGATGGTTTAAATTCTTAAGTTGTACATAGTTTAAATTCTTAACTTTCAAATAAATTAAAACTAATTCTTTTAATTATTGTTGTGTAATTAATCCAACATTTAAATTTTTTAAAAAAGTAATTTTTTTTTTATCTTTTATATTTGATTAAATTTTAATGTAATTGTAATATAGTAGCATATACGTAAGATTTTCCAACAATTTAGTTATAATTTTAAGCAATAGAGGGCCAACATATTGGGGCCACTATAGTAAACCTTTTCCAATAATTCTTAATAATCTCTTGGAAGTTAATATATATTGAGGAAATAATCAGAAATGAATAAAATGTGCATATTAAAAGAATATCAACAAATATATTCACTGGAAGAGAATGATAATTGTGCTGTGTTGGAAATGAATTTCAGTAATAAACAAAAGGAAATAGGTGAATACGGTAAATATTCAGCAAGAACAAACTTTAAAAAAAGGTAAATATCTGGAAAACAGCTAAGTATACATTTTTAAAAGTCAATAGAACTAAATTAATAATAGCTTAAAAGTGTTCTTTGCCATTAAGGCTACATATAAAATCCTGATTGCAGTAAGTGATGGGAGAAGGAATTAACTCTGAGCCATACCAGAGGGAATGTTATTTTCTATAGAATTTTAACAGAAAAATATTGAATGATATATATATATTTGATTGAAATCATAACTGTGCTGCATAGTACAGTTGGAAATATCTGTCATCTAGAATGAAATAAGGCAAGCCATAAATAATCTTTTATTACTAAACAAAGAGCAAAAGGAATGATTACTATTGCAATAACCCACTGCCTTGAGAATATTGGAATTAGTAGCCTTCAGAGAAAGAAGAAAAAATACAAGTGATAATCAGTTTATGCAGTGTGGAACGCTCAACGCTAGGAAAATTTAAAGTTATTGTTGTTGTTATTTTAAGCTGGTAGTTGAAAAAGAGAACTTGTTCCTAATGTTTGTATTTATATGTCTTAATCTATGAATTGTTAGTACAATAAGAGGGGTGGAGGTAGGACTAAATCAATGGATAATGGAATTAATAAGTAAATTAATTCAATTGTTGATATCAGTAATTTAAAAGTTATGGTGTTATTAAATATTATTAGTGATTTGAATGAACAAATATGGGTAAAGGTTTACTATAACGGTCTATGGGTGTTTGCCCTCTATTGTTTAAAATTTAAACTAAATTGTTTGAGAATCTTACGTGTATGTTATTATATTACAAATAAATTAAAATTTAATCAAATGTAAAAGATAATAATAATGAAAAAACCTTTTGAATGTTGGATTAATTACACATCATTAATTAAAAGAATTACTTTTAATTTGTTTGAAAGTTAAGAATTTAAACTGTCTACAACTTAAGAATTTAAAATAACTACATTTATAGCACATGTTGTAAAAAAAAAAAAGAAGACACCCTATGTGTTCAACGGCGCGAATTACATGCACACGTGTACAGTTTTATAGTTGGGGAAAATGTCTGCTACATGCTTAGTACCTGATGGTGAAATTTTGAGTGTTGCTGCTATTCTGGCAGTATAGAGAGAGCATCAAGAAAGTGCTTCTTAACAGAAGTTGCAGACAGGATGGCTGATACACTGGAGGGCCTGATACAGCAGTTCATTTTACCAGGTACGCACATTATTTCAGATGGCTGGGCTGCGTACAATAACATCAGCAGTCTCAACAATGGTGTGTATATGCATTTGGTTGTTGTCCATCAGGACAACTTCATGCATCCTGAAGACCAAGACATACACACCCAGAATATTGAAAACATTTGGATGAGAGCAAAGCGTAAGCTGAAATTCCAATCTGGCACTAGCAGAGCTTTGTTTTCATTGTACCTGCATGAATTTACCATCCGGAGTAAATACAGCAATACCGCTTTTTTCTCCAACTTCCTAGTGTGTATAGGACATAATTATGTTTAAAAAGGTAAATGTTTTTATTATTATCTTTTACATTTGATTAAATTTTAATTTATTATTTGTAATATAATAACATACATGTAAGATTCTCAACAATTTAGTTTAAATTTTAAACAATAGAGGGCAAACACCCATAGACCGTTATAGTAAACCTTTACCCAAATATGATCAATATCCTAGAATGAAATGTATAATAATGTATTTAACACTATATATACGTGATTAAGGGGACAGGGTGTGTTTACATGTACTAATTGATAAACAAAAATGATTATATTTCTTATGGGAAATATAAAGATATTAATTTTGTTTTTCTTGTACACATCCAGAATTATAACAATCTTTTCTCAATTGTTTATGTTGTTAGTTTATCACCAGGTATATAACTTTATTATAATTATTATTGAAATAAAATCCTTGTTTTTTCCTTCACCTTTGAGTGGTAAGTTTAAAATTGCGTTTTACACTTTACGCAAAAAAGTGAAGCTTATTATTATTAGAAAAGAATTATACGCTGAGCGCTTTCAGAAAACTTAAGTCTCCATATTCATAGCCTACATTAAGCGAAGTTTAGTGGTAATTTATGCAAAATTTATGCAAAGTTAGGGAGAATGATTGTTTAATAAAAACTGGATGTGTGATCATTATCATCATCAACCATTATCAATCCACTGCAGGATGAAGATCTCTCCAAGTTTAATCCATCTTCTTCGATCTTTAGCTTCTCTTTTCCACAACACCCCTGCACATTTTCTTATTTCATCCATCCATCTCACATGTGGTCTCTTTTTAGGTCTTTTACAATCTCTTGGAATCCAGTTTAAAATTTCAATTGTCCATCTATTATCATTTCTTGTAGCAATATACTATGGGAGAGTATTAATTTTGTTTCAGTATAAACACCCGAACATTAATTTTACATTGTTATTATTATTATAGTATGTTTGTATACCACTTTATTATAACAGTTATTTTAAATTAGTTGTTAATGGGAATGTTTATTGTAATGATTTTTAAATAATGTTATTAAAATTATTGTTTAGAAAGTTTACTTAAATTCTAAATTTTGCATTTTTCTTTTCTTGGCTCACTGTCACAACATCACATGAACTCAAAATGTACAGGTTGAAATTAAAAAGAGAATCAATTCAGTTTAGAGCAATGTAATTAGTTTAAGAAGCACACATATTTTAATAGAGATTTTTACTTGCTACATGCTGCCTTGATCCCATAGGTCATTGATGACATTGCCAATTATTAAGGTGTATCTATTAATATGAAATTAAATGATAAATTAATTACTAGTGAAAGTATTAGTGTTACTTACAGTTTAGTTAACAATATTATTTTAATAATAAGTATTAAAGAACATAAATATAAAGCTTGATTATAGATTTAAATTATAAGCCTTTCTTAATTTGTGCACTACCCATGGAAATCTGTAAAATCTCTCTTGATATTTTATAGATAGTATGAAGAATTAATAAAATCAGTGATTATCCTGAGATCTCCTTATTGTAAAGTTATCTGTAGTTATATAACAGATTAATTCAATGAGTGATTGAATTAAAACTTGATAGTTATAGATATGATATGATATATTGGATATTATTGTTAGCCATGAGAGTATGTAGATACTTAATAAGGAGGAGTATCTGGGTATTCTCATGCCATTGAATAAATATTTTGTATTTGTTTAATGTTAAGGGGACGTGATCTGTTTATAGGTAAAAAAGTCTCACATTGATTATATTTAAAAATATGACTTATTTTAGAAATGTTTAATCATGTAAAAGTAAACTGGGATAAATAATAGCCTTACCTAAATTCAGTTATTATAGTTAAAGAAAATGGTTGGGAAATAGTAAGTCTGTTAATAGTACCTAGCCAGAGTCCAAGTAGGGCCTAATGTAGGGGCTTGGCACCTCTGCTTAGGCCTGTCGACAGGCCACAATATGTTAGAAATATATAAATATAATTGAATAAATTTTTTGATTGGGAATTCAAAGGGAAGCTTAAGCAATGAAATTGAGTAACACGTGATTGATAATGAAATGTACAACTATATATCTTATTAAATAATCATCATCTTCTTATACCTTTAAGTAAATAATGTTTATTATAATAACAGTCAACTGTTCTTCACAGTCTTCTTCAGATCTACAAAAATTCAAATATTATAACAATACAACCAAAACATTTATATAAGTTTTGGTTGTATTGTTATAATATTTGAATTTTTGTAGATCTGAAGAAGACTGCGAGGAACAGTTGAAACTATTATTATAATAATAAACATTATTTGCTTAAAGGTGTAAAAAATGATGATTATTTAATAAGATATATAGTTGTATATGAATAAGCAAAATTACTGAAGAAGAAGAAGGAAGAAGTATATATAGAATGATAATGAAATGCTTGGGCAAGAGAATAGTCAGGTACCATTGATATCATTGAAAGAATTAACAACTGAAATGCAGTTGGACTGAATATATTGCTAGAAAAGATGATAATAAATATAAATAGACAAAGGAAGTCTTAAAGTAGATTCCAAGAAACTGTGAAAGACTTAGAAAAAGACCACATGTGAGATGGATGGATAAAATAAGGAAGTTTGTTGGTGTATATGGAAAAGAGAAGCTGTGAGTCAGACAAATTGGATTAAATTTGAAGAAATGTTCATTTTGCATTGGATCAATAATGATCGAAAGTGATAATTTTGTATAATGCCACGCAATAAATTATGCAGATTAGCACCAAATCAAAATTAAAAATAAATCTTTTGTTTATTAAATTTACTGCTGTAAAAATTATTTACAATTTTTTAAAGAATCTAGTTTATGGATTGAAATGCTCTGTTAATTCTGATATATTTTATGTAGATAATGCAGGAAAAGGTTTAAAGGAGAAAATTAAAATGTATGCCATAAGAAAATCTTGAAAGTCTGTTTTTAACATTTTATGTTCATCATCATCAACGATTATCAATCTTCAATGCAGGATGAAGGTCTTTCCAAGTTCAATCCATCTTCTCTTATCTTCAGCTTCTCTTCTCCACATCACCCCTGCACACTTTCTTAGTTCATCCATTCATGTCACATGTGGTCTCTTTCTAGGTCTTTTACAATCTCTTGGAATCTGGTTTAAGATTTCAATTGTCCTTCTATTATCATCTCTTCTAGCAATATGTCCAGCCCAACTCCACTTCAGTTTTTAAATTTTTTCAATGAGATCAGTAACCTGTTTGTTCTCTTACCCACATATAGCGTTTTCAATCTCTTCTTGATACTCCCAACATGCATCTCTCCTTACTTCTTTGAGTGGTCTGAAGTCTCTGTATTGTTCTTCTATTAAGTATCCAAGTCTCATGACATTTTAAATTTTTAAATGAATATGTTAAAAATAAATTTTATATATTACGAAAAGGGGAATTTATTGAATGGAATTAATAGTTTTAAGAAAGGTATTTAAAAAACGAATGTAATGAAAATTTAAGATTGTTTTTTTAGAAGAGTTTTAAGGTAAAATGTATATGTTATATGTATTATGGAATATTTATATTTATTGTTTTTTGTGTATTTGTTAGTTGTTTCTTGATAAAGACTATAAAATAATATAGTCAAAACATTTTGAGTATATTTTTGAACGTTATAATAGTTCATATAATAAATCAAGATATATAAAGAAGTTTGGATGTAATTTGTTGTACATATATTGAAATTAATGGGCTATTTTTAAAATAGAAAATTGTTTGTTTTTTAATTTATTTGTATATATATATGGCTATGTATATTTACATTAAAAAATACCAAATTCAAAAACAAATGTAAATGTCATCAGCTATTTCATATTTTATTAATAAAACAGTTAATTTTGCTCTTGTCTAAAGTCAATTACTTTATGTATTATTGATATAAAATTGGTTTTTAAAAAATATTACGTTTTTTAAATATATAAATTTGATTTGAGTAGGAAGGATAAAGGTTTGAAGGGAAAGTTTCTGTCAATGCAAAGATATTAAAGAGGATATGAAAATAATATATATATATAACAGATATTTATATTTTTAAAAAGAAATTAATATTGAAATGTTTTAATTTCATAGTAGCACTTATACTATTAGCTGAATGAAATCGTTATAACCAAATATTTTAATTTTTTCCTGAAAATGCAACTTTTTATTCGAATTTTGAAATATGTCAAAAGATGTATTTTTTTGATTGATTTTTTAAATAATAGAAATAATATAATAATTTAATTTTGTTTGGCTATATATATATATATTAAATTATTTATTTGCTAAACGAATACGTATGTAAAAAAAAAAAAAAGCTACAAGCAACACAATAGTTTTTTTAATAATATATTTATTTATTTTTCAGAATTTAGCATGGAATATTGCATGTGCATCTTCTATTTTTGCATGGACTGTTGGAATTTCTTTAGTAATGTAGTTTATTAAAATATTTTAATTTATCAGTGTTAAAAAAAAATTTCATGGTTAGTGCAATATTTATTTTTTTAATTAAATATATTTGTCTAGTCATATCTATATACTCTATTAATTTTAATTGCAATTAAATTTATGAAGAAAGGAAAGACTCCAGGTAATGATGGAGTTATAATTGATATATTAAAAGAAGCAGGGGAAGAAATAGAATTTTTTTTAGCAAAGTTATATACCAAATATCTAAATGATAAAGATGTACCAGATGATTGGAAGAATGCAGTATTAATATTAATATTTTAAAAAGGTGATAAAGAAGATATTAAAAATTACAGACCTATCAGTCTTTTATCAGTTTTATACAAAATTTTTACCAAGATAATTACCACTCGTCTACAAAGAACATTGGATTCCCACCAACCAAGAGAACAAGCTGGATTTAAAAGTGGTTTTAGTACAGTAGATCATATCTAAGTATTGAGAGAAGTTATAGAAAGGACAAATGAATGAGTTGTCATTATGTTTTGGATTTGTAGATTATGAAAAGGCATTCGATTTTATACACATTTCTTCAGTGATTAAAGCATTGGATCATCAAGGTAAAGATCCAGCATATTGTCATATTTTAAAGAATATTTATAAAAATGTAACAGCAACAATTATATTACATAATGATACTAGGAAAGTCATCATTGAGAAGAGTGTAAAACAGAGTGATTCCATATCTCCGAAAACGTTTTACAGCAGTGCTGCAAGAAGTATTTTGTGGATTAAAATGGGAAGCTAAATGAATGAAAGTAAATGGAGATTATTTAAGTCATTTAGATTTTGCAGATGATGTAGTTGTTTGTGCAAATAATGCTTTAGAACTGCAGGAAATGTTGCAGGAGATGAAAGTAGGACTAAAGAAAATGTTAACGAGACTAAAGTAATGTTTAATGGATTTTCTCAAAATATAAAAATAAAGATTGATTATGATGAATTAGAAGAAGTTAACTTATGGAAACATAATTGATAAAATTAATCATAGAATTAAACTTGGTTGGAGTGTTTTTGATAGAAATAACTTGATACTAAAAGGAAATGTGCTATGTGTTTGAAAAGGAAGGTTTTAAATAAATGTGTTTTACCAGTTCTTACTTATGGATATGAGACTTGGACACTTAATAGAAGAGCAGTACAAAGACTTCAGACTACTCAAAGAAGTATGGAGAGATGCATGTTGGGAGTAACAAGAGATTGAAAATGCAATATATGGGTAAAAGAACAAACGGTGTTTCTGACCTCATTGAAAAAATTAAAAGCCTAAAGTGGAGTTGTACTGGACATATTGCTAGAAGAGATAATAATAGATAGACAATTGAAATATTAAACTGGATTCCAAGAGATTGTAAAAGACCCAGAAAGAGACCACATATGAGATGGATGGATGAAATAAAAAAGTGTGCAGGGGTATTGTGGAGAAGAGAAGCTAAAGATTGGAGAAGATGGATTGAACTTGGAGAGATCTTCATCCTGCAGTGGATTGATAATAGTTGATGATGATGATTAATTTTAATACTTTTATGAATAATATTACTTAGTGGAAAATTTCAATAAAGATAAAAAAACCATTTTGGCTCGAATTATTTCATGTCTGAAAAAAATGTTAATTTAATTTATTTCTATGCTGTGTTGTTGTGAAATAATTACAAAACTCTGCCAAAATACATGGTTCCAATCATAGAATAGTTTTTTTTTTTAAAAACCCTGTTTCAACAAATTAGGTTCTTTGTACTTTTGCACCTCATAAATGTCATTATAACCTTAAAACAGCTTTTTCATACCTGCAATATCTTTCTACTAATATATTCTATTTTTCTTTCAAGGGATTGAATTTAATATGAACATTTTATTAACTGATTTCTCTACATAATTTGGTAATGATAGTGACAGAACTCTGCAACCTAAAATTCATGATTCACACTTATCTTTGTTACTTTTGGTGGTTGAATTGCTTACTAATCTTCAGTGTTAAAGTTATTTGATTATTTACTTATTAAATCATTTAAATTTGGTTGAGAAATACACTTTGATAAGATTGAAATTGCTGTTTATAATCTTAAAAAGAAAAAACTATGATTTTTACATTTTAAATATGTTAATTTCAGGATTATTGGAATTTTTTTAGAAATGTTAGGACTGATCAAGCAAGTTATGACTCCTAATTTTAAAAATGCTTCTATTCTTCCAATTTATAAAAATAAACTATAGAAAATGTTGAAAAATAACTATATGCTAAAACGTATATGAGATATGCTTAAAATCTGAATAAAGCTCACAATTTTTGCCTTGTGCATTTTCAACTAAGTTATATTAATCATAGTTATAGCATCTGCCAGAGGGGAGAAGATACCATGACTATGACTAATATAACTTAGCCAAAAGTGCAGTAGGCAAAAATTGCAAACTTTATTCAGATTTTAAGTGTATCTCATATATGCTTTTGCTTAGTAATTTTCCATATTACATTTCCTTGAAATATAGTGTACCAAAATTTTCAACATTATAGAAAATATTGTATTATTATAGACCACCATTATTCACTTTTGTGAAAAAACTTTCAAAGTTTCTAACTCAATCAGATTTTATTCTTTCCTTATTTGTATATAACTCAATAAAAGATTATCAATTTATTACTCTTTAAAATTTATAGCTTAGCACTGCTTTCAACCTGGTTAGTCATATTCATAGACTTAATATAGAGTCATAGAAAATAGAATTTATAAGTTAAATGAGTTTATAAATTTAAATATACTATTTGCATGATAATGCAATACACGAGTCTTTCTTGTTTATCGTGTGGATGTTATTTGGAATAAACTACACCTCTATATTTTCTCTTATGATTATTGAACTCAGCACAAATGACTAATATTAAATGGATTGAAATTGTGGATCAAGTTGATCTCATGTAACAAAAATATAGATTTGATGTTGGGATCTGTTTCAGTGTGTTTGTGTGTGTATATATATATATTGTAACCGTCGGAATTGTTGAATGCTGTATTCCATTTAAATTGAAGAAAGAAGGCCCAAAATGTTGGTGCCATTTTGTAACTGATTGAATTGATGGATGAAGGTGATGGTTAGGATGATCAATCTGATCTGATAAAAAATCTAAAAATCCAATTTAAATTAATCTGGTCTAGCTCAATCGGGTCGCCGTTATATAATAAACCATCACAAAGCACAAATAATCTCTCTTAAAGTTTAATTTACTTAAGTTATAAGTGAAATGGAGGAATAATGAGACTATCTGCTCCAGACATCAACAAATCCATCACAATTACAACATAAATTGCAAAGAGCAGTGAAACCAACTACTATTGCCCTAAACAAAAATATAGGATTAGGCTAACTACTTGATTGGCAATCTAATCAAAATCAAATCCAATTGATAACTAAAACAGATTCCAATATATATATTTTATTAGCCTGTTACTGTTATAGTAATTTAAATCTACTTTATTATTAAAAAATGCTGCCCCTTTTTTTTTACTTAATGGATAAGCTTCTAAGTACCTGTAATAGTACTTTACAAAACATTTGTTTGCACATAGACATTATTTAAATATCAAAACAAAATAATGTTTGAACCCAAATATATATATATATATATCTTAATAAACGCTAAATAGAAAGATAAACACTCGTGTTAATAAGCGATATATATTTCTTTCTACTTCAATCTCTAATTAATAATTTTCTGTGGGCATCAACTGGTTTTATTATAATTTTATAAACACTTTGAAAATTTATGCACTCACTTAAATGTTTAAACAAATTAATATACGTCTATGGTTTACTAAGGAGCTACAAAATAATTTATAAATAATTTATAAATATCTTCCAATAAAGTGCTGCTTAATTAGTGCTTCGTTTATGTTTTTAAAATAGAATACTTCACTGGAGTTTAATATCAACACTCTATTAGCTCATCTCTAAATCTACAATGTCCAACCACATTACATAAAAGACATATCGAGCTTCTATTGGATGTTTATTCACCTGTGAGTATTAATACAATCTGTTTGAAATTTTAAACAATTGAATAAAAATTGATTGGCAACAATTAAAACATATGATTATATTTGATATTTATACAAATCAAAATAATATTCAATTAAATCGGTCAATGAAGTTTATTCTCTTCATTTTATAGGAGTTTAAGAAAAATATCCAAGACGAATTATTCTGAACCAAACGATAAAGTATAATCTATTTAGATTTTTATGACGGAATCAGACAAACATGAAATGATTGACTTTGTAATATTAACTAAGATAAATGAGAATATGTATATATAATATTCGAATGCAAATATAAATATAAAATTCATATGGAAACAAAATAAAATACTAATAAGCAAAACATACCTTATCTTATATTCCAATTCGCTTGCCAAGCTGAGTTTGAATCCTATTACTTAAATAGCTACGCCGTCTTGTATAATCCAAATAAAACAAAATAATTAACCTAGTCTTGATATTTAAATTAACTCAATTTATTAGATTATAGAAAAGAAAATTGACAATATTAATGATAAAATACATCGGAAATGACCTTATATTTTAGATTGGTTGACTAAATAAAAATGATCAAATTGCTATGTGTATCTCTGAATATGTTGCAAGAACAATTACGACAAACAAAAAAATGAATGAGTAAATGACGGGAAAGGCTTTTGGATATTTTACAAAAAAAAAATTTACATATAACCGATACCAAAAAAATGTGAAATAGGAGGGTATCAAAATCTATTTGTTTATCAAAATAATAACGGATAAATGAATATGAAATAATAAATATATTTGAGTCTTTCCGATCATCTTCATTTAATAAATTATATTACTTTTAGAGATAATAAAAAAAATCATTCCCTTTTATTACATATAAAAAAAAATTAATACACGCACATTTTATATAAAAAAAAATCATACCATATATATATGAGTCTGTTCGTTCACTATTTATTGGCCCATTGATTGACTTCAGTTCTTATGGTGTAAAGAGAAGTTTCTCTGTCAGAACTAATAATCGCAAACTTTATAAGGCTTCACTAAAAGTTTTCTTTTTTCATCCGAAGAGGTGAGTGCACTTTGATTATCCCTTTTATGATATGAATTGATCCAGTGGGTTCCTGTTCCTTTAATCGTGAGACGATGTTTATGCAAATCCATTTTTTTTTTTTTTTTAAATTAAAAATAGCCGATTTTTTTTTTTTTTTATAAAGCATTTTTTTTTTTTTTTACTTCATAGGTTTCTTTTTTTTTTTTTACACTTCGTTGCCGCTTCCCCGGAAACCTTTCGCAACTGCCCGCTAAATGATTGAACGGGCAGATAATTCCACTATTTTTCCATGTTTTATGGTTTTACACACAAAAAAAAATATTGAAAAAAAACTTTATTTGTTAAGACAGAAAATATGTCTGTCCTTGACTATAGCAAAATGATGAAAAAAGATCCTGTTATATTCTGTCGCGTCTTTTTTATATGTTCTCTTTCTGACGTTTTTCGTATCTTGACGACCATACAATATTACTCAATTAAAAACTCAATTCTATCAATTTTCTTATAGTTTCTTTTCGCGCGGTTTTGGGGTAAGTTCGGAGAAAAAGATACATGAAAATTAAATCCAAATTCGATTACAATTTTTTTATTATTTACAAACCAAAATACAAAATTGATATAATAACCTTTTAAATTATTGATAAACATCAATAATTTACACATATCTATATTTTTTAATAATAATATATATTTTTTTTAAATTAATTTATAAACACATATACTCAACATAAAAAAACATTGAACTGTATGTAATAATGTTACTATGGTGACTGCATTCATATATGAAATATATAAAATAATATCGATCCTATTTAGTTAAACTTATATTGTACTGAATTGTTTATTTTTTTTATATATATATACCTGGATCATCAATTTGAACATTCACAACATCTCCCCTCTACAGAAAGAAAAAAAAATAACGACACTTTTTCCCTTCTCTAAAATCATTAAGCATTTTAATTTCTGCACAGATAAACATCTATCATTTCCATCTGTCTTGATTTTAATATCATTTGAAATGTTAGTAAAAAAAAATTTCAAATATCTTATTCTCATAGAAGCAATGTGGAATTCGTTCATTCCATTTATGCTTGTCTAATTAGTTTACCTACATGTATTTTTTTTTTTTTTGAATTTCACAATCAAATTATTACATCTTTACATTCCTCTCTGCAACTTTCTGGACAACAATGCTCTAAAATTAGAGTCAAACAAGAAAATCATTTAGTATTTGCTTTACACAGGCCAAATATATTATGGAACAAAATTCATTTATAAGCCAAATATTATTAGTTACTCTCTAATAATCATATATTTTTATTGCATTGTTAAAATATATATATATATATATTCACGGTTTTATTTTCTTAAAACTCAACAATAGCTTTTATTATTATTTTCTTTAGACATATCTGTAGTTCACTTCAGTGACACTACTATGGGCCTAAATTTTAAACATTCAATATTGTCCTATAATGAGAATGTAACTTTAGTTAATTAATATCTTATATTTATTCAATTCCTGCTTTGGACATTGAAAATATCAACCTTTAAAGTCACTTTTCCTATAAAATAATCTAAACAAATGAAAATTAACTCATACAGTGAGCTGGAGATTCAAAACAATAGAGATATCCCATTTTTAAATCACTTTTAATACTAAAGTAAACTGATTAAATGTCAATTAAACCTAATTTTAATTTCTGGAGGATCTGACAACTACTTTACAAACCAAGCTGTGCTCTACATTGATGCTAATCAGGGACATTTATGTTTGAATAGCTTTATTTTATACAGGTTAGGGAAACTACTAAACATTTCTCTTTAAAATTATAACTCATATTAAAAGATAAATCCTGCCATTAAGGATTTCTTCCTACCTGCCAATGAATAATAATAAGTCTGGGACATCTGTCGACTTCAGACTTCAATATAATTTTATATAGAGTTATGAGCCACAACACACATCTATAGTTCTGTCAACTTCCTCAAAGAAAAGACTTAACCATACAAATATTTACAATTTACAAATAGCACAGACATTAAAATCTTACACTCTACATCTCCAATGCATTAAATAACACATTCACCATCGTTAGTCAATTTTACAAGGTTTAATTTTAAACAGTACTTGCATACTATACAATGAAAATTTTCAAAAGTACTTTGACTATAAATATTTCTCACTCTATTTTTTTTTTTTTAGTCTTTCATATGTGTATCTACACTATTACTAATGACTTTTGGTCATAATAATAAATATCATAAGACATACTAATAAAGTTACTTTAGTGAATGTCTTTTTATTTAATTGGGTGGTGCTACTGGCTTTAAGCTTCGGGCATTGAAGGTACCTTTTTCACCTTCCGGGGTTTCTATGAGAAATGCATTCTCCCCCACTTTTCTTTTTATTTGGAATGGTCCCTCATATATATTCAAAAACTTTTTGAACTTATAATTCTGTGGGTCACTGATTTGGGGAGTTCTTACAATTACAAAATCTCCTACTTTAAATATACAAGGCTTATGAGAGGCTTAGGTAATTCTTTTCTGCCCCATCTCTCTCAAATTCTGGCTAGCCTTTGCTAAGTCATTATCATAATCTACCTTTTCTTCAGTTATAATAGGTAATGGTGCTTTAATTAATATGGGCTCTCTATATCCAAAGTGCAAATACATTGGGGTGTATTTAGTGGATTCATTCTGTGTTATATTTATATAGTGAATGACATCCTTTAATTTATTCACCCAAGCACGGTGGTTGCTTCCTAGGTATACCCTAAATAATCTACCCAGCTCACGCATAACTCTTTCACATGGGTTAGATTGTGGGTTCCTAATTGAACACAGAATATGTTTTATACCCTGCCATTCAATCCAACCTTTCCACTCCTTAGATAGGAATGATGTAGCATGGTCTGTCAAGATAGCCTTGGGTTTCCCTATATTTACAAATTGTATTTCTTGCAAGCATTTAATTACATTCTTTGAATTTGCCCTGGTCACCGGATATGCCCCTACAAATTTGGAGAAGACATCATAAGTGACCAAAACAAACTTAAACCTTTTATAAGCTGGTAAAGGCCCATAGAAATCAATTGCCAAGAGATCATTGGGATGAGCAGGTATTATTGGTTGCAATGTCCCAGCATATGACTTGTTAGCATATTTAGATCTCAAACAGATCTCACAATATTTGAGCCTGTTCATTATGGATGCATACAATCCAGGCCAGTAAAACAGTCTGCGCACGACATATTCTACCTTTCTGGGTCCGTAGTGCCCATAAAGACAATGCACATAATATATCAATCGATTTCTAATACATGATGGTATCACAACTCTCCATGATTGTTCATGGTCCTCCTTTACCTTATAATACAACAGACCTTCACTCATCTTATATCTAAAAATTACTTTACTCTTGATTATTCTTTTTATGGCCATTGATTCAATCCCCACATCCAAATATTGAATAATAGCACTCAACTTTGGATCACCAGATTGTAAAAATTTTAAGTTCTTTAAATCATTTTCCACTGATTCATCAACTACCAGAGAGATTACAGTGATAAAAGCATGATCGAGATTTAAGTGACAGGTGTCTATCTTGACAGAATTCCTACTTAGAATATCTGCTACTATATTGTCTTTTCCTTTACAATACTGAACCTTATAATTAAATTGTTGAAGGAAGAGACTCCACCTAACTAGCCTTTCACTATTTAGATAGCTTCGATTTATAAACTCCAAACTCTTGTGATCTGTAATAACAACTATTTCAGATCCAAGCAGATACTGTCGAAGCTTTTGAAACGCCCATACAACAGCCAAGGCTTCTTTTTCTGTGGTGGTATAATGTAATTCTGCACCTTTCAACAATCTACTCAAGAAATATAAGACACGGGGCTTCTTTTCATGGTCCAGCTGGAATAAAACTACTCCTAGACCATACCCACTACTGTCAGTTTGTACATAAAATATTTCTTGGAAATTAGGGTAATATAAGATTACAGTATTTAGAAAATTTGATTTTATTTTTTTAAATTCTATAGAGTGGTTCTCAGTCCATTTCCATTTCACATCTTTCCTTAATAGATTTAATATATGAACAGTGTCATATGCAAAATTTTCATAAAATCTATGATAAAAATTGCAGACACCAAGGAAAGAACGTAGTTGCTTTCTATTCTCTGGAATGGGAAAATTTTGAATAGACTTTATTTTCTCTGGATGCGGTTTTATTCCCTCATATCCTACAATATGTCCTAAAAATTGTATCTTCTTAACAGCTATTCTACTCTTTTTTAAATTTATTTTAATATGTTTCTCTTCACACTCTCTCAGAAACATATTAAGATGATGAAAATGCTCTGACATGTTTTCAGAAGCAATCACAACATCATCTACATACATAGTAATGATGCCCTTTACTTCATCAGACAATACCTTGTCTAATCATCTGAGGAGTCCAGCTCCACTATTTATAAGCCCAAAAGGCATTCTTTTAAACACATATGAGTAGCCCTCATATTTAAAGGCAGTGTATTGCTGATCTTCATCATGCAAATATACCTGCCAATAACTAGCTGTTAAGTCGACTGTAGAAAAGACCTTTTTGTCCTTAAATTTAATGAGCAATTCCTGCACAGTAGGAGGAACATCACGTTCTGGAACCGTTAACTGATTCAAGAACCTCGCATCCAAGCAAATACGTATGGACCCGTTCTTTTTACAAACGACCACTAATGGACTGTTATAGGCTGAGGGACTTTTCTTAATAATTTTCCACTCAACCATTTGATCAATTTGTTTTCTTACTTCATCTTTATATTGGTGAGGGATAGGATAGCTTTTACATTGGAAGGGGCTATAGTCCCTCAAGCGTATCCGATGCACATATCCCTTTATCACATCAGGCTTTTTAGAAAACACATCCTTATATCTACATAGTATCTGAAAAACCTTTGCTTATAGTTGTCATCTAACTCAGATGATTCGTTGACCTTTGCATATAAATCTGACTTTGTAGAATTATCTCGGATGGTTAGTATATTTACACTCTTAATGGGTACTGACCTCTCAAAATTATGCTTTTCCCCTTTTATAATTATTTCCTGATTTGCATAATCGATAATACATCCAAACCGATTCATGAAGTCGGATCCTATTATGACCTCATGAATAAGTCCAGACATAATCAAAAAGATTTGTTCTACTGTAATTGAATTAATTCTCACATTCAGCCATACTTGCTGAATAAACAATTTTGCCTTTCGACCATTTGCCATTATAACCTGTGTCTGTCTCAATGGCAACATAGGGATTTCAGAATCGATTTCAGCAAGATTATTATAAAAATTTTCAGAGATAAGGAAAATTTGACTCCCTGAATCAAGTAAAGCCCTTACTGAGGTGCCCTGAATAACTATAATAATTTCTGGACAATAATTAATGATATAACTTTCCAAATCCCTATCATAATCATCATCTTCTGTTTCAAAATTTATTGATTCCAAATAACTAAAAATATCATGGCTCCCCAAATTCACTATACTATGAGGCTCCCACAGTGAGGAACATTCCAACGAGGCCATTTTTAATTTAAAGGACTAGTCTTAGGCCTAGCCCCTAGCATTTTCACAGGTGTATTCTGTGATATGCTGACAGGATAACTTCCTGCTGCACATGCACCCTTTTCTGCTCTATCATAACCTTTGGGATTAGCCCTGTTTGTATTTACTGGTGCTAAAGACTTGGCATATTTAGTGCCTCTATAATACCTATCATTTCTATTATCTAAGGTCCTTCTATTTCTATAATATTTAATGGGAGAAACATTGTAAGTAGGATCATTTCTGTGGTATTTATGACCACTTCCTGTAGGTGCTTCACTTGCCTCAAGTGATCCAAGTATATCGGACACCTCTTCAACAGTATGCCTATTGGCAGCAATCAGAGTTTGCTCAATATGGCGTGGCAGGTTTCTCCTAATGATACAAATTATTTGGTTTTCCGACAACGGATATGCGGTCAGCATTTTTAATTTTGCTGTCTGCATCCGGAAAAATTGAGTCAAGCTACCCTTACTAACACTATATTTATCTTGGCTAATCTGGTGCCTAATGTTGTCCTGTTTGTCTTCCCCCCAAAAACTATTCAACAATACATATTTAAAATCCCCATATGTTTTGGGCTTATTAAACAAGGACTTCCACCAATGTTTGGCAGATGCACTCAAATGATTACTAGCCACCAACAATTTTTCCATCTCACTTAATCTACTTAACGAGAATAGCTCTTCCAGTGTGCTTAGATACTCTATGGGGTTTTCATCATAATCACCCTTGAAGACTTTGAGTTGGATAAACCTTGCTATGTTTCCATCTATCCTTTCTTTCTTAATTTCTTCTGGACTATGTATTAATTTATTATTCTCATCCCCATACATTGATGGTATATCATGATCACTTCTATTTAACTTATTTTCTGTGGCCAAATATTGATATGGTTTATCCATTAGACTATCATTACCTTTTACCATAGTATCCTTTATTCCTACTATTTTATCTTCCAACATTATAGATATCCTATGATTGAGATTTATTTCCTGTTCCTCCAAATGCCTATTTATTTCTTGTTTCAGTATCTTGCTATTATCTTTAATTTCATTATAAACCTCTTCTTGATTTTTAGCATAATTTTCTAACTGTTGCAATGATGATTGGTGACTATCTAGTCTATCCTTTAAATAGTCTAACTCTCTTGCCTTCACTTGCTCAATGTTGCTTAACTCTTCTTGGACACCTAGTAGACTATTCTGCGATTCTTTACACACTTTCTGTAATTTCTTTATTTCATTATCAGCCTTGTTATGTTTCTTGCATACCTCTTTATATTCAACTTTCATCTGGCTTTGAAGATCCTTAACCTCTAGCTTAAGATTGTTTACTTCTACTTTTGAAGCCTCTTGACCATCCTTGTAAGCTTTCTCAAATTTTGTGTACTTTTTCTCTAATTCTTTTGTGCCCAACTTTACAATTTTTAACTTCCTCACTCAAATTTTCAAATCTATTTTCTAATCTTTCTTGTGATTTATTTAACTGGTCCCTTAACTCATTAAATCTGCTATCACATTTACTATCAGATTTTTTTAATTGAGCATCTAAGTCATATTTAAATTCCTCAAACTTGGCATTAGTAGCATTTAGCTCGATTTTGCATAAGCCAATTTTAATATTTACCTCCTCTCTAAGTTCTTTATTCAGATACTTGACTACCTTTTCGCTCACAATGGCCACTCTTCCCTAGTATTCAGACAAAAAATCTCCATTTGGGATGCTCATGGCCTGCTATTTCCCACACAAAACTCTACCATTTTTTACCTCGGTGGTAACAATCACGTGGTCACCAGGTTTTTCAAGCATCTCAAGCTGGAGCCAAGGTTCCTGGACTTTCTCATAAAAATCAACCTGAATTCACTCCAGACAAACTGGTTCCTGCACTACAGGAGATTCCTCAAGAATATAGATCCTATGTGTCACAACTGCCATAGAACCTGTGAAACCTTTGATCATATGATAAATGATTGCCCAGCATATGACAAAATCAGAACTTTCATTACTTACCACTGCCACATTTCCCTGAACAAAATCTTAAATATTAAATGCTGCTTCCTGTCCAGGGATTATGTCACCACAAGACTCTCAACCTTTCTGACTTATGCCATCTGGTTGGCCAGATCTCACAACAAGTTTACCTTTCCTCATCCCAAGCCTGAAGACACATTCATTTCCAAGCTAAAGGAATTTCACCATAAGGATAGAATAATCTCTTCCAGATTTTTATTTGACAACACATGGAGCCTGATTAAGCTGTATTAACAACACCAGTAACCACATCAGAACATTTGGTTGCCTGACTAACATGGATAACTATTATTTTTGATTTACAATTGTATCATTATTACATATGGTTTTTTCAATAAAATTATTTATAAATAAATATCACTCAATTTATTGTTCACACCTTCAAATTTGTTATTCATATCACTACTTATATCACAAAATTTATTATTTATATCACTACCTATATCTTCTCTTAACTTATTATTATCTCTACTCATGTCACTAAATTTATTATTTATATCATTTTTCATATCACCCATCTTTTCCATTAATTCTTTCAGAATTGGATACAAATCTCCTTCAGGTTTTGATAATTTTTCTTTCTTATTGCTTTCCATTTTTATTTTCTATTTATGTCAAATATAATATCTCTATTTTAAATAAATTGCGAAATACTTTACTTTTATTTATTCTTACATAAAACATATCTATCCGTTCAATCCTACAGCTGCGAATAAAAATCCCCAAAGAACGACAACAACAAATATTCTAATATCTTATTTAAACCTATGATATAATATAATCAGCTATATAACTCCACCAATGCATATAAAAATAATACCATGTTTTAGCATCTATATGAGACTCAAACTTGGGTCTTTAATTGGTTATTTCGGCCCGAGTTGGCGCGCCATTTTGTAACCGTCGGAATTGTTGAATGCTGTATTCCATTTAAATTGAAGAAAGAAGGCCCAAAATGTTGGTGCCATTTTGTAACTGATTGAATTGATGGATGAAGGTGATGGTTAGGATGATCAATCTGATCTGATAAAAAAATCTAAAAATCCAATTTAAATTAATCTGGTCTAGCTCAATCGGGTCGCCGTTATATAA
>JAQFVV010012986.1:219433-282383 GCA_028023455.1 Epiperipatus broadwayi
TATATATATATATATATATATATATATATATATATATATATATATATATATATATATATATATATATATATATATATATATATATATATATTGTGCCATTACAATTTGGTCACTAGCCAAATTTATAGTAATGTGCATGTAAGAAAGTGTAAAACAAAATCATCATCACATTTTTATATAACCATAAAGGAAGTTATAGGGCATCCAAGTTTAAACCCTACAAGGTCCAGTTCTAAAAGCTTTAAACAGAGAGAGTGGGACAACAATTATATGCTTTACTTGTTTGTGTGTTAATAAATCTCAAAAAGAGCAGCACACACATTTAATATTTAAATTTTCTGTTAAAAAGCAAAGTTATAATGCATACGTATAGGCAGTGTATGTGTAAACTATTTAATTGTTTTATATTTCAAATATTCAACATTTTAACTTTCTTTAAAACTAACTTATGCTTGATCAATTCTAATATCTTATTCTATGCTTCTATTTTACTTTTCTCTAATTGTAATTGCGATTTAAAAGTTACAGATTCAATTAAATAATAGGGTTATAATTACTAAGCTAGCAATTATATTATTTAATGTTAGTTTATGAATGATTTGAAATAATAAAGGATGTGTGTACATTACATACAGAAATTTACATTTATTAAATATTGAAAGAAAAGGAAGGATTAAATCTGTCAAATTATTTTTTTTGTACAATTTTATGTTAAAAGAGGAAATCTGTTTAATCAGATATCTATCTTTGTAGCAATTTTGTTTTTTTGTAAATGATTGTTTGTTACTTTGGGAGCTTAATTTGGGTGGGAACTCTAATTTTGAAATTGTCTTATCTTAAGATCTAAAGAAGGAAGCTCAAAAATTTGAAATGTTACCTAGATGTAAAAAAAGAAAGGAAATAAGGATTAAGTCTATTTTTTTAAAACAAAAGTGTCTGGAAAAAGGATTAAACTTTTCAGTGAAAAATAATTTAGTTGAAAATAAATTAAAGATCTAATTAAAACGAATTTGTCCAAAAATAGCAAGTGACGCTATCTCTGATTGGTTAAGTTAGCTAAAAATTGGATATAGAAAGCTGTCTGGAATTATTATTATTATTATTGTGATTATGATTCAGATTATTAGAATATTAAATTGAATGTTGAAAATATAAGAAATGGCTGGCTAGAAAAATTATATGTATGTCCCATCTTTTCTGGACCATCTGGGGAAGCTGCACATCACATAGGAAAGAAAAGATGTTTTGTCTAAAATAATATTCTACACCTTTCAACTGACCAGAGAAATAAGATGTTTTTAATAGAAGAAAGAAAGCATTCACCTGCATTCGATGAAAGATGAATTAATCTACTGATAAATATTAATCATCAAGTCCAATTAATTGTTCCAGCAACTGATTTTAAACTCAAGAAAATTTATAAATGTGAAAACAACCGCTGTATTTCATCCACTAAGAATCACGCTTGACAGGAAGAGAAGAAAAATTAATATAATGATTTCCAAATTGTCCACTAAAGCAAATAACCTCAATAGAGTCATCATCATCAAATAGTTATACACCTCAAGAAAGATTGTTCCCACATAAAACGGAAATGGTAGCTGCAGAAATATAGACACAATACAAGACAAGTTTGAACCCTTGGAAATTCGCCACAAACAAAAGATCGGTAATATGACTTTTTATATCTATTTTCTTTATGATATCAGAGTCTTAATAAACATTTTAGCAATAAAGTGGTAAATTTTATTTAAAGAACTTTTAAAGACTATTCAGATCGATTAAAACAAGAATGTCTTACTAATAATAACTTTGAGCTTCATAAATGATCTTGAATGTATCAAAATTATTTGTTTATTAATTTTACAGTTATGAAAATATTAATGTGTAAAACAATTTTTTTTTCTTATGGTATTATGACTTTAGTTTTAACTAATATATTATTATTATTTTGGTTTTAAATAATATTTTGTTATTATGGGATAAAACACGCACATACATAATGATATTTTTATATGTGTATAATTGCGAGTGAATGTGAAATAATGAGTGGTATTAGAATATTAGATTATTTTGTTTCAAGTTAAGTATAGCATTTCAGAGGTAGAAGAGCGGGGGAGATAATGATTTAAAACTCTTTTCTAAGAACTTGCTCTTTCAATTCTACTAACATTTTTTTTTAACATTCTACTTACATGTTAGATTTATAAAGTATGTGTGCTAATGAGCAGATAATATTTTTTTTTCCTTGAAATACTGTTCTCATGGAGTGAAAATCATGGTCAATGTGACATCCCACTTAATACAATATACATTTGAAGGAAAGGGGGAAGAACTTGAAATTAATCTGATGATTGTAATATAATCAATTATTATCATTATTATTATTCATGTCAATTTTCATGTTTCTCTAGAAATTTTTATGTATATGTTAGAAATGCAGTAATAAATATTAGTTTGTTTTATTGAACGAGGTGTATATATTTCATTAAGTGTAGTCTTTGTTAAGTGTGATTATTCATCATCATCAGTGGTGGAATATTAGTTATTTAAGATATAAGTAAATATGCTAAAATTAAGCAATAATTATGAATTTCTTTATAAAAATTAGTTTTATGTTTAGGCTTAGTCCTAGAGATGTAGTTGAAACCCTTGTCATTATCGTTATTATCATCATCATCATCATCATCAACGTTTTAATTAATGAGCTGTTTAGCTGTTTAAAGGCCATAAATAAATATTGATTTTTTAATATTTAGTGATTTCTTAGTATTATTATAACCACATCCCGTCATCTATTTCATGCAAGGATGAGTGAATTGCCATCCTAAATTAGTTATATATAATCTGAGCTAGTAAACTTATAAAAATATTGAAACACATTTGTTATGTTAAGATCTGAGAAATGATTTATGTCTAATATACTCCACTTTGGTTTATAGATGTTTTACTTTTACCTAAATATTAGTGCATATAGTGATATGGCTCAAAAAGCAAAATCTCCCATTTTATTAGAAATAAAGTACCAAGAAGGGATTCAAACCCGGTACCTGTGAAAAGGTTATTAGATATAACCGTGTCTAGATTCAGATAATCTAGTGGCGTCCTGCTAGACCATATTCACTTTGTATTTGTTTAAACATGCACTTAACATCAAACCAAGAAATGAAAGTGGATAAAACCTACTGTCTGTATACCTGAGTTATAATACTTGTTATTAATAATTTGTTTATAATTATTGATATTTGGATATTGAGAAATCCAACATTATTTTAAATATTATGATCTTATATATTGTAGACTACTCAGGTATGGAAATAGTTATTTGATCAACCTTTAATTTTGTTACAATGAACTCCTTTACTTAGTTATTTCTTTTGATCTTCATTAATTATGTTACAATATATATATAATATAGTCATCCATTATAAATTTTATTCATTAATTATGTTACAATATATATATAATATAGTCATCCATTATAAATTTTAAACCAGCAAGCATCACATGATCACATTTCCACACTGACGAAGGCCACAAGCCAGAAACTAGTCTGGGAATATTGGATGAGTAGGAATTAGATAGGGATTTTATGCACAAGCCTTCTGGCATCCATTGATTACTCTGTTTAGCACAGGTGGCACTACTATATGGAGTTTTGCTTTGCTTTGTTTATAAACAGTTATGTGCTAGTATTGGAGATGTGATCATGTGATGCTTGTTGGTTTAACACCAATCCTGCCTAATAGGGTTAGTGGTGGCTATGGTTGTTAAAGAGCCAAAGACACCAAAATATATGGGTGCTGAACTGAGTTCAGACCCTATGACTATATAAGCTATTGAGCTTAGATTGAAAATATTTTTTGTGTTTTCAATTTCATGCTCATAGTTTTGTAGTTAAGTAGAGATAAAGGGTGTTTGCTAGAGGGTTGCATTAGATCCTAAGATCTAGATGCAGTGCTCTCAGATCCAAAGCTCCTCACTGACGAAGGCCACAAGCCAGAAACTAATCTGGGGATATTGGATGAGTAGGCATTAGATAGGGATTTTATGCACAAGCCTTCTGGCATCCATTGATTGCTCTGTTTAGCACAGGTGGCATTACTATATGGAGTTTTGCTTTGCTTTGTTTATAAATTTTAACTCAATCAGAATTTAATATATTTTAATATGCAAATAAAAAAAATCTGATTGAATTAGAATTTATAATGGACTACTATATTATATATATACAAACACACTTAAACAGATCCAAACATCAAATCTATATTTTTGAAACACGAGATCGACTCGGGCCACAATTTCAATCCATTTAATATTAAAGTCATTTGCGCTGAGCACTGTGATCGAAAAAGAAAATATAAAGAGGTGTAATTTATTGCAAATAACATCCAAGTGATAAACAAGAAAGACTCATACATTGCATTATCATGCAAATGGTATATTTAAATGTATAAACTTATTTAACTTATAAATTTTATTTTCTATACATCCATATTAATTCTATGAATATAGACAACCTGGTCGACAGTAGTGCTAAACTGTAAATTTTAAAGAATAATAAATTTAAAATCTTTCCAGCATTGTGTTCCATCACTATTCATCTAGTTCTTTTAAAGATTTTACTGAATAGATATATGCACTTATTAAAAAAATCGTTGTATTCCAAAGAATCAAGAAACAGTTTAAAACTATATTTTTTGTTGCCAGGCTAATATAGAAAACTATCATGAACAAAGAGTATATATAAAATTGAAATGCAAACTCTTCAGAATCTATAGCACATAGAATAATCAATTATTTTTTGAGTTTGCAATGATTTTAATCATCATTGATGTTTTTAGCATGTAAAATTTGTTTATTGGCTCGACTTAAAGGTAGTTTTATAATAGCGTGTTGAAACCACGGGAGACCGTAGTATGTTTGTAAACAAAGATAAATATAATGTTGCCGGGGCGGAGGTTTTTTTTTTTGGGGGGGGGAGGGTGTTTATCACATTTAAAAGTAATATCAAATAAATTTTTTTAACAAAAGAATGCATAAATCAAAAAATGAATTTCAAAAATTACATAATGTTTATTCTTTTCATTACTTATATTTTCAAGCCCGGGGGGGGGGGGTTGTTTATCACATTTAAAAGTAATATCAAATCTCAATTTTTAACAAAAAAAAATACATAAATCAAAATGAATTTTAAAATGTAATTACTTTTTATTCTTTTCATTACTTTTATTTTCGGTTTGGTACGAAATCACCTTTTTTTTTTTTAAATTACAAATAAATATATTTCCATTTAACAGTAACATTTACAACAAAAACTCGACCTTTTTTTTCGGGAGGATGACGACAATTCTTAACAAAACGGGGTAACGCAACTCGAAGATTGACAAACTTTTTATGGTAATTACAAAAACAAATATATACAGCAATTAAAAACAACTTTTTTTCCTCTTCAGGAACAATATGCATGCAGCTTCAAGCTCTTTTCTTTGATAACCCTTCCAGCAGTCAGAGAACTTTGACATTCGGAAACTTTCCTATTTCAGCCATTTGATTAAGCTCTGTTATTCTTGCAGAAATGTGACTTAGAGCGTGATTTGATCCAAATCGCGCTTGCACCTACACTTGCCGAATTTTTTGAGCAGGAAATCTGGGCTACGAAAGTATGAGACTATGCTCATAATTGTTAGTAGACATTCATAAAACATGGGAGATAGAGGAGGAGATGGTCTTAATGAATATTAAAATAGTTTTGACATTCGGAATTCCAGCCACCCTCAAATAATACTGTACCCAAAAGTGAAATGTGATCGCACATGAAAAATGCGTAACACAAATCTGAGCTGTAAGCTGACACCATAGCTTCTGTGGCAGATTAAACTTCATGTTTATGTGCATTAGCATAGAAATAGATACAGCCACCATATATCAATGGACTATTTCTAGGCTTACGCATTAGAAATAGAACGTTCGATAGCGGAGGCTGCCTGAACGACATATTTCTGTGTCCCTCAGGCGGTTTCAACACGCTATTATAAAACTACCCTTAAAAATAATAATTATGAAATTACAATTGAATATTTAGAGAATAAAGATATTTCTCATTTTCAGTTTAATGAATATTATTAAATACACATAGCTGAATATATATGAGGTTTAAAATGAGACATCATCTTTAACAGCTAAATATTCAATTATAATTTCAGAATGATTTATGGCATATTTATATCAGGCTAATACACCAATTTCACTGTCTATTTCCAAGCATTATTGATCCATTCTACTCTTTGCATTTGTTGGCATATTGTTTATACATAACTTCCTGAGGTTTTTGAAACTTCTGTTTTATTTCCATAAGCATACATATTTAATATACATATATGTTGCTTTTATTGATATGAACTTGGCATTTGACTTAGTTAATGGAGGTAGTTTTTAGAAATGTATGATATGAGTGGGTTATCCATAGAAATTTATTTACATAGTTGCTAAATAATAATGTGAGAAATGCTCAAAAAAAGATCTACAGATTTTTTATTTATTAATGTTTTGAATGATAATTATAAAAAAAATTGTTATAGCAATTAATGTTCAAAAACTGGAATTATTATATAAGCCCATGATGAAAAAAAATCTTCACAAACTTTTGACTTAATTGGTTATCATTGTGCAAAGGTGGATGAATATAAATGTATTGGGTAGAATTAATTTTAGGTAATGATATTAAGTTTGCATGTTGAAGGGTAAGAGAATCTGGTGGCATAAAGTGTAGCATATTTCATCACAGTTGCACAATTTTTTCAGCTAAGCTGGTTTTATATAGAATATTATGTTGTCTTATTTATCAAATAAAAGTGAAATATGTATATCTCATAACAAAACAACATAAATGCACTGGAAATTTTCATTTAAACTTTCTCTGGTAGAGAGTGTTTCCAGTGAAAACTGGTTCTCTCTCCAATCTGCATGAAGTGCTGTCTCAGAATCAATATATTTTATAGTATTATAGTTTAGCTATGTCTGGGTCATGAGTTACAATATGAAATGTGCAGTATGCTTTGTACCTTAATCCATGCTGGAACAATTCCTTATCATTAAATTTTGTTTTAAATTGGAAAAAATTGCTATTGAAATGTTGGAAATAATTTAAAGTGTATGACAGGACAATCATAAATTGTGAGAATATTTTTAATGTTTTTCAAGATTTTGTGATGGTAATAAGAATCTTCAAGATGGTCTGCAAAAGTATGAAACACACTGTCATATTTCATGTTATGACTTGTGGTCCAGACATGTTAGCATCTTCAAATTTTTGTAATGAGTAGCTAAATTATGTCATAAGTTGATTCTAAGATGACAATGCAGGCTGTTTGGTGGAACCATTCATCCTTTCGCTAGGACTTACTGTATATTTTTTAAAATGCAATGGTGAGATTTTAAAATCAATTACTATGTTCTTCAATTTTCTGGATATGAAGACATATCATTATAATATATTTTTGGTAAACTTGAAAATGGTTTTTATAGAAAAGATAGATCCCATTTATATTTTTTAAAAGTCACATTAAAAATGTTATATTTTTATTGGAGGATATGGTTGAGAAAAAATAGTTGAATATAACAATTAATTAAGAAGTTGAATTTTTATGGAATGTTTGTTGCAAAAGAAATTAAAAAGACTGTCACAATTTATCCAATAACCACTAAAGGACAATCATGATATATATGCATATTATTTGTGCTTTGTGGATTATGTAATCTTTACAAAAACCCATTTTTCACTTCTTTATCTTTCCTTTTTTTTTTTTTAACAAAAATGACCATGTTTGCTTATGATTGCTACTAACAATATATTTAATTAGAAGGACTTAAATTCAAATTTTCAAGCTCCCCACAGCTATCCACTCCATTTTATATATGTGAAGCTTTCCATAAAAGTTTGAAGATTTGCTATTTTAATATGGCACTGATTGTATAAATATGTGGGAGATGGGGATCTGGACCAACAGATGAGTGCTGGTTCAGCACGAAATACATATATTGGAGATCATTTATTTATCTTATCTTTTTGACATGTATGTGGTCATGTGTATCAGTTGTATAAGATAGAGTGGATAGCTGTGGAGAATGTGAAAGTCTGAGTTTAAGTCCTTCTAATCACATTGAATTTGGTATAGATAAGATACAAGTATTTAAATATTACTAACAATATAAATATTTAAATATTATATATGCTTGCATGTTTTTGGCTTCTATTGTGTATGTGGTGCTTGATATTGGTATTATGGATTTTACTTATCATCATCTGAGTAAAAAAAAAAATAAGGCAATAATTTTTGCTATAATAACAGATAATAGACTACACATCATTTGTTGTGGAGTTTAGCTGTTGATTATTTCATCCAAAACAAAATTTAACATGGAAAAAAAACTGATGACGCATGATTATGTTGATTTTTTTAATATTTTTTTTTATTAGTATGCTTTTTAACAACTTTTTTTTTGATTTTTCATCACATGTGGTAATGCAATCTGTGCAAATTATTCATGGGAATGAAACCAAACGCCATATTTACATCTTTTCTCTGTGAAAATCTTCATTTTAGCATATTATACATATATATAAATTGTTAATAACTGTCTATTATTAACAATATCTTCTATGCAGTCAGTACTACTAACATTTTTATTATTTAATTTTAGGTTTAAATATTCCAAAACGTGGGGAAACAGCTTATCCTAAAGATGCATATGAGCATGGCTGGTGCGGAACTGGAGAGACTTTAAAAAAGTTAATGCATTTTTCCTCTCTTAATTTAATTATGACAGTGATTGATAAACACTTAAATCAGCATAAGTAAATAACATCTGTTATATATCATTCAATCTTATCTTTAGTTGATTAAGAAACCATACCTTAGATATTCATGATGGATAATTTTTTTATGAAATCTAAAATGAACAAATTATTAATTTGGTAATTTCACGTTAATAATCACAATATTCAAAATGTCTTTATATACACTATTATGTCTTCATCTGCATATCTATCCAAATATTTATTTATTTAGTTAGTTATTTTTCAGATAATCCTGGTTTATCCACACACGTTTTTTTTAATAATGACCACACAATTATAAATTAATTTTTGTAAATTTATTATCTCTTTAAAAATATCTGTAAATTAATTTTTGAATCGTTAAATTTACAAATATTAATTAAAAAATTATGTATATCTTTATATTAATTTACATTCTTACATAAGTATCTGTTTTTTTTTTATAAATTAAAAAAAATGTTATGTGTATTAAATATACTTTGCTATATCCTTTTATTCCTTATATGCAACATTTTATTTAACTACTTGTCTATATTTTTACATATATACATATTTATATTTTAGAAAAAGAAATAACTTTAACAAAATGAGTTTAGAAACATTTATTTAAACAAAAGCTTTATATATATATAAAAAGGTATCTCCATTAAAACAGATGAAAATGAATTCCATAACATTTGAAATTTTTTCATCCAACTAAAAATAAACTTTATAGATTCTTAAAAATAAATTATATGAAAATATTTTGATTGGTAAAAATATAAATTGCTTTTTCAGTTAATACAACAATAAAACAAATAAAAACTTTATAGAAAAAAAAATCTCATTTCATGTACATTGAAAGATAACTGATGATCACTTGTAAATATCAGAAGCTTAGCCAGAAGGTACCTGAAATCAAGAATATCACATGATCACCGTTAAAAGTTATTTACCATAACTTGTTAACTTCTTATCATATATAGAAATAAAATATTTATAACCTGCGTTAATCTGTTTGCTTTCAATTTAAAAATAGCAACGAAATACATTTCATAAATTTATTATATTCATTTAACTCTATTAGAAATCTTACTTAAAAAACTTCACTTATTAAAGATGTAAAGCTTTTTTCCAAAGTTATGTCATGAGATTTTAAAATTATCTTTTTGATAAATAATGTAATTAATAATGATAATAGATCAATTGTGAATGTTTGATTATTCAAATACCTAAACCTGTATGAAATATCCTCATTAGAGGCAATATATTAAAAGTCAATAAGATGTTTACACACACATATGTATAAACCAAACATGCATACCACTAAATAGGTTATTTTAATATGATATCAGAGGTTGTATATATATATATTAGAGTGATTTGATTGGCTGGTTAGTTAAACCTTGTTTGAATAAGTTTATATATGTATTGATTTTTCATTTCTTATAGTCATTTTTTTTTTGAGAATTATATGACTATAATGTTGTCAAAAAATTATAAACACTTAATCAATCGAATTATAAATAAATTGAAATAATGAATAACTCATTTGTATACAGTTTAATTTAATATTATCAAATTAATTTTGTTTACTGTCACATGATTATTTTTTTAAATGGCATCTTGAGAAAGTTCATACGTGAACAAAATTTGATTTGATGATATTAAATTGTTTATAAACAAGTTGTCTATTATTTCAATTTATTTATAATTTGATTGATTAAGCATTGATTTTTTATATATATTTATTATAAACCAAAATAAAAGTTGAATTTACATCTTATTATTTATTTCAAGTAATAAAATTTAAAATATATTGTATTATTTTCAAGTGTCTTTTTTTTTAAAAAAAAAAAAGTGATAATAGATTTCTGGTGAAGATTGGAAATTCTAAATTTTGTCGTGGTAAAGTTTTATTTTGATTTTAAAAACTATTTCCAAAGAAAGTATTACACTTTGTTTTTCAATAACTTATTCAATTTTTTATAAGGATATCAGGGTTAATCTCTGGTATATATATTTACACACATTAAAAAGTAAAAAATATTAAAAGTAATTATTTTTAATGTTTAAATTATAGTTGTAAAAATATTTTTTAAAAACTGTAGAGCTTCTCGGATTATTAATAAGCAAATTCTTTTAAAATAATATCTATGATACAAATGTTATAAAAAGCATAGAAATGACAAAAAAAATTAATACAGATATGCAAAGCATATCATATACTACATTAGATTGGTTTTAATGATAAACAGAAATAATCAAAAGCTTTCTTAAAAGCTGAAGCAGAAAATAATACATTTATTGTGATTACAATAGTTGTTATAAAAATATGAGATTATATAATATCAGTTAGTAATCATGAAAAAATAAAACATTGTACAATCAACTGGAATAAGCTCTCAGAAACACTCAATTTAGAAGTCAAATATAAATATTAATTGCTTATCCAAAAGTTAATTGTTATTTCAAATTATAAACAATATTATAGCATAAAAAAGGATTTAAGGATCTATAAAATACCAAATTGTAAAAAAGACACTGAAATAAGTTAAAGATAATTCTAATATTGCTTCATAAAAAGAAAAAAATATTAAAAACATTAATAAATCTTAGCTGCACCAAAATGCATTAATATTTTCAATATTTTTTTCTATTTAAGATGCAGTATTAAATTACTTTTAATTTCTTAAAATATAAAAACTTGAACAAATTTAATACCAGTAATTGAAATTTTTTTTTACAAAAATGAAGTCTTGGGGGGGGGGGTGTAATTTAATACTGGCAATATCAAAAAGTACAGATGAAAAGCTGATTCAATAATTAAATTAGTTGATTAAAGTCATTATTATAAAATCCATACCAACTTAATATAACTAAATCTCATACTAATACCCCCACCCCCAATGAATAATAGGTTCAGATAAAATTATAAAAATGTATGTTTTAGGGATTTTATGTTTACATTTAGGTATTATAAACAAAAATAAAAAGTTAAAAAAATATTTGTTTCATTAGAATACCGTAAGCATAAGATTTTATATGTATAAAATTAATATCAAACTTATTTTATATTTCTAAATTTATCAATGGTCTCAATTGGGTAATCTTGAGATCATGTACAGGTTAACATGGTGTTACAGTGATAGATTTAAAAACTAGATGATCCTGGATTAATTCCTAGCTGGGATATATAAAAACCATCAGATTAGTCAAATCCAGTGGACTTTTGTACACAGCCTCTCATTATGTTACCAAACTTTATTTACCTCAGCAAATAATCATATAATGATTTTATATTACATGTACATGATCTTGGATGGAAAGATGGTTATAAGAAAAAAAAATTTTTTTTACATTTTTTAAGGAAAAACTAAGAGTCTTTAAACTATATATTTTTACACAGTATTGGATTATGGGTTTCCAAATACTGGATAAAGATCAACAAAGATAAAATAATATTTTACATTTAAAAAGTAAACTTATAAATTAAAGCATCTGCTTTCTTTTTTGTGTGATGTTAAAATCACTTGGTTATGGAATTCAAAATGAGTTACATTTAGCAAAGCAATTACTTATATTTTTTGCTAAAATATCAAGTGTTGAATATGGATGATGTGCTAATTTGTCTAGGGAGAGAAAATTGATGTAAAAGAATAACTTCTAAAGTTTGGGGTTCCCCTCCTTGCACTTTTTTGTTACATGACTAACAATTAAAAAGAGATTTAAAACTTCTATGAAATTGAATGCTATTTTTTGGATATTACAATTGAATCCAAATGGAAAAATTTCTACAAATCCAGCATTAAGTATAATAAACTCAATTTTCTTCTGGTTGTATATTTTTTGATGCAACACTATCTATTAACATGAATTTTATTTCAGAATATCATATAAATTCAGCATATCATTAATCCTAATTTTAGCAGGATTGTATAAAATATGGAAAGGTAAACATTTAAAATAATTAACATTTTGTTATTGATTATATGATAAAGTTACTATAATTTATTAATCTTATGAAAGCATTGCAGATTGCACTAGAAGCAAATACCAATAATTGCATCAGAACTTTAATAAAGAATATTATCATAAAAATGTTAACTTATTCACAAGTGACTTTGCCAATAGTGTGATGAAACGGAGATTAAATGAAATTGTGATATTTATAATATGTCACATTATAAACTCTTCATAGAGTATAACCATCAAGTGCAAGCCTTCATAATCAATAGATAAAGGAATTTTTTTGCATAAGATCCCTATCTAGTGCCTATTCATCCAACATCTCCAGACTAGTGACTAGCTTGTGGCTTCCATCAGTGAGGGGCCTTGGATTTGAGTGCACTGTACCCAGATCTTACCTTAGATCTAGGTGCATTATATTCTAAGATCTAGGTGCAATGCTCTTAAATCTAAGGCTCCTCACTTATGAAATCCACAAGCTAGAACCTGGAGATGTTGGAAAAATAGACACTAGACAGGGATCTTATGCACAAACTTCCTGCATCCATTGATTATGAAAGCTTGCACTTGGTGGCACTACTGTATGGAGAGTTTGGTACTCTTATTTATAATATAATTTGAAATGATAATGCATTTCTTTTAATATATTATTTTCCAGTCAACACATGAATATCACAGTAAATGAATTATATTAAAGTTATACCTTTCAGATATAATGAAAATGCAGAATTTATAATCTGTTGAATATGAAAAATATTACATATACTATGATAAATATTATTACATTCATATTAAGATTCACTGGTCTGATATTTAGACAAAATTACTGATAATATAAATAACATTAAAGGTAAACCTAATCAATATAGATCAAGGTACAGAAATAAACTTTCAAATTAGCAAATACAAACTAAGGGGAAAATCAGAATAAACTCTATAAATAGAGTCAATTATATCTGCAACATAGAAATTAAAACCTTTCAAATGTATATCAAATATAGGTATGAGGTACAGAAACAGACCCTGAGAAATATAGATCAAATTTATAGCAAGATATAAACTAAAATTGAGCACTGATCAAATATATCTGCAAAATATAGATAATTATATATGCAAAATAATCCATGTAATAAAATGTAGGGGAATAGTTCACATATCTGTAAAAAGTTAAAACACAAGTGAAAAATTAGAAATCTTGAATATTGACAATGACAAGAACAATTTTTTTTTTTTTAGGTAATGAAAATAAATTGCTTTTTGCATATGCTCCAGATAAAGGTAGTAGTTATAAATGTGTCTTTTGTTGTTGCTGGAGTTTGTTAAGAGATATGAGAAATATATTTCTGGCCTTGAGATATTTATTTTAAAGAATTTATGTTATTAGAGATAGAAAACATTTAATTTCTCGTTATGAAAAGATTTGTTTATATATTCATTTAAAAATTTATACCACATATTTGATTTCTGATCATATGTTGTGAAAATTTAAACATTTTGATATTTCATTTCTGATAACATGCTGACTGATGTCAGACTTAATGAATTTGAATATTTTTTGTATCCACATATTTCATGGATATGCTGGAATTTGGGGCAATTTGAAACAGTAGTTTGAGGGGAATTCCATCTGTACTGTTACAAGGTTACCTTGACAACAGTTTGAGATTGTTATCTATATTGTGATTGTCTAAGTGTTGACTGTTTTTAATAGTTATATATATAATAGTTTTGTCTGATAATGAACTTTCAAGATTTTTGAGAGATGATATTGTCATTTGATGTGTTGCTACCTCACAATGTGAATTTATTAATGATAAAGATAAATAGTGATCCAATGATTTAATAATCATTGTAAATGTTTTAGAAAATTCAAAAAAATCATTCTGCAAAATAGTTAATTGATTCCTCTAAACAACAACAATAATAAGAAGAAGAAAATGTATATATATATTATTTTGAAAGAAAGAATGAAAACAATTTAAATCTCATGCCATACTGATAATAATATAACACAGAATATATAGATATGCGCTATCCTAAAAAATTCTAATTGTTTTGAATTAAAATGCTTTATATTTTTCTGTCTTAAATTAAATAAATAACAAATCTATTTTGTATAATTTTTATATGTTAAAGAAAAATGGGTTTGTTTCTTTTATTTAAATTAATCAAAATTATATATTAAAAATATATTTTGTTTATTTAAATTTAAATATAATTATCTCTGAAATAAAAGATATTAACATGTTTATTAAAAATAGAATTAAATCTACATTGAAGAATCCAGTAACATGTTTCTTATTATAACAACAATTCTAAAAATGCAATACAATAGATTGAAAACAATTTAAAACTATAGAAAGATACAAGATATCCAGTTTAGGATAGTTAAAGGTACACAAATAACAGTATCTGTAATATGATATTCTGGCCACAGAGAGTTTAGTGATTGAAATTCTTAAAATTTGAGTGAATGAAAAGACGCCATTTTAGAATTGAAATCAATAAAACACAGACTGATACAATTTTATTTTTGCCAATTATAGTAATAGCAGTAACACAGACTGATGCAATTTTATTTTTGCCAATTATAGTAATAGCAGTTTTATACTGAAACTATCGTGAAATTATTTATATTTTTATCAAGAATCAAGAAAGGATTTATATATAAGTCAAGCAAGAAAAATAGTATAAACAGTTATACAATCGACTTGGGATCACAAACTTATAAAAAGTTACAATCTTTGAATTTTGCTTCAGTTAATATTCATAGTTACTACTGTTTCTCGCACTCAAAATTTTGTTGATATCATTTGCATGTTTACATATTTTAAAAAATCTACATAAACTTAGAAAAATAAAAGGGCCAGAACTTTGCTAAATAAATAAATACTCTCTGCAGGTATGATTTATTTTTACACTTTAAAAATATTTTCAGCAATTAAACATTCAGAAGTTGCAACTTATACTTTGGAGAATAATTTTAACGTACTATTGTTAAATTTGCATTAATTTATTCAGTTGCAATATTGATTTATAAAATATCATTTATACGTTGTGTGTGTTTTAAAATATTTTTTCAATAGTTAATATGGCAAATTAAAATAATTAGACTTTTCAAACATTCAACTTAATTTTCAAGATTAGCATATGTATGTGATTATAGTGACATCCTGAAAACATTTTTTATTTATTTATTTACTTTTTGTATTTAATGTATGTAAACTCGTATATTGTCTTATTATTCTATTAATTAAACTTTGATTTTATTAACTCTTGTCATTTTTAATCACTGTTTTACACTCTTAATTATTCATAGTCTTACGTTTTATAGAGTTTTGACTGAGAATTTAAATAGAAACTACATTAGACTGAGTGAAGATAGTATCCTAATCAAATATTTCTACTCTCAAGAAAAATATATATAATCAAGAGGTTCATTTCACTTAAATCATTAGTATACCATAACTGCAGAATATTACCAGACAATCATCAAAATTATGTTCTTCATAAATGGCGCCAATATCTATCTGTTTGACACATAAACCATGATCTAATTTTCCTAGTTAAGCAAATATTAATTTCATTTTTATAAAGTCGGCTACTGTAAATCTAAAGAAATGTTTTAAATAATCATACGGTTAACTGTTCAGGAAACTGCATGCCATTTTAAGTAACGTAACAGCAAATATAGCATTTAAGAATCCATTCAGTGGGTGGAAATATTTATAAATATTATGAACAGAAGAAATCTAATTAAAACATTTAATGAATTATTAAACAAAATGTATGTCTGCATCTGTCAGAATAGATATATTAAATTTAATTCATAGAAAGAACAGTCTTTCCTGTGTTGTAGTACGAGTCAAAGATTTAACTCTTTATTATCTAAGATGTACAAGTATGATGCATGTAAGCATATAAGAATGCAATTGGGAACGCCATAGATACATTTTTTTATATTTTCAAATTAGAAATTAAATTTTTAATTGCTTAAAATTATAATAATTTCCTACTTATAAAAATATTTCAAAACATTAATTTTAATTAACTTGAATTAATCACATTTATTTGATGTCTATAGCAAGTATATAATTATATGTACATACAAAAATTACATATTTAAAAAAAACATATTCAAGATTATAGGCCCATGAATATATCTGAGAAACACCCATTTTAAATTTCAAATTTATGTAACTATTATAATTTCGTAATGACTTCACTTTTTATAACATTGTAATGGTTATGTATATAAAGGGTTGGTATCACAGGTTGAAAAAATATATATCTTAATAAATATATATTTTTTATTCAATGCACATTTTTACTTATTAAATTGCTTTGTTTAATAGATTATTTTAAATAAGTTTTTTTTTAATAATTTTAATAGGCCCATTTTTAAAGTTTATCTCAAGCATCAAAATTGATCAGCCAGGCTGTGAGCATATATATATAACTAATCAATACAGTGCTTTTAATATATATGTGGATAGTAGAATGACTAACCTTCAAGCAGGGTAATATCAATTAACCAACCTTTTTATCAAGCCATCCAACAAATGTAAAATGACCGTTTATATATCTTATCTCAGATCTTATAGAAATGACAAGTTTGACATTATTCAAACAAAATCTGAAATCAAACACAGATGCGAACACATCCTCTTTATTATGAGTACATACCTCTTTTAAAAAGAGTGTGTTTGCATCTATGTTTGTTTTTAAGTTTGGCCTGAATAGTATCATTTGTCAAACCTATCAAGTCTATAAGTTCTGAGGTAGCATACATAAATGGTCATCTTATATTTTCTGAACAATTTGATAAAGAAGCTGATGCATTCATATTAACAGTATTTGGGAAATTGCTATTCCAAAGTTTAAATATATATATATGATAATAAATTTTTAATCTCAACAATAATCATATGATGCTTGAACATATTAAAATATATACTCAATGAATTCCAAATTTCCTTATGGAATATGGAGAAATCAAATTATACAGACTTATTATAAATAAGATAAACAAAGAATATTATGCATTGTATAAAGATTAAACTCCATAGAGACTTTTTTTCAAAACTCAAAAACATAACTTATTACCAGCACACAGAATTACAAAAAAAAATAAGTTGCTTTTTAAAAAAAAAAAATCAGTCATTTTAAAATCTAAAAAAATTTATAAGGAATTTATCTAAATAATACATATATATTTATATGCAATACTTAATAAATATTTCTTACAAAGCGTAAGCTTGTGTTTAAGACCTGTAGAGGTAAAATTAAGTAGCTAACAAGTTTTTCTTGGTATAATTGCGAGAGATTCTTGACTTCGTTTAAGAAGAAGCTACAGTACATCACATCACATCAGCATATTATTAATATTTAATAAAGTATGAGGATTGGCTATCTTAATATATATCTGAGCACTTATAACATATATGTGTAGAGATGGTAATCTGGACCAACTGATGATTGCTGGTTTAGCATGAAATACGTATATTGGTGATTATTTATCTTTTCAACATATATGTGTTAAGTGTATCAGTGTTATGAGATAGTGTGGAGAGTGGTGGGTCATGTGAAAGTCTGTGCTCATATACCCTATATATTACATATATAGACACAGGTATATAATAAGCCTATGTGTTTCAGTTATTACATAGTAGAGATGTCTGCCCATCCTTTGTATATGTATTAAATGGATTATGTCCTGTACATGAGGGGTCAGATTGACTTTAGGTCAACATGGGTGTGACAAGAATCTCAGCCTCATGGTGGCCTTTGAACATTCGATCATCAGATTTTCAATTGGATGGACAGCTGAAAAGTTGGAATGTGGAGTAGATTGAAGCCTGTCCATTAAAGTATGAGGATTGGCTATCTTAATATATATCTGAGCACTTATAGCATATATGTGTAGAGATGGTAATCTGGACCAACTGATGATTGCTGTTTTAGCGTGAAATACGAATATTGGTGATTATTTATCTTTTCAACATATATGTGTTCAAGTGTATCAGTGTTATGAGATAGTGTGGAGAATGGTGGGTTATGTGAAAGTCTGTGCTCATATACCCTACATATTAATATTTAATAAAGTAAATGGCTATATACATAATAAACAAGTAGTTGATCACTCCATCAATTCAAGACTTTTAGCATAAAATTGAATCTATAATTTACATCATATGAGTTAATAATGTGTGATGTAAATTACATACATACATTTTTTCAGCTTTTATTATGTATACGAACATACATGAGTATAATATTTCATTAAAGTTCATATAAATAAATAAATCATTTGCGATCTTTTATTCGAGAAATTATTTCTATTAATATATATTGATGAAGCATTATTTATATATATGTAATATAACCACACACACTTTTAGAACTACATAAAAAAGCAGGATAATCAAGAAACACATTTATTTTCAGCTTGATTTACATGGATTAATAACAAACAAATAATAAAGTATTAACAGTCATAATAAATATTCGTAACGATCATATTAAAAAGTACTTCAGGTTATTTCCATAACCGTTTTCAACTGGAAACTTTTAAATTTGGCAGAAGTGGATATCACCATGTGATATCTCAAGATTCTTGAATTTTAACATGCCCACTTTGTCTATTAATTAAAGAGTTTTTATTTCTATTTATCAAGATTCCAGCTTTGATTTTCCTTTTATTATGATTTTAATTAACCCCTTCATGCGGAATATAAATGTTAACATGTCAAAATTGTAAGTAAAAATAAATGTTTTTTTTTTTTTTTATGTGTGTCTCAAAGAAAACGGAAGCTGTTATTAAATCATTATTATTCTTATTTTTATACATTTATATAAAAGTTGCTAAAATCACATTTTCCTTTATTTTTGCTATAATATAAATCCAATTTATCCAAATCACTCAGAATACTTTTCAGCAAAAACCTTTTATTGTACATATATACACATACACCTACATTTTGACTGTCCTGTAGTCCTCTTCAGAGCTATGATATAATGAACGAAATAAAATATATAACTATACAAATAATATTTGTCTGAAGGTTTGTAATGATGGTATATTATTAGATGTGATATGTCGTACTATTTCCATCATCTATGAGTGAATGTTGAGTGTATAGAAAATTTTAAACTTTCCAAATACAAACAACTTGTTAGTAATAACACACAAAAAGACACTATAGATGTTTCGAGTAGTATTATTCTCCACTCTTCTTCAGGTGTTTACAAACAACTTGTTAGTAATAACACACAAATAGACACTACAGATGTTTCGAGTATTATTATTCTCCACTCTTCTTCAGGTGTTGCTGGCCTATATGCACAGTGACAATATTCACTTAGAAGTTGAACTTGCACCTTTAGATTCTTGAATATCAAATTTAAGGCAAATGCTCTACCAACTGAGCTATTCTGTCAAAGGCAATATATAGTAGACATTTGATATATTTATATATGAGAGTTGGTTCAAATCCTCCTGAGTCCTTCAATTTTTTTTTTTATTATGAGCAAGGCTAATTAGTTTTTTTTTTTTTTTAATATTGTTTAATATTTTTCCTAAGAGCATGATTATTTAGAGGCTTCCATATGTTGTATATTGCCACACTGGGTTGACTTATAGGATTATTTACCATAGTCATATTAGCAGCTTCCTGGAATTTTCTTCTATGCATTTTTTATACTTTATGCCAATTTAAACAAGAAATTAATGATAAAAAATGGATATCAATTCCATGTATTTCAAATTTTCATGCTAATTTATTAAAAATACATATTATATAATGATTCATTGTGTATATTGGTGACTAATTGGAAAATCTTTGAAACAAAAAAGTAATATTTTGTATCAAATTTCATATAAATTCAAATCTTTCATATATAAGTGAATCAACAAGATATAGTGTTGAGAAATGGATAAAAGATGTCAATTTTTATACAATATATAAAAAATAAGAGTAATGTTGGTTTAGTAATGGCATCTCTTTTCACAAAAAAACATTATTTTTACTTTCAATTTTGACTTGATAATATTAATATTCTATATGAGGAAAGAAACAATAATTAAAGAAAACCCAAGAGGCAATTTTGATATATAAAAAAAATATTTAATTAATAGGCCAAATGTGAATATATGAAATTCATGAATCTTGGGATAATATATGTTGATGTTCTGCAAATAACTAAAAGTACTTTTTATTATGATTAATAAATATTTATTAACATATTAATATTGTATTGTTTTATTTATTATTATTACAATCATTAATCTATAATGAATAATATATTTGATTTCTATGTATGTATGTATACAAATATTAACTAATACAGCACTTCTAATAATATTAAATCATGGAGCCATACATTTATCTTGCACTGTTCATATCAATGCACTGCCCTCTATTGCAAGATTTCAACTTGCCAATATAAAATGAATTAGTTTACATTTGCATACTAGATCTAATAAATATGGTAAATGATATTGATCAAAATGAACTTTCTTGGGTCCTATATATTTTCAAGTTATATTCTTACCAGAACATCTTTCGCTGAATCAATTGTAGCCATATATATAAAAATTCATTTAATCATGTGGCCTCTAACAAATTTTATTTTAAAATAGTGAAAAAAAAAATCTAAGCATGAAATAAAAAAATACTTTATTTTATAGTTATTTTAAAGCTCTAGATATAAACATTTATTTGCATAAATTATCTTAGAACCCCAGGACTACTGCTAACTAATAAAGTTTAACTTTTCTTAATTTAAAAAAGGGAAGGGGAATTATATATTTTTAATACTAATCTCATTTGGAAAATGTGCCTTTTTAATAGTTAATGGTTAGCATAGCTATCTTCCAAGCAGTTGGCCCAGGTTCACTTCCCAATCAATGTTTTGACATATAAGAAGAAAAAAACATTTCTCTAAACAAAAAACAACAACAAGTGAAGTAAAAAAATTTAGCTGTCTTCACTAAACTATAGGTCATCCCTCTACTTGAATAATATTTCTTTAATGTAATTTTCACCACACTACTCTCATGCAAAGGAGAGACTGTTTTTTATCTGCTTTTAACACCTTGTGGAAGGGTGTAGTTATAAACATATGACCAAAGATGTGAAAAAGACGTATGATCCCCAAGATGCACATTTTGTGCTGAATCAGCACTCATCAGTTGATCCAGATCACAATCTTTTACACATTTATTGTTCAGTATATTTAAATAGCCATTTACTACAGTTTAATTAATGTATCAAACTTACTGCCTTCTCAACTTTGACACAAAACACTTAATGGAAGTATATTAATAATTTTTATTAGTCATTCATTAGACTAATGATTATCCATTTAATGAATAATATTTCTGTATTGCAATTTTCACTACAGCATTCTCAAGCAAGGTAGGAACTGATTTCTATCCATTTTTAACACCTTAGGAATGTCTTTGGTCATATGCTTGATTATATCCCTCCACAAGGTGTTAAAAGTGATAGAAACCAGTCTCTTCTTTGCATGAGAGTGATGTAGTGAAAATTACACTACAGAAACATTATACATTAAACGTATAATATTTAGTCTAGTGAATTACTAATGAAATTATTAATATACTTCATTAAGTGATTTGTATCAAAGTTGTGAGAGCAGTATGTTTGATATTTATCAATTAAACTGTAGTAAATGGTTATCTATATACACTGAACAATGATAAAGATATGTGTAAGATTGGGCCAACTGATGAGTGCTGGTTCAGCATGAAATGTGCATCTTGGGGATCATATCTTTTTCATGTCTTTGGTCATAAATTTTTTGATTATACCTATCTACAAGATGTTAAAAGCAGATAAAAACCAGTCCCTATCTTGTATGAGAGTGGTATATCAAATTACACTACAGAAATATTATTTATTAAATGGATTATCAGTTGTAATGCTACAATTTTAAGATATAAAAAAAAAAATGGATAAATTATTTACAAAATTTAGAAAGAAAATATTGTTTGATATTTAAAAAAACAAAACAATTAAAATTATATTACTTAATATTTTTCTGAACAATGAAGCCTTAACAAATGTATAACACAAAATTAATTTGAATCACTTTTTTTTAAATTACGATTGTAATCAGTTTGAAATTGAAAGTCTATATGGAAGCATTATATTAAATCCCACTGAATTATCAATTTAAATATCAAAGTGCATTTCTGGGATTCATTATCCACACTATTTAAGAATTACTTATATATATTTTAAATGTTATCCAAATACATCTGTATATATTTAATTGTAGTAAATTATATATGGATGTAGCAGAATAACATTCCATTTATATCTATAGCCCATGAAAATCTTCATTTTAATATATATGTGAGAAACAAATCTCCAAGCATTGATTATATTAATACCTCCTAGTATCACAGTCAATCATATTACAAATGAAAAAATCCACTTTTATTCAGAGTCCAAGTTCGTATGTAAATTAATATACCCAGACTCAGATGATTATCCTTCCAAGTATTAACTCTGTGAAAATTCTACAGTTTTATTTATATATACATTTATTTAAATAATAGAAATTTAATGAGAACTCTCAGTATATTTTAAATAATTTTCCAGTTTTGATATAAAGCAAACTACTAATTAAAGACTGACATTTTAAACTGAAATTATGTCATAGCCAAAAGTGAATGTGCATTTAATTTATTATTCAAGCTTATATTAGGATTGTAAATAAGATAATATTACCATAAGTGTTTGAATATTGAAAGTATAACAATAACTTTCTAAATATTCTCATAAATAAATAAACCTCTTCCACAAAAAGCTATGGATTTTATATAGAAGGTTTTTTACAAATTTTACAGATTCAAATTGATACTTTATTTCATCGTAACTGGAACCACATTTAAAATACATGAAAGTTCTTGTTAAATTTCTTCACTTGAATTCATAAAATTTGTGAAAAATCTTCTATATAAAATCATCCACTATCAACCCAGCAGTAACATTATAGACTCCTGTTTAGTCAATGTACTTTAAGAAGTTAATGTATTAAAAAACCAATATTCTCCCTAAATAAAATTCTTTTAAAACTACAATATATAGTTTTTTATGGAAGAATTTTAAGCTTGGATAATATCTCAGACAAATATATTTATTAGGCAACATAATTTCAGTGTGCAATGTCAGTTTGGTATTTGCTCTATTACTGAACAACTAGAAAATTATTTAAAATACCCAGAGTTCTCATTAATTTTTTCTCATTTGAATCTATAAAACTTGTGAATTTTTTTTATATAGTATATATACAATAGTTTCCCAGTATCATGATATTTGATTCAAATCCTCAATATGTGTTAATAGTAGCAAATATATGCACTATGAACTAAAAACTTAAAATTAGAAAATTCAATTATTAAATTTTAATTTTCATGTTTTTTATTTAATATTATTTTTTAATCGTCAGTAACAGAAACCATGGATAAAAAGGAACTATTGTATATATAGAGAGTATATATATAAACAACTTTTTAAAATAATTCTTATATACATAATTTATCTAAATATAAATATTTTTTTAAAATTAGGTGTATGAGAATATGTTAATGAAGCATTTAAATGGTGCTTCTATATATTAACTTTGCTTATATTTTTTATCCTTATTGCATAAAAATTAAATAAGTAAGATCCATAAATAAAAAACTCCAGCTTTGATTAAAAATTATAACAGTAAAGTCGAATAGACTTTTATAAACTAATCTGCTCATCAGGAATATAGCCATTATTAGAGTGTGTGGAGAATCCAGATGGTACTTTCTTGATTTCTAGCCTACCAAAACCTGAAATAAATTAGTTATTTAATAATTAAATATAAATATATAACGTAGATAAGCAATAAAATTAATAATAATTGAACAGCAAATATATATATTTAATAATAAGAAATTTCCAACTTCTCAGCCAATTTTTTTTCTTTGTCAGCAATAAGCAATGTAGTTCTTAATTGTTTTCTAACTAATATTTGTCTTTTGTAAATAATTCATACTTACCACTAATACTTTATTCTATCTGTGTTCCTTCAGCTTCCAATCATTTTTATTCATTTACAATATGCTAGACATTAGACTATTGACTAACATCAGCCAAATGTTTCTTACATTTTTAAACTGAGAAAAATGATTCCCTTGGATTTATAATTAAATATCAATGATAATTATACATTTTTTGATAAAGAAATTATATCATTTACATTCGTGCTTGGCCAGAACATATTTATATGGATAAATGACAATAAAACATTGTTTTAGATTCACTTCTAACTTTCATTCTTAGAAATTAATGAAAAAAAACACATACATTTGCAATAAAATAATTCTATTAGCATAAATATTGAATAAAGCAAAACATTTATCAATCTCTTAAAAAGCTAATATGGCTGACTACCGATTCCTTAAAACAGCACTGGCCAACCTTATACTGTCCATGCCCCAGTTTTTTTCACATACAGGTTCACCCATTCAATGCAATTTTTGTGCTATTGTTTCAAATTTTTTATAAAATACAATGTGGTATAAATAAATAATATTTAGAGTATTTTTATAATATAATCATGTACTTTAGAAAAAAATTTTAAATATTGCTCTCAATTTATCGAGATTTTTGACTTTGCTTTGCTTTCATGAAAGTTTCAATGCTTCTACTTAAATACAACTTTTTTCAAATTATTACAATGGCTTGATTTATTTTCTTTATCACAAGAAATAAAAAATGTAAATGAAAGTTAAAAGCATGCTAATTCAAAGATATATGGTCGTAACACAGAATACCTTTGATAGCAAAATTAAAACGGAGGCCTATAATTTAATCAACCCAGTGAATATTCCAATACAACCGGAGCTGGGTCTATCAAATCAAAAAATTGTTTCTCTTTTTAACTTTTGGTCCATGGAGCTGAAATACTTCGATTTTATTCTCAAAAATAACTTAAATGCTATGAGTACTAATTGGTTTCTTGCTGCTCAAAGAGGTATAACAAAAATTTATCCCACCTGCTCTCTCTGTCAATGCCAAGATGAAATGTTTGATCATTTAATCCACTCATGCACAGACCTGTGTCTTTCTAAGAAAACAATGTATGAGACTATTAAATTAGACTATTATCTTCTTACTTCTTTGAAAAATAGTATTAAGACAAGAACTTTTCCCATTATAAAACTCTTTTTTTTTTTCATAATATACACTTTCTGGACTATACGTTGTAAAATTGAATTTTATACTGCCTTCCTTCAGCAATAAAAATATATAATGCGAAAGCATTCTAAGATCAAGGGAAGGGATCAACTTATCACACCGAAGTTGTATATTTGATGATACATGGAAACATTTCTCTATCTGAATAGCTTTACAAGAGCCTTACCCCTTTAAATCTTCATCAGAAACATAGTACACATCATGGCTGCAACATATGAAGCACTCATTATTCCTTTCCATTCCTGACTGCAATCTTACAAAGATACCACTGTAATTTATAATTATACTTTACCTTCTAAGTTTTTTAATAAAATTTATTGAAATAAATATTTTTATAATAAACTAAATCAATCAATTCAAGATTAGAAAAGTGTGTAATATCTATTCATAAAATAAATGTGGAACTTTTTTTTGACTCATTGAATTTGAATTTTTGTTAGTTTTTTTAACTGAATAATAATAAAAATTGTTTATTTTGATTAGAATATTAATTTATAAGATCTTATCTTATTTACATTTGTATAATCAGAAGATAAATACATCAAATTTAATCCCATAATGCAAAGCATTTGGCATATGTATCATAGGTTAGCCGAAACTTCTTTACTTATTAACTTTTTAACCGCTAATTATATTATTGGCCCGAGTGAGTTAAAAATCAAGACTTTTAATTGGCCACGACAAAGTCAATTGTCAAAATATATTCAACCTTTTAATATCATATTCACTTTAGATTCATTTGTAAAAAATATATTAATAATTTGTCAGGTTATGAAAGTGAACGAAAGTTCTTTCAAAAATAAATTTCTATTTGTTTATTGTAGAAATATTTCATAGTGGCAAAATTAAAAGCTAAACTTAGTAATGAATTAAAAAGAGTTTGCTGACGTAAATGTTTTTTTTTTTCAGTTTTACGTTACGAAAAAGTAAATATTTTTTTTGCTAAAATCTTAAATATTTTTACTAAAATCTTAAATATTTTTTTTAAATAATTTAGTTTTTAGCATTATTTTACTTAAATAATTCATAATTTCTCAAAAAATACTTTATAATGGTCTAAAACACTGATTTATCATTTTCGAATTGAAAATCTTAGCGTTCTTCTTTGATTAGGTGGTTTCTTTGTTCTTGCCAGCCAATCAGAATGTCTTTGATGGCTGAGAGCCAATCACCGACAAGCTTTTTTCTTTGTAAAGCTTTACCGCCAGTTTTATTGATTTTTTACTTGTAAAATAATTCAGAAGATGACAGCATCTTACAGAACTTTTAAAAACCTAATGAATGACTGTAAAACGACTATCCTAGCATTAAAAATAATGGAATTAGAGTGACATCAATTGTCGACGAAAGGTCTCGTAAGCATCATCAGAAAGGTTAATAATGGATCTTAGTTAACTGAAATTTAAGTTAATCATAGATAATTTTAAAATGCACTTGAATAACCACAAAAATTCTTTTAGGGTTGGCTCATTAACCCTTGCTTCACATTAGAGAATTCCAAGGATAAATTAAAAGACTTAAACAAAAAATCATACTAATGCATAAAAACAGCATTGCACTTTTCTTTAATCATTTTTTATGCCTATTTGAAATATTTACTCATCTCTAATCATTATTACATTATTTCCAGCCTCAATAAACAGATTATTTTTATTACAACCAAGTGGAATATTTATTTTTAATATTTTAAACTTTTTATCATGCACCCTTTATCTCAATTTCACCATACTATAAACACTTACTAACACAGTAATTCAAACTATTTACTACTATTATACATGTATTTTACAAACTATTTTTGCTCACCATCTGAGCTGCACACATCAATCATCTGGAATCCTACATTCATAATAATAATTCAATTTTTTTTCTATTACAGAAGTAGAGATTCATTTCTTTCTACTTTAAACGCCTTGTGACAGAATGAATAATTATTGCATTATAGAAAAAAATGACATATATTTTTAATAACTTCCACTTAATTTCCAATGAAAATGTTATCTTGCATCCTTATAAAAAGTCGACTTTCATTTCTAATGACAATCTTCAACCTGTACACTTTACTGTTCTTGGCTATCATTATTCTGTAACCTTAATTTTATGTAACTACCATTCAAATATATTTTAAAGATGTCATCAACAATGTCATTTTCTACATTATCATTTTGTAGACATTGGACTTGCTTATTAACCAAATCTAACCAACATAACATCAACCAAGAATTTAAGTTCTTGCATTCTCTATACTTTTTATTTGAAAAAATTGACATCTTTTTTCTCTTTCTTGAGTATTGTAATGTTCTCTCTAATACAGATAAATAATGTTATCATATACACCAAAAAAATTGATCTTAGCATTTGATGAAGTAATCACCTGTTAGTTTCAGTCCAACACATTTTTGTCATTTATTTTTTCTGACATCCAGCAGATTTTTAGTTCTAGTTATTTGCACTTTATTTACAAATTTTTTCTCTTCAATAAACATAACATACATCTCATAATATTTTTAACATTCAATTCTTTTAACAATTACATCTAATTGCAAAAATACAAATTTCAAATAATCATAATTATCCCAAATTCATAACTCAATCAGACTAGCCAAAAAAGTAAACTTTAAGATACTACCAATGGTTTCCCTGCTACAAGCAGACTTCTCAAGTGTAAAGAACTACAAAATTACAGCATATTTAAACTAAACATTATCCACAATTCCACTTATTTCTCATACTCCCTAATATTAAAAGAACTTCTAAATAAGTTAATTGCTTCAGAATCACAAATTTTTAATAATAAAGATTCTTTAATTCCTTTTTTTTATTTCATTTCTCTCAAAATTCTTCATCAAAATTAGGTCAGAGTAGTTTGAGCTTAAATGGAAGAATGGGTTAAAAATAAATATATATATTAATGAAAAAGATACAGACCATATTATTAATTTTGATGAAGCTAAAGTTAACTTCTTTGAGAGGAAAAAAATAAAAAGAATTAAAAAATATTAACTTATTTAGAAACTCTTTTAATATTAAGGGTGTATGGGAAATAAGTGGAATTGTGGGTAATGTTTAGTTTAAATATGTTATTTTGTAGTTCTTTACACTTGAGAAGTCTGCTTGTAGCAGCGAGACCATTGATAGTGTTTTAAAGTTTATTTTTTTGATAGTCTGGTTGAGTTGTGAATTTGGGATAATTTTGATTATTTATTGACTAGTTTAGTTTTATGCTTTTAATATTTAAATTTCAAATGTATTCTAGCATAGTATTCCCCTTTTTATGTCAATATGATCATCACAACATTTAATAAATGAACATTTAACTAATTGCATAATCAAGACAACTGATTTATGTTTTGTATTTTTCAATCATATTTTCATAAATGAATTAGAGTGGGTTAATCTTAATGCATCAATTCAAAATCAAATGGTAGATCATTTATCAGATAATGTAAATACTAATCATAGAGCATCAATATTTAGAAATTACTCAATTAAAACAACATTCCAATTACTAATTTATTTTTTCTTCCTAAGTGGGGAATGGCAGTCATCCTTGATATGATGACAACAAAAAGTCTGAACATTTCCTTATTATGTTAGACACATGTATATGTAACTTTTGCCGATGCTTCATTCTACTCATAAAATCACCAATCTGATAATATATATTGTAATAATAATTTTCTATCCATCAATACTATCATTCTGAATATCTGACTACCATAATAATTTAGCCTGTGTTTAGTATTTTAATAGTCATGGTAACCATCGGCACAAACAATTAAATGTCTGTGCTTCTGTTCAACAAAGAACTTACTGTTTAACTGTTGTATTGTATTTTGATTATGCTATTGTTAATTATAAAGATAAATAAGTTTTAAACATAAAAAAATATTTGTAAATTTTAATGCTTAAAAAAGTAGTTACAAACATAAAATGGCAAATATATAGAAAGAAAGAATTGAATGGTAAAATAAAAGAAGATAATCAAACATATATAAATGATTATATATATATTTGATAATTAATATAATTTAAAGTCCATGCCAAAGACTGAAATAAATATAATTTAGTAAAAAGTAATTAATAATCATTAACATCTTTACTAAAAAGCTGTTATCAATAAGTAAAATACAGCTCTTGTAAAATGAATTTATTTATATGTACATACATATTACCAGACAATGCCAGCGTGAGGCTGGCACGCTGGCACCTTCTGCTTTTCCCCTCCAACAAATTAACTTAATTTTTTTGTCATAAACATGTAGAAAGAATTTACAAAAAAAAGCCTTTTTTTGAAATTAGTTGTCGTTAGCCGAGAGGTCATCGCAACCGCCTTGCAAGCAAGTAGTTGGTTGCAGACGGTTGTGGGTTCGCGTCCCGGCCGATGCTATGACGTATGAAAAAAAAAAAAATTTCTAACACTAATGAAAAAGAGTAAAGACATTTGCAAAGTTTACAAGCCTATTTTCAGTTTTTTGAATGGTGAATTTTGAAATATCTCATGTTCATTACAATATATTAGAGAAGCTGTCAAATCAAACATAGAATTCAATTAAATATGGATCATCTGAATCTTTATTATCTCTTAAAAGAGTCCAATGGTTTCTCACTTGTCCAAATCAATTCATTGGATGCTGAGTTATAAGTGTTTTAGTATAAGGACATCCAGACAGATGATAAAAGTGTTTTATATAGTTCGCAAATGAGCAAAAAAAATCAAATTAAATTACAGATATGTATTTATTAATATATAGGTATGTACATTAGAATTTTCTGGATTTTATATTTACAAAAGTATTAATAATATTTTCAATATTTACTTGTAAACAAACATCATTTTCGATCGATATTATTGCTAAATTGTCTAATCTTGATCGTAACATATTTGTTCACAAATATGTTTTAATTAAAGTTTTAAGAATAATCATTAACTAATTATTATACTCATTGGCAGCTTAATAATATTCTTAAATTAACTTCTAAATTTGGAAATGGAAAATTGTTTTAATAAAAGTTAAAATATCTAGAGGATTTTCCTTTTTTTTTTCTTTTTTCGATTAAATATATCTTAATATGCTTGTATTTCATCGAATAGTTCTACTGCGTTGATAGCTCTTTTTTTGGCCATCTTTTAAAAGGAGTTCTAATTCTTTGCATTTTTTTATTAATCATTATTTATATCAGACAGCTTATATAAAAAACTCATATTATTATGTAGTTTAAACTGATCAAAAGATTAATTTAATGATGTTCAGGAAGTGTCCATTTAATTTGAATTGAACTTCTAGTATTTGTGCAGTCTCGTCATGATGTTCATATTAAAAGTGACATGTTGTTTTTTTTTGTATTGTCGAACTTGTACAAAGATTTACATTTTGTTTTTCCATCTACATAATCACTTTCTTGTTTTGCTGTTTCAAGGACTTTTTTCTAATTCAAATCTGATCGATATTCTAAGTAGGAATATTTTTAGATTTTCAATTGTTTCTAAATTAGTATTATATTCATATTTTTTATCCTGAAGGATTTTACTTATTCGATTTATTCACTTAAATAAATCATACCAAATTATTAGAGAACAATGAATTTATAATCTTTAATTTTTGTCCATAATGTAGGAGCTTCATGTTGAATTTTTTTATTAAATTTGTCACTATTTAAAATTTCAAAAAGCACATCATATATTTCTTCTAGTTAAAATTGTAATTGATGAATTGCTTTAATTTTGATTTCACATCACTTTTTTGATGGTTGTTTTAGTGTTAAATTTGAAATGAATTGTAATAGAATTCCCAACATTGCTTTGAAGATTAAATAATTTTATATAATGCAAAGATGCTAACTGTATTTATAGACATTAATTTTTGCTGCATCATTTATCATTAAAAAAAAAAATGAATAAAGATTTTTTTGTTAGAATTAAATTTTGGAGTCCATTTTTTTTACCCTCATGCTTGCCCTACTATCATAATCTTGGCTCCACATGTCATTAACAGAAATGTTCCACTCTTCCAGTTATAATTTCAAACAAACCATGGCCAGTTGAAATGTCAATTTTTATAAAACCTAAGAAGTGTTTTCCAATATCGACTATTTCATTTACGTGAAAAACAAATAACAAAAATCATTTGTTGTGTTTTGCTTGCATGAGTACAGTCTAATATTATAGAATAATATTTAAATTCTCAAACTGATTTTAAATATTTTATTTCTTATTGCATTGCCCAACACTCCTATTAATTCATTTTGTCTGTCTTTACTTAAGTAATGCACACTTTTTGTTTTCCATAAAGTTCTTTCAACATGATTTTCCATAACATAATCAAATTTGGCTAGCAACTCTACTAGCTTTAAGAAGTTTCCATTATTTCTATGATCCTTGAAATGCTAAATTTTAACCACCAAGAAATTTTATTATTTCAATTAATCTTTAACATATCATACCATTTACAACCTTCTTAAACACTTTATCAATACTCTTTATTTATATCAAAACTAACAGTTTCGACTGTCCTACAGTCATCATCAGAGCTATAATATTCAAATATATAATTATATAATTAATACACTTATACACATATTCATATAATGTATATTTTATTTTTGTTTATTTTGGGTATTTAATTATGTATATGAATACAATATTCAAATATATAATTATATAATTAATACATTTATACACATATTCATATAAACAAAGCAAAACTCTCCATACAGTAATGCCATCTTGTGCAAACAAGAGCAATCAATGAAGTTTTTTGAATTGTTTAATAACAATTATGTGCTAGTATGAGATAGTGATCATGTGACATATTCATATACATAATTAAATACACAAAATAAACAAAAATAAAATATACAGTACATTATATGAATATGTGTATAAGTGTGTTAATTATATAATTATATATTTGAATATTGTAGCTCTGATAATGACTGCAGGACAATCGAAATTGTTAGTTTTGATATAAATAAAGAATATTGATAAAGTGTTTAAGAAAATTGTAAATGGTATGATATGTTAAAGTAGAAATCAATACATAGGAAAAGGAAGAAGAAGAAAAGTATATTATTTCAATTAATCTTTCCGAAGCATTTGACCAATGTTTTTTTTCCATATCATACATAATTTAATGTTTGATGATCGGTTGTATTCTTGTTCTGTAAATTTTTTTTTAATTGTTTCCGTTTCAAAAAATTATTTGTATGAGCTAAACTAGTATCAGGTCTATGTAAAGTCTGTAATAAATATGAGCTAAACTAGTGTCATGTCTGTGTAAAGTCTTTAATAAATTACCCCAATCTTTATAAACTTTTACAAGGCCACTAGAATTAGCATGTGGAAAAATCTTACAACAAAAAAAAACAGAATTAAAAGATTTTGAATAAATTAACCATGTTTTTGTTACAAACTTCCCATTTTTCTTTGGTAGTATGCATTACTAAATTTATATCTGTTGATGTTTCTTGGATAGAATTTTTTTTTTGTTTTGAGGAGAACCCATTTAAACGAATGCTATCCATAATATGTTGTCAATTTTTGGCCATTTCCCAATGTCTTCTATGCTATTTAAGTTCATCAAAACTGACAGTTAGTTACCTTGATCAATTTGAGGCTCTTTTTCGTACAAATCCTGTGGTTCATTAATTGTAACATTCATAGATGAGCAGGCAACATTCATATTAATCTCTAATGAATGGATTTGGTCAGCATCAAACGAAGTTTTAATTTTTTTGATAAAATTATGAAAAATCCCGGCATGTTTTTTAACAAGAGCTTCTTTTGCAGTTTTCCATTTGCAAATTTGTGAACAGGATAGTTTTTATGTTTTTTCCATGTTTTATAATTAGAACTAAAGATTATTTAAGTTTTATTATAATGTTTTATTTTTTAAATAAACATTTGACCATGAAAACTTTCTAATTAAAGAATTTAATATATTAAAATTCTATCAGTTACGAAAATGGATAGCACCAGCAGTTTATTTATAACTAAAATATAATTTTCAATTTTGTTAAACGCATAATAAAATAATTTACAAATTCCCATTTTTTTATCTTAATTAATTGTTCTAAAATACCAAGTTTTTTTTATTTTATCCTTCTTAATTGAAAGTACAGATTATACTAGAATATAATAAATTATTTGTTCAGGATGCACAAGTATGCTCATTGTATGACAGCACAAACCTGTTGCCACTATAGTAAAACCTATTCTGTTGTCTTATTGATTTAACTTATTAATGTGTTGTGATATCTCTGTCAAAAGTTCAACTGTTGTTGAACATAGATATCCTTTGACATCCAATTTTGCTTACTTTTTGAGTAAAGTTTTCTGTAAAACCATAGTCAATAATTTCTATACTTATGGAGATCTATATAAATGAAGCCTGGTTATCAATGAACATTTATAATATTTATATGTACTTCATGACCAAACAGTGCCCGTATCTCTTTTTAGTGGTGCCTGCCTCCAATGCAGGCTTCACAGGCTCGCTTATGCAGAGACCTATTACCAGGTGCATATCACTAACTCAAATTCATATCTAAAATATTATTATCACCAAATATTACCTTTTTTTCCAATAGCATACTCTTGTGATGTTTGTTTTACAAAAATGCACTGTGATAGTAATATTTTAAAATGAGATGATTATATACAGAGAGACAAAAATTTATGTATATATCATATGCACTCAGTATAGTTTTAGTGTGATTATGTATAAAACATTACAAAAATAAACATTTGTTAAGATTTAAAATCATTTGAATATTAATAAAAAAAAAAGTAAAATTGCTAATGATTAAAAAAAATTGAAAAAACAAATACTATTTAGTCACTTTTATCTTACTTGAATTTTTTTGACTATCCCTATATGCCTCAGCTAATAATGGCTCGGTATAGGCACTAGTAGGATAAGCAGGTTCACCGTGTTCACAAACATCAACACCTACAAGCATCAAATAAGAATTTCTGAAATACCAGCTTTTAATAATAATAATACTAATAACAATTCCAATTTAATAATTATGTTTATCACTATACATTTACTATCATATTTATTTACTATAGATGTTTTCACCACCATTTTTAATCATTATTAATTCACTTCAAGATAAAAAAATTTCATGTTTGCTTATGAATCAAGGCTTATCTTTTCTAATTAATCTAGCAAATCTCATTTCATTCAAGTGGTTTGTGATCTTTTTACATGCATCTAAAACTTTTTGCTTCCAGATAAGGATTGCATTATTCATCTATTGTCATTTTTTTTAGCAACACATATTAATCCATCTTCATTTTACCCTTATTCTCTCAATAATCCTAGTGGTATTTGTTCTTTCATTCATGCAGTTTTTTCTCTTTTTTAGTCATCCAAAAAACTTTTATTTCCACACACACATAAAATAGCTTTCCCCTTCAATATTGTTTATGGTGATAATATTCCATTTAATTCTATGATTAACTCAACTACATTAATAACATGTTCAAGATACCTATAATTATTATTTTTTTCTAATATATTATTATCAATGCACACAGAGAGCATACCAATGGCTCAAACAAGCTCTTAATTAATAAGTGCGGTATGAGAATGTATTTAAAATCTTTACCCAGAACACTCTCATCTCCAGACCAACTGAATTCGAGCTTATAGCTCACTTCAGTGGAGAGCTAGAATATTCGGACACTAGACCTAAAATATCAACTCAAAAAACCAGCACTTATTTCATACGTATATTTAAGAAGAAACACTGAAATTTTCGGACATGAAAATGTCTTTAAATCCAGCTATCTTAAATATTTTCTCATACCGCACTTATTAATTAAGAGCTTGTTTGAGCTATTGGTACGCTCTCTGTGTGCATTTTTGTAACTACAAGCTTATTAAAAGTAACATCATGTTATATATGACTTATTTTTTTAATTAATTAATATTATCAATGCTATTATTTTCTTTTTGACAATATGTTTAACATTAATGTTTGGTATTTCCTTTTCTGTTTTCATATGATAATTCTTATAATTTGCATATAGTTCTGAAACATTACTAAATCAACTGCTACTTTAGCAAAGTTCAGATGTCAATAAAATCTAATCATTTTGAATTTATTTTGCATCAACTAAACTATTCATTGTTACAGTAAAAATATTAATATTAATAAGGGTGTATTGCAGGATGATTTCATCTCTTTAAAACATTTTCAGAAATCTTTTGTTTAATAGGGAGGGGAAAAAGTGAGATTGCCAAAATATATTTCTAACTTAGGGTCAGTTTGAATTCAAACCCTTAGGCTTTTTTTTTTAATTTCAGGCTCAAGTTTACAATAGATGGCAAAAGAATACTGTTTATATAATAATCAAAATAATCAAGTAACATTTAAATAAGTTTATTTCTTTAAATGTAAAATTTATTGAAGAAAATGGATTGTGGTCATAGTAAATACTTGCAGTAACAAAACATCAGTAGCAAAAACAACTGTAATAGTATTGCATGCAAGACCTTAGAAAATGAGATGAACCATATTGGAAATATTAAGTATCATCATAACAAATTTAATAATCTACCAGTATAATTTTTGAAAGATAAAAAAAAAATAATCACACCAATATAATTTTGTATACAACATTAGTATATTAATTGAGCTTTCAAACAAACATAAGGACAAAATGGTTAAAAACAGAAAATATCATAATTTCAAATATGGAGATTGCTATCAAAGATATGTGTAATAGAATGTCATATAATATTAGGGCATCTATAAGTTTCCATCTCTTTAGTATATATGTACAGTTTGCATACATTCATCATAACCATCATCAATCCACTGCAGTATGGTCTCTCCAAGTTCAATCATCTTCTCCGATCTTTAGTTTCTCTTCTCCACATCACTCCTGCACACTTTCTTATTTCATCCATCCATCTCACATGTGGTCTCTTTCTGGATCTTTTACAATCTCTTAGAATCCAGTTTAAGATTTCAATTGTCCATCTATTATCATCTCTTCTAGCAATATGTCCAGCCCAACTCCACTTCAGTTTAATTTTTTCAATGAGGTCAGTAACACCTGTTTGTTCTCTTACCAATATATTAGGTTTTCAATCTCTTCTTGTTACTCCCAACATGCATATCTCCATACTTCTTTGAGTGGTCTGAAATCTCTATATTGCTCTTCTATTAAGTGACCAAGTCTCAGATCCATAAGTAAGAACTGGTAAAACACATTTATTAAAAACCTTCCTTTTCAACACATAGGCATATTTCCTTTTAGTATCAAATTATTTCTACCAAAAGCACTCCAAACAAGTTTAATTCTATGATTAATTTCATCTATTATGTTTCCATCTGTATTAACAATCTGACCAAGATATTTGTAACTGTTAACTTCTAACTCATCATAACCAATCTTTATTTTCATATTTTAAGAAAATCCATTAAACATTACTCTAGTCTATTTAACATTTATCTTTAGTCTTACTTTCCTACTTTCATCTGATAACTCCTGCAACATTTCCTGCAGCTCTAAAGCATTATTTTCAAGAACAACTACATCATCTGCAAAATCTAAATGACTTAAATAATCTCCATTTACTTTCACTTCTTTAGCTTCCCATTTTAATCCACAAAATACTTCTTGCAGCATTGCTGTAAAAAGTTTTGGAGATATGGAGTCACCCTGTCTTACGTATACCCTTCTACAATGTTTTTGATTGATAAAGACTAATGATTAGAAATTAGTTATGGGATATTAGACATTGCCATCTCATATGAATTGATTGCACTATTTTTTACTGAGATAAACCAATAGCTGAAAAATAGTCCTGAGATCTGTTTGACATTCATATCTGAAATCCATTGATTATTCACGCTTATATACATAATTCTGGAATAGAGAAGTGGGAGTTGAATGATGCTGACAAACAAATGAAATGTAATCCAAAAGAAGTTATATAAAAAACTCAGACATCAATTAATTATACTAAACATAAATTATGATTTAAATAAACAGGCTCAAGTTGATTTACCTTCATCTTCATCTTCTTCATTTGATCTTAACAGCTTAAGCTGTTTTAGCAGTGAAAACATAAGAAAAGACAGGCCTGCTGTCCATACTATAATTGATAGAGATCCAGCAATGTTCCAGGCAAAGCTCTGTTCAAGCAAAATAAATAACATTTTTATATGCAATTAATATATACTATAACAAATTAATAAATTAATATATATATAACATACCCCCCCCTTCCTATACTATAATGCACAAGCAATTTTAAAAAAAGCATGTTTAATAATTAGTTCTGAAAATCCAATTCATTCTCAAACTATAGCTAATAATGCATTCCAGTTGAAATAGAAATACTTATAGCATTTGACATACACATGGATTCATTATCTACTGTTTCGCTAATCAGTGGTTTGAAAAATATTAAATAAAAAAATTTGAAACTTTTAAGTTTAATTTCATAAATTTCAAGTGCATACCAGCCTGCATGAGAAGCATGCTGAATCATTCATAGTCAGCCATTTTTTATCTTGCACACTCAGTCATGTGTTTTTTATTTATTAATTTAAATCTATCTTCATTTTCCTAACTGCACTATTAAATTTTTTTGTTAATTCTTTTTACTGATGTCTTAATGAGTACATTACTAATATTAAAATGTATTATAGATGTTGACATATTGTAAAAGTTTTATTATCTGTAGTTTCATATATTCACAGAAAACTTGAAACTAAAAGTAATGGTATAAGGAAACTACTGTAAATATATGAAATCTTTCAACATATGATAAAAATCAAGATAATAAAAAAGAAAATTGCTTGCTAATTGTGTGTGATATAAAAATTATATTTAACATTATTTCAAATAACAATGTTCAATTATATTAATTATAACATTTATATTGCATAATGTAAAGTACTCATACCAGAAAAGAGTTTTTGCTGAATGTATATACAATTCCTTCTTCGGCTTTAAAAATAGGTTGAGCTATCACTCCCCACCAACCAGATCCAAAATGAACTACAAAAACAACACAAATAAGTAAAAATTAATATTACAATTATTAATTATCATTTATCAATATTAACTATTTGCACACATCACTACTTATAATCTAACATTTTTCATGTGATTTTATTATCAAATGTTTCTATATTTCAACTTCACTATTATAATGATCGGGGTGTTTGGAAGTTGGTTTCTCATCGTATCTGCCATACAAGGGTGCTACCAGGCTATTGGAACCTGGAAATTTTATATAATAGGCAGATACTTAAGTTAAGATCCAATTTTATTTTATTATAGACCGTTAGACCATGCCACTAGCTCAGGGAGATGCAGAGATTTATAAAATATAAATTCTTATTAAAATATATTTTCAATATTAAAAAAATAAAAGAAGCCACTGCCAGTAATAACACACACAAACATTTATTAAACATATATAAAATTTAGAATTATTATTTTAGTATAACTTTAATTTTTTTTTTATAAAACATTATTACTTTACTTTAGATTTTAATTTACAATTTAACTTTTTATTTTAGAAATTCGCACAGATGAATTTAATAATATTTTATTAGTGTCGAGTATGGATAGACTACATAGATTGCATTTGAAAAGAAAATATTATATCCCTTATTTAACCTTAGGCCAAAAGTTTACAGTCAAACCAACACTAATCTATCTGATATATCGATATATTAAATGTAGCATGAATATGACAGCACAATATCATACTGTCAGGAATGCACATCTGAACAGCATGGTTATAGAGAGGAAATTGTCTCTCATCCAATACAGGAATGTTACATCTATCTGGTGAGAAGAACAATAAAAAGAATTCCATAGGAAGGGTTTGCGGTCCTTTTTGCCAACTTAAAACCCATTCCATAGGCTAAAGGGGTGATCCAAGGAGCAGGGAATACTGTCTGTCTCCGATAGTCAAATAAGAAATAGGCTTATTTTGCCCAAGTGCAGTGTATAATGTGATCCTGCATGTAGTGGATCTTCATACTACATTTACTAATTACACCAATATATCCAATCGATTAACCCAATTTAACTATGAAACAAATAACCTAAGATTAACCCTCCCTTAATTAAACTAATATAACTTTACAAATCTATGCAGCCATTCACGCCCGACTTAAATTTAACATTTATTAAAAGTTTATTTAACAGAAAAAAAAAATCATAATAAAAACTTAAAAGAACGAAAGAAAGAAATTAATGGAAATGATTTAAAAAAAATAATACATTCAATAAAAATAATTAATAAATAATTTAGTCAGATAGGAAATTCTATTTCTATTTAAATATTGAAAAGTTTTGAATTTAGAGTTCTTACTGTTTTCAAATACTGGAAAGTTTTAGAATTAATATTCATTAGAGTTCATAAAGTTCTTATGGTTTGAAAAAGTCCATCCTTAACAGTTGCTTGCAATTTGTATCCAGCATTAATTCCCCCGATGTCCTGGGGAGACTGGTATGCTGTTGACCATTTTATTGATTCATCCAGAGGTCCTTTACTTTAGCTGGTATTTTACTGCCAGGCCCTGATGTCCTGTGGTCCGCAATATAGGAAAACAATTGGTCATTTCTCTTTCTTTTTTTAAAGAAAAACTGAAGGGATTGAAAGTGCATATTTCAATCCCTTCTTCTTCAACTCTCCCCGCACTAACACATATAGCACATCTCTTTCTGCACTAACACATATAACATATCAGTCTCCCCCTATTTATTTCCAAACTTTTCCTTTTATATTAAAATTTCGGATTGAGTGGACATTATGTCATGATGATGATGATCCTCCCATTGAGGTCTGTTTCCTGAGGGATTTCTTTTATTGGCTATTCTGTTCCTATTGTTTTTTCACTCCTATCTAACCTTTAATTATATATTTTGAGATGCCCAAGCGCTAGTTTACTTTAACTAATTGAAAATAATCATTTCCATTTTACACAATAGCATTAATTAAATTTGTACATTTTTTTTAACGATATATTTTTATCTTTAAATCTTTAAGTTTTTTTTTTTTTCATTTTGTTTTAAAATACTTTCTTTTTTGATTTTTCATCTGTGCGATGTTATATATATACGAGTTTAGATGACTTTTAATTTTCAATTTTTAATTCTTAAAAAAGAAGTTTTTATTTGCGGACTTATATTTTTATGTCTAATTTTATTTATTAGCATGTAATAGCATGTATACCCGTTACACTATGGATGCTTCTTTTTCTTAAATTTAGTTTTTATTATTTTAAAAAACTTATATTAAATACTATTTTACTAAAAATTACATTTTCATTAAAAATACATTCATTTGTAAGGACTGAACATACAATTACATTAACGAGGTGGAATATATCAAATGACACAAATTGAATTGAGTCCATGAATGCCAAATTTCGAAAAAATACTCTTACAATTCATCAGGTCAACAGTCAGTAAACAAATTAAAGTATACTTTAAAAGATTTCATTGATATCTCAAAAAAAAAAAAAATGGGTTCACATATATGACACTTTTTTTATCATTTTCTCCGGTTTTGTCTGTCTTGCAAAATAAAATAAGTGAATGCCACTTGACTATTTTTTGTTCCTACTTTATGCAACTTTGATACTATAAATCTTCTACACTACTTTTTCTCCAGGTCACTTTTTTTTTAAAAGTAAATTTTAGATCCTTTCAATTCTGAGAATTTTTTTTTTTTTTTGTAAACCATCCTTTCAATGTCAAAAATCCTTCTATTTATTTTCTTCACATAATAAAGTGCAATAATAAATGTGTGTGATGTGTTCATCTTGTTATTTTGTAAGGTAATTATTTTGCTTTTTATATTTTATCCATAGATTATAAACATTTTTATGTTCCAATAATTCTCAGTTTTAATCTTATTTGACAATCAAGTTTTCTGATAACTTTAATTCTAGGAGCTGTTTTGAGAGTATATATTATAAATATCTTATATTATTTAAACTGGGTGTTTGATAATTTATTATTAAGAATCTCTTGGTTCAGTGGCACTCAATTGTCTGCTGTGTTTGTATCTTGAATTCAAACTCTCCTTGGATAAAACTAAAAAAAAAAGAGTCCAGTAAATTTATACTTCTCCTACCAGACAGACATTAAATATACTTATGAAAAATTGATATCTAGTTATTTTTAACTGAATAATATAATTAGTAAGGAAAAGTGCGCTCAAATTCTCATTTCCATTTAATTGGCAAGTCTAATGAGAATCTTTTTTCTTTTGCTTTTTTTTAAAGGGACTGTTGGAAAAGCCTTTAACATGCAGTGAGCTATTTTAAGATTGTTTTATAATTTATTTAAATATATATGTATCCATGTAAATGAGATATATATAGGGGGTTGAACTCAAACTTCCACACGACCCTCGAAAATCCATGCTATCTCATACCGCTGATACACTTGATCACACACTTGTCGCAAAAGATAAATAATCACCAGTATATGTATTTCATGCTAAACTAGCACTCGTCTGTTGGTCCAGATTATCATCTCCACACATATATAAAATCAAAACTCAGCTTATATTAAGATAGCCCATTTTCATACTTTAATGGACAGGCTTCAAACCATTCCATCCCACAACTCTTCAGCCATCCATTTCATTGAAAATCTGGTAAATAAAGTGTTATGCCTGTTGATTTAGTAAAATTCATGAATTGTGGCCCAGCTCCGCCATTTCCAGTGGTCGAATGTTTTATGAACTTCCAAGCAATAATCCATTTGATTATTTTTATTAAAAAAACATTAAATATTAGATAAGTAATTAAATATATACTTAAATCTCATTTAGAAAACTTTAAAGAAATTTGGACATCACTCTATCACATGACTCCAGCTTATATATTGCTGTTTGAGCAACATACTTTTTCCATCTCCTGAAGAGATGTTTTTGTAAATTTTGTTTACAAATTGATTCGATATTAAATTTTCTCCTAAATTAAAGATATTTTCCTCATGAATTAAAATATATCTAAGTATAATTTGATAGTTGAAAAAAATGGTAAAATTAATAAATAATTAAAATAAGAATAATCAAATAGCTTTATTGTTCAGGAATTCATAAGTTGATCAAGCTCCAAAAGATGCAATTTCTCCCTTCTGCCATTGTACCAAATCATACAATGCAATAAATAATTGATTTTACTTTAATGAGTAAGTTAATACTCTGTACAGGCTTACACACACCTGCATATATATATATATTATAATGATCCGAAACAATAGTGAGACAGAAATCTACGTATCTGCAACTACCAGGGCACCATCTAGGCATTTGCACCTAGAAAAATTTATACAGTAGGCAGATACACGCTGTTAAGATTCCACTTTATTTTATATTTTGTTCATTAGCCCATTGTCACTAGCTCAGTGAGTAGCAGAGATAATAAAATATAAATTTTATGTCTTAAATATAAAAGAATAAAAGCCACTGCCAGAAATTAACACATAAAAATATTTATTTATGCACATATAAAATAACATTTAAATTTTGAGGAATAAATTCAACATTTTAGATTTTTCTATTAATCTTTAGTTTTACATTTAAGTAAATTACAACCATGAGTTTAATATTTATTTAGTGAGTCGAGTATGAATAGACTACATAGATCTGCATTTGAAAAGAAAATATCCTTCCCTGATTTAACCTTAGGCAACAAATTTCGCAATCAAACCGGCGCCAATCCATCTGATACATTTATGTATTCAATGTAGCATGAAAATACGACAACACAAAATACTATACTGTCAGGAATGTACATCTGAACAGCAAGTAGAATTAGAGAAAAAATTGTCTCTCTACCAACCAGGAATGCTACATCTGTTGGCGAGTAGAACAATAAACATAAAACTCCATAGGAATGGACTGCAGTCCTTTGCCGTCTTACAAACCCATCCATAGGCAAACAGAAGGTGTGTGGCATATATATATAATCCTGCCCGTAGCGGATCTCATACTACATCTACAATTACACAAATATATCCAATCCATTGAACCAATTCAACTATGAAATGAATAACCTAAGATTAACCTCCCTTAATATAACTTTACAAAACTATATAGCCATTCACGCCTGACTTAAATTTAACATTTAAATACGTTCGCACAGATTATTTTTATACAATTTGTTTTATAATGTCGAGTATAGATCGGCTGCATAGATTCCACGGTCAAAAATATTCCAAATTAAACACAACCGATCAAAATACAAAGTCAATCGATAACGTCAATTGCTGAGGGAATACAGGAGACCCTTTGGTGTTCATCATAAGACACCGCAGTGACATCGTTGACTTATATATTCTAATCGACTGTGAAAACCACAACATAATCAACCGCTAATGAATCTATGCAACGTCTATACCCAACTTAAATGTAATGCATTTAATAATTTCTACAATAAATATTACTACAAATAAAAATAATAAAATGGAAATGATTTTAGCAAAACTTAACTATATAAATTTAAACAATCAATTATTAATTTGAAAATCAAATAAGAGTTCATTTTAAAATTTAAATTAGCTGAATCTTTAAAAAAAACAATGACGAAAGTTCTTAATTACTTTTTTTTGTTGTTGTTAATTTGTAAAGTTCATAGCTCACGGTAGAAGAGTCCAGGTTTCTGCTTTTAATTCCCGCGATGCCTCTATTGGAAGATAATGTTCTGGAGATGGCAATAGCTGGTTCAAGGTATCACAGTCTTTTCATTTTTTTTTTAAATAGAGAATGTGGTATGTGCGTCCTACCACATCTCTCAAACACAAAATGCTGGAACTGTCAGAAAAAACTGTATTTCCCTTTTTATATTATCCACATGGATTCAATCAACAAAATGTCACTAATCCATCACTTTCGTTAGGGTCCGAGCCAAGGCTTAGTGCTTCCATTGGTCAAGCTAATTTCTCTTTATTTTCTTATCTATCTTTCATCAGATCATTTTAATTATACAAGTGCCCAAGGGCCAGTTTGGTTTTTGATAATTCATAAACAATCATTTCCATTTACAGATTACATTAATTAATACCTGTTTTTATTTTTAAATCTTGTACTTTTTTATAAAAAAGTACGTTCAAATACTTATTTGTTTTTTTAAAAAAAATATTTTTAAAGTTTGGCCTCTGTGCGAATGTATATACGTTTAACAAACATTTTAATTTTAGCGTTTAGTTTTTTACTTTTATTTGCAAACTTTTAAGTTTTTATTTTAAATTAATGTAACAACATATTTATATATCGTTACAATATATATATAATGTAATATATAAGAATTTCAAACTCAGACTTTCACACGACCCTCAACTCTCCATGCCATCTCATATTGTTGACCCACCTGATCATACACATATTAAAAAGATAAATAATCACCAATATACGTATTTCATGCTAAACCAGTAGTAAAAAAAATTAGAAATTAAGAAAAATAAAACAATTTTGTATTATAAATTTTTAAATTATCTTTAAGACAAATAAATATAATAAATAGAAAAATATTACTACCAAAACATTTTCAGAAATAATATAAATAGTTAAAACAGATATCAAATAAGATGGAGATTTCAATTAAAGATTAAAAAACACTAATCAATATACTAGCTCAAAGCAGAGTCCTTTGTCTTGATTACTGAAAATGATATTAAACTAAAAAAATAATTAACTATTTTTTATTTAACTTCTGAAAATCTTCTTGACATCAGAGTGCATCTTATATTGTGCTTTGAAACCAATGGAAGGTTCTCAATAGCCATGACATTATTAAAAAATACCAGAATTAGATACAGTCCTTTTAACAATAAAGATGTACAAAATTTCCCATAATATTAACTGATTGTATAAAAAATTTCTGGTTGTTGATCTTTGCAAAGGATGGTCAGTACTTGTGAGTTTTCAAATAAACCAAGATGGCAGCCATTGTTAAATTAAAACAAAATTAATAAATTGATTGTTAAATTTTAAAAAAGGAATAAACTCCGATGAATTTAATTAAAAATCTTTACTTCAATTTTTCTTTACTTATAACATAGGAAGTGATGAGATGCTCTTAACATTGCCATACTTTGGTTCAATTCAGCATGTTTCCTTTTGTCAGTAAATTTTTTGGCAAATTGTAGTAATAAAAATTTGGGACCTTCCTGTCACAAAACATAATACAGTGAACTATTTCCAAAGGTATGGGATCCTGCCTTCTCGAAAAGTCTGCATTATTATCATATGGTTGCACACTGACGATATGAATAAAGTATAAATATCGTATTTATATTTTTTTTATCATTTTTCTGTTAATAAGTTAATCCAAAAAACAAAAACTGTAATAAAAATTATAATGTAATTATTAAATACAACTAGCAGGTGTTTTTTGTAAACATTTTTATGGGCTCCTGAAAGTCCTAGATTTATCCCAAATATGGGCTGCTATCTTGGTTTATTTGAAAACTCAAAAGTACCAAATGGTCTTTACAAACAACTGTATTAATAAAGCAAATGATTTGAAACTTCAAATGTCTTATTTGAAATGATACTTTAAAATAATGATTTGAGATGTTATTTCAATTGTATAATGGTTGTTAATGACCAATATTTTCTAATTCAATTCTGGTCTCAATTTTGGCATGCAGTATTGAATTACTGGATTGTGCAAGAGTATATATATATATGTATTAGTATTATGATTTCTCAAGATGAAAACATGATCATCCCATAAAAAAAAAAAACTCTTCAAACTATAATAAAAGAAACTGATACTATTAATGAGTAGGAATTATAAAAGAATGATATTGAAGTATCTCTATTGTAAAAAAAAAAAAAGTTAAAAAAAAAAAAAATTAGATATGAATTTTATTTTGCATAGGACTTAAATATTAACAATATAACTTTATTCAACCATTTCTAATTTCAAATATTAAAAACAATAGAATGAATAGTTACTCCGAAAATCATGTGACATTAGAACATTTGAAGTGACAGGTTGAGTTTGATTCTACAAATTTTATCTTTCAAACAGACAATTAATGACAGTAGTAGAATAAAGACTTATTTAAGATTCCTGAATCAAAGTTCAACCAATCGATTCCATTACTTGGGCATCACATGACCCTTGAGTAATTTACTATTTGATACTAGTAATGCTACCAAGAATTAATAATAATGAAAAATCTTTAAAACTGATTAAATAATAAATAAAGTGAAAATCAGGCTGTCTACTATTTAATGCAGAAGTAATTTTGATATCAGTCTAATAAATAGAATCGAAAGAAGATATTATCTTGTATTTAAATAGTTTAGAATTAATGAGAATCAACATTATTTTTATTGATAATGTGCTAATTTACGTTAACTTATAAATAACTGTCAATTTATTTTTTTTTCAAATGTAATAGATAAAATTCGTTCAATCAAGTGCATAAGACCATGTACTTATATGGAAGTTTATATAACGAAAAACAAAATCATATTTATAATCTCATATCTTATAATTTAAATTATAATAAGGTGCGAGGTTACAATTTAAATATATTTTCAGTAATATACTATGATTATTAAATGTAATATTCCTAAAGCAATATCTGCTGTCGGAAATATCGACTGTTAGATTTGATTAAATTCTAATGCTAAATTTATTTAAAGTATTAAGAAAAAAATTAAGTCACGATATAAAAATTTAAAGGATTCATATTTTTTTACAGTTATATAAAAATAAAGTGCCTCTTAAAAAGATGACGCCATCTATAATTTTTTAAAAAAAATGTCAGGATATTAAAAAAAAATATTTTTTTGTAAAATATGTGAATTTGGGGAAAAAAATTATAATAATTATATACCCTATATTAATAATTATATGTTAATCTCTAATAAAACTTTAAACAGTATAATTCATTAAAATTTATATATGGTTTTAAACAATAGATATTTTTAAAAAAAAACTAAACTGCATTAATGAAAAGATCAATAATGACAAATTATTGCCAATAATTAATATTTAAATATTTGTTTAGAATATCAATGATGTTCAGCAACAATAACGTTGGACACAGGAATTTCGTTACATTGATCAATTAATTTTTTTTTTTATTATTCAGCTTACAATAGACTCTCTTGAATGTATCACTTCACACTATGCTAAAAGATTTTGAATCAGTTCCTAGATGGAGGGGGAGGGAGCTTGATTAAAAATAAACAATTATATCGTTAAGACGTTTCAGCTCCAGAATTGGAATCAATCCAAAGATCTTATGCTCCTGTGTCTGGCCCTCTACCACTGCACTAAACTACATAGTGCAAAAGTTCAATTAAAGAAATGGAATTTATACCTGAGGACATTCTACCACTATACTAAACCATGAGGCCAAAATTTGATTAAATGAATGGAACTATAGTCTTCAATTTACTACTTGATACTCAAACATTACATTTATGAATGTTCATGAAAATTAGTTGCCAGCTCGAGAGTGGTGTGATTGCACAAGGGTCCACACTTATCAAGACTGCATGATCTACATTTTCTATGAAAATCAAAAAATATGTTTTATCATATGCTAACATTACTATTTTTTGCCAAAATTATGTAATTTGACCTACAATGACTATCTGTTGGGAAGTAAACAATTATAGAAGTATTGTTTGTGTGTTGGCATTGATTTTCAGCTAGGTACAATGTGAATATCTAAATATTTCACCATGTACCTTATGGTCACGTTATTGTGAAATCATACAGGTTAAGCAAGATTTGATTGATTGTCTTTGTTAGCAATTTTATTTACTTAATTAGAATTTGCAAAAAAAAAAAATTATAATGACAATAATGAATTTTCAATAAAGTATTCTAATGAAATAATTATATAATTTGCATGACATGCATTTTACTTTGTTTTCTCAAATATTGATTCATTAAAATTGCTCAAAGTCATATTTATAATTTATAAATAATAATAAAGAAGTAATTATTTATATATTATAAGTACTAATTTGTGCAATTTTATGGTATCAATATTTGAGTAAACAAAATATAATATAATGAATTATATTTTATTTTATTAAATGGTTTTTTTTTTTTAGCGAATTCTCATTCAAAATGAATAAAATTTTCAGCAGAAGGTATGATTCTAGACTTGATTTATATATCTGCAAATAAGATATTTTTTAAAATATCTTAATATTTTATCACTGTAAAATATCCCCCCCCCCCACATGAAAATATTGCTCTAGGCCCTGCTTTTTCTTGGGACGGCTCCGCTATCAACAATGACCAAGTACTACACTATTGTTTTGATTGTGACTTCTTTCCTTTTCTTGTTTAAAATGTGTGTGTTTTGTCATTATCTCTATAAATTAAATATTTAAATAATTTATTTAATAAGTGCTATTATAAATATTCTAAAACAATAAATGTTTTTTTTTTTTTTTTGCCTAATTGGCGTTGTAAACCAGTTTTGGTTGTTCACTGTTTTTTAAAAAATATGTTCATTTTTTAATGCTGAAGAATTTTAAATATATATATCACATTTGTTGTTTTTTTCCTTCTATAGTTATATATATATATATCACACAATATACGTATAGAATAATATATATATATTTTTCTCATGTGTCATAGCATCAGCTGGGAAGCGAACCCGGGACAACTGCTTGTAAGGCAGCTGTCCTGATCTCTCGACCACCAACGCTTATTTATATAACAACAACGATTGTATACATATAATAAAAAGAATACAGAAAAGCTTTTTTAAAAGAATATTTATTTTTGCATTTTTTAATGTGATGGTATTACATACCTATATCAACATCTATTTTTATATATATATAAGATTAACTAGAACCAATTATAATAACCAGAGCTGACAGAATGTGGTAAACAAGGACATGAGGGAGCTGATACAAGAAGGGCATGGAAATGGTGCAAAATTAAGAATACATTTATTTTAGTTTTGTTACAAAAATCAATACAACTTCATTATTCCTACAAAATAAGGAAATACAAACATCTTAAAATAAATAATCACTTCTTGAAATATGATTTGTCAATTATAATTTTCTACGGTTTGTTTTTCTCTTATGATATTCTCGGTTATGTCTTATTATGGGTTTACATGATCCATATTGCAAAAGTGAAACAGTCCATTTTACTATTAATATCCATGTCACACATATATATATATATATTGTGATGGTTATTTAGTGCTTGTAAAATAATAATAATATTTATAACTTCAAAAGTTTTTATTGGGTTATTATAAATATAATATCTTAAATTTATTGTATCAAATAATTTTTTTTAAAAAATATCCAAGATGTCTCTCCATATTTTTATAGCTTTTGAAATTATTGTAGCAATTTTGGTTTAGTTTTAAAAACACATACATGCACAGAAAACAAAAAGGGCAATATTCTAATAAAATGCATAATATTGTATGCATGTAGATAAAATTAATTAAAATTAAATCAGTTAAAGCTATTTTTATATTAGTGTAGACATAATGGTAAAGCTAAATAATGACATAAATTTATATTAATTAAATATGTTGGTGTGTGTATGAATGTTTATGTTTCTTTGATATAATTAAATCTAAAGAAATACCATTTTAAAATATTTAGATAAAGTTATTTTAAATCAGAAATAACATGTTAATTATTGTGAAAAAGTAAATAAAATAAAAATCATTTATCTTAATATTTGTAATATAAATATTTGTTTTAACATTGTGATTTGTACTTTTAATTTTATTAAAGTATAATATTTTATTTAAATATGTTTTAAAATGTTATTTAACTGTCCTCATAAATAAGTAAAAACATCTGAAAAATATTCATAGTAAAATGCACAAACAAAATGAAATTTAAAGATATTATTGAAATGGAAATTTTCAAAAGTCATCTGCTGGCACAGTTTAAAGCAAATATTTAAAAAATTATTAACGAAACACCTTCATTTGAATATTTGTTTTAAACCAGTTTTAATATTAATGGAAGTACTCTTTGTAAACAATTTTATAAGAAATGGTTAAAATTAGCAAATTTCACTTCTCAAGAAATACTAATTATTTCCTTTGCATCTTTAAAAATGAAAAAAAAAACATGTTGTGATTTTCTTAAAGTTTACTACATTAATTGATTGATTCAAAAGATAAAATTTCATTACCATTTATTGTTCTACTAGGATTAATTCTTCTCACACCTCTGTAATTTTACAATTAAGACACCTAGTTTTCAATCTTTTTTTTTAAAAAAAAAACATTCTAAAAGATTTCGCAGGGATAAAAATAATTAGAACATTTAAAGACTTTCCGTGAACGTTAGATTATAAAGGATATTTGTTTTTGGTTATTATTTATTATATAGACTATATAATGTAGTTGCTTGAAAGTTCTCACAAGAAGAATGCTGGAGTAAAAAACGAGGTTCTACAGGTAATATAATTTAAATTTTATATAATTTCAATATTGATGTCTTAGTATTGTGTAATTTGTTTTGGAGAGAGAGTGTTAATTAGTGTTAATGTAGGTATATTAAAGACTGTAAGAAGAATATTTACATAACTAGTTATTTTTGTCAACTATAAATAAGCTCTGTAAAATTGATTTAGAAAAATTTTTAAAAGACTTTCAATCTACAAATTTATCTGAGTGACAATAATAGTAATAAAGACATAAATGGAGAGGAACTGTATAAACTATTTCTGTTCTAAAAAAACTTATTTTCAAGTGAATTATCTCAATTCAAAAATCATCTTGATGTTCTAAGTTATATCCATGAAAATGATTTGACCATTTCATTCCCAAATATGAGCATATCAATAACAATATTATCAAATCTTTCTACAAGTGTAGCTAATGGAGAGAGATCATTTTTAAATTTAAAAATCATAAAAAATTATTTATGTCTGACAATGACACAACTTTGATTAGTAAATTTTTCAATGACAGCTATAGAAAATGACATATATAATTACTCTAAATGGTGATATTGTATTTAAATTCAGTTCTGTAAAAGCTCAGAAAGTAAATTTATAATTATATAATAGATAAATAACACAATAACTCTGTCAAATGATGTAAATTATTGTACACATATAAAATGTGATAATCAGAGCAGAAAAAGGTAGTCATCGATTAGCCATTACACACTGCTTGATGTCACTGTATCCATGCAAAAGCACAAATATTGTTTACGCAGCCTATAGAACAGTTCTGTTCATATTAGCTGCTAAGCAGGCCTAGATGGCATTGCACATAAATATTACGGCCTGCTTTTGTGCTTCACAGTACTATGCAAACAGCACACTTCACAGATCACTATGGTATAATGTGAGGGTGTGTAGAATTCAAGTGACCCTAACTTTTTCATGTGCATTCGAAGTAATGATTTTTCATACAACCTGATGTAATTTTAGATAGTAATAATTGTAAGCCTGTTACCGCGCTTCTATACACATCTTTTTAAGATAAAACAAATTGCAAAAGTGTACATCCCAACAGCATTATACGGAAATCATGCAAAAAATATATTTTGTGCAAGAACAGCTATGAGACTACTAAAATGGCTGTGGTTTGTCATTGTTTTTTAAAGCATAAACTTGGTTTGATCAGATGGTAATTTTAAAATGAAATTCTTACATTTTATTAAATAATGTTGTTTCATAAAAAATTTTAAAATAGTTTTCAAAATGTCATCACAGAATGTTTGTAATATTTACATTTTTTTTGTTTGATCAGAGTAGCACATGTTTTTGTTTGATCTGATGGTAATTTTAAAATGAAATTCGTACATTTTATTAAATAATGTTGTTCCGTAAAAATTTTTAAAATAGTTTTCAAAATGTTGTCATAGAATGTTTCTAATATTTATATATTTTTTTCTTTCATCAGAGTAGTGCATGTTTTGGATGATCCTTCAAATCATCAAAACCATCGGTCTCCCTCCCTGCAGATTCCAGTGCTATGCACTGCCATGTATAATGTAATTTTAAAATGTTGGATCAGGGTAGTGCATCTTTTGGACAATCCGAAAGATCATCAAAAACAGTGATCCCTACATGCACATTCCAGTGCTACATACTGACATGTCTAATTAATTTAAAAATGTAAAAAAATAAATATAAATCCTTATTTTAAAAAAAACAAACAGGTGAAAGCATTATATTTATTTGTTTTTGAATAAATAATAACAAAATTGTAAATCATCCCGGTAACGTTATATCTATTGTTTTTTTGACTAGCAACAGAGCCATCAAGCGGCGTGCGGTGGCTAATCAACTACAACCCAGAAAAATTTAAAAAATATTAAACACTAACATTATTCTGCCAAGCACTTTCAGTACCACGTACCAGACTCATGGTGACATATTGGAACTGAATGGTTAATATTCTAGTGCATGCTCAGTGGAACACTAGTGTTACACTGATTGATAACATTATTTGACTTAGCAATAAACCAAGCCTCTTTCAACTTCCTCTTTCTATCATTCGATTCATTATACACAGTACTGATATTTTGAGGATAAAATTCATATCCACAAATACTTTCATGGTTTGAAAAAACAGATTAACTTGTGAATCAATTTTAGATTTTTTATATTGATAAGCATGATGTTGCAATCACATTAATACAGTAGCCTTTGTTTCACCATAATAAATAGAATTACAACCAATTTCTCTGCAGGCAATTGAACCAAATGATAGAAAAGAAAGTTGAAAAAAGTTTGGTTTATTGCTAAGTCAAATAACATTATCAATCAGCATAATACTAGGGTTTCACTGAGCATGCCACCCTATAATATTAACTATTCTGTCCCAATATGTTGCCATGTGTTTGGTACATGGTACTGAAACCATTTAGCAAAATAATATTAATGTTTAATATTTTTTGTGCTCTGGTTGTCACATGTTATATGTGTACAATAATTTAAATTATATAATAGTAATTTTTTAATAAGAGTACCAAACTCTCTATATACTGGTGCCATCAAGTGCAAGCCTTTGTAATCAATGGATGCTTGAAACTAGTCTGGGAATGTATGAGTATGCATTAGATAAGGATTTTATGCACAAACCTCCCTACATCCATTGATTACAAAGGCTTGCACTTGGTAGCACTACTGTATGGAGAGTTTGGTACTCTTATTAACAGCATGTGTTAACATATGAAATGGTGATCATATGATGTTTTGATAGTAATTTTTTTGTTATCTTTAATAAAGCATTAAAATGTATATGAAATCACTTAGAATTTGTGTGTGTGTGCTGATTACTGTTTTGCATAAGGCCAATGGTGACCTTTCCTCTAGCCCTGATAATAATACAATATGTACAAGGAAGAAAAAAACCATATAAATATATACTATATAATTTTCCATTCATTTTTTATTAGCCAATAAATTAATTGATGTTTTATTTATATTCTTACAGTTATATTTGTTGTAATTAATATAATTTGTTTCTTATATCTTCCTTCTATTATGTTCTTTAATATAATTTAAAGGTTTTACATAAATTACACAATCTATTTTATGCCATATTTTAAATAATGAATTCTTATAACAAAGATTTATCTTCTCTTCTATTAATTGCATTTTTCTGTTCTTTTGCTTGTTTTCTTGTATATCCATAGTAAATCGTATTACAATTTCCACAATTAATTTTATATGCAATTCCCTTTTTATGTTTCATATCATCTCTTATTTTATAATTACCTATTAATTTGTCTAGATTTTTACTATTTGACCATCCTACATTGATCTTTTGTCTATACAATGTGATAAATTAATTTTGGGAAAACATTCAAATATATGCCATAACAAAAGCAATCGCAGTTCTCATTAAAGCTGTAATGGCTTAAAGGATGATCAGTTGGAGGCTTTTAAAGGTACATTGAAAATCAGCATCATCCTTACTGCTGAAAGAATGTTATGCTGGAAAATCCTACAAAGTTAAAGCTTTAACAGATAGATTGTTATCTTTGACTGTCTGTCATGTTAACTTGAATGACCTCAAATTGATGTGCTAAATTTCCTACCTAAACATAAAATTGAGAATAAACCATAGCTAAGGATTCATGATTCATAAAACAACAAATCTTTAATTCAAAGATGAAGATATATCAAGAATGTGGATCATCTTGCAAAAGTCAAATAATATTCTAATGATTTTAGATATTGTTACTCAAGAGATAAATCAAATCTTCAAGATTTGCCATGGACTGCTTATATATATATATATATATATATATATATATATATATATACACACAAACTTCAAGTCAGTTGATGGTTAAATTTATATTTTATTTACTTTCTGAAGTCTAAAATTTATGGCTATTATTATAATTAACAAGCTAATTATTTTATTTTCTTACTCAAAGCATATATATGTATTGTACCAGTCGAAAAACCCACCATCTAAACTGCAAGTCGGATCCAAACTCAGCTGGTTCAAACTGAATTCAAACCCAACTCACTAGCTCAGATTAGTAGAAATCGACGGCATGGTGCTATGCACCAAGAAACTAGCTCAACAGTTGGTGAGGATCAGAGACCCCTGAACTGACATTAATATCTGATAATAAACTGACTAAAATAATTTTAAATCGAATCATATGTATATGTTCAGGTTGCCAACACAGACAGCGAGTATTAACATTAAAATAATTATGAAGGAATTGAGCACTAAGAAACCAAGTGTGTTTAGAAAATATTTAATAATAATAATTTGTTTTGTTTGAATTTTAAATAATGATTATATTAATTAATTCTAGTCCTTAAACAAAGTTTATAATTATAATACGAGTGGCGGTTCTTATTATATGCCAATGAGTATTACGCAATATTTGAATGTTTATGTCTATGCCCTCCCACAAGAAATAAAAGGCAGATAAAGGTATTCATTAGTAAAGGAAATTATTACTCTAATTTTATACGAAAGAATGTGATATTTATTTCACATTCGCAAATCCATTCGTGAAGAGCAAGATACGTATTTCAGGGCATAACTTTTAATCTTTATTAGAAAACTTATTTTGAGATATAACAGAGAATTTGTTGGACTTTAATTTAAATCACTTCATCACGAATTACGAGCATCAGAGCGGGCTTTACTGGAACAGAGAGGTAACAGTGCTGACGAATTATGAGCTACAAAGTGAAATTGAAAGACGATGGCTAGTCGATAATCAAAGTCCTATGGCGGCTTGCGTCTGACAAGTCTTATGCCCTTTGACTAATATGAACAGGAGAGGAAGAGCTTTCTTCCTCGATAATTTAAATAACAGAAATATGATCACCAACCAGCCTAACGGAGCGGAGGATTGCCCTACGTCAGCAACGTTCGAAGATGATGACTTGATAGTCATCATTTGAATACTAAACCCCTATAGAATGCTCTACATGATTATTTGATCAAATTCATTAAAGTCAAACGAGCTTTTAACTAAAACTATATTAAAGTATTTGCAAATCATATTAATTATGCCCCAATCATCGTGCCCTTCCTGAATCTAAATAGAAATTAACTGAAATTTGAATTAGAGTATATTTAGTTGATTCCTTTATCGACCCTTTTGCAAAAAACATTTTAAGATTATATTTGAATAATAAACAAATATTAGTGAAACGAGAAAATAGCGGTGGCATAGATCAGAAATGGAGCTAATAATTTATTATTAGCCAATCACAAAAATAATAAACATGTAATAATTTCTTTCAGCTCGATGATTGATAGAACTTATAAATTTAGTTCTAATGGGCGAGAACTACTATTAGAATTAATATTATATTATTTGCGTGAGGCAAATAGAACAAAGGAGCTCATCGAGTCGAAAGATTATTGGCATATAATTAAAGTAACAACATTAACAAATTACACAAATATATATATATATAATATAATAAATGAACCGCCAAGTAAGAAAAGAGAAAGTTAAAGACTAGAAGTTGAGAAAATTACGATATAAGTTTACAGTAGCATGAATAAAAGGTTTTATAAAGATTATTACGTTAAAGAATAAAAGAGCTCTAAAAGGGAGTGTAAAGTAAAGTTCAAAACTGGCCAGAAAGATTAAGGTTCATTTAGAAACATATTACCCAATTCTTCTGAGGCTGGTTCTTAGTTTACACGTCCAGGTTGGTAAAAACATAGGCATGCATTTAGTCAATTACTTGAACAGCATTTTAGTGGCTTTTTATAATTTTAGCAGCATGATTGGTCCGGATAAGATTCAGCAGCTTCATTGAAGATTTTTAGGGGACTTCAGGAACAAATAGCCAGATTCCTGATGTTTTAGCCCTTCACCATGATTGAAACACTATTTAATTTTATAATTTAAAAACGCACAGAGTTGACTGCACTTCTCTACAACAAAGATGGCTTCTTCTTCTCCAAACTTTTCAGAGCTATATATACTGTCCTCTCTGATGCCTTCAGGCTAGCGCTTCTTTCATTATCAATGTTTTTAGATACATTCCTTCGATAAGGCTTTCAAACTCATTAACTTGAATTCATTTTCTAATTAGAAAATGAATTCTTAAAATCAGAAAATGATTTTAATTAGGAAATCCTTATCTTTTTTTCTAATTAATAAAACTTTAACTGTTGTTTTTGAAAAGGGAAAATCTGAAATCTTATCGAAAGAATGTGGCTTTTAATCAATAAAACTTTAACATTCCCGACGCAATGAAACTTTAAACAATTATATATATTTAAATATATACGCACAATCCACGCAGTTAAAATATATAAATTCATGAATAATTCTATCATGAATTTATTAATAGAATTGATCAATTTTAACCTGAAACTAATTAATTTTAGTATGCATTTATAAAATAAGTTTCCTTTATGGAAATTAGCGTGGATTGAACGTATAAAGCCCCATTGCATCGGAAATTTAAGGTTAGTATTATGTGTTTGAAGTGGGCTTATGGCTAGATGTCATGAAGCTAGGATTGAACTCAGATCCGACTGCTTCAGTATATATATATTTTGTTAAAATTCTTTGAGAAAGATCCTTCAAATGCATGAAGAAAAATAAATTTGTTTTCTTTCTTTGCTTTTACCTTCAGCCCCTCTCCCCCTCAATTTACTGAAAAATAATAAAATGCTTTTAATAAGATATTATCAAAATGTATTAAATGTTTTAAAATAAATTTTCAAAAGTATATTTAATTTTAATTAATGAAAAACCTTAGTGAATACATCTATTCAATGTTTATGTTTTATTGTTGTAATATATTTAATCCCATAACATAATGATATTTTATTTAAAAAAATTGTCAAATGAAAATGCTTTCTTCCTTTCCATTATATATATATATTAAAGATCAGCCTTTCAAGCTATTGTGCATGTGCTTTTTACGAGTGTTAATAATAAATGAATACTTTCACTCCCAACACAAGATATAGTATTTATGAAAAAATAAAATGAATCCACTTATTCTTTCCAACCCAAATACTTATATATGGGCAAATCTTAAGAACTGGAAATGAAAGTGTGAGGATAGACCATTCACTTTAAATTACTGTTTACGATGTCTGAATGAATGACGTCGATGAAATTATCTAGAATTTACTAAATGTCACTCTCAAATGAAACTTAAAACATATGTAAATAAGAATTTATTTTATCTATAGCTGATCTTTAATGTATTACAATTTACAAATGTTGCGCTATATATAAAATAAATGCTTATTTACATATGTTTAAGTTTCATTTGAGAGTGATGTTTAGTAAATTCTAGATAATTTTGTCGACGTCATTCATTCAGACATCGTAAACAGTAATTTAAAGTGAGTGGTCTATCCTCACGCTTTCATTTCCAGTACTTAAGATTTGTCCATATATAAGCATTTGGGTTGGAAAGAATAAGTGGATTCATTTTTTCTTTCATAAATACTATATCTTGTGTTGGGAGTGAAAGTATTCATTTATTATTAACACTCGTAAAAAGCGCATGCACAATAGCTTGAAAGGCTGATCTTTAATGTATTACAATTTATAAACATTGCGCTAAATATAAAATAAATGCTTATTTACACACACACACATATATATATGCATCTTATCTATACAATACATACTTAAATAATTAAGGGCTGTTATATCAAAGGAGTAGACTTTGTTGTCTAAAGCTTTTATCTTATGTATTAAACAAATATTTTTATTAGATACTTCTTTAGCTGCTAGATAGAGGAATATTTTATAGTAGGTGATGTACTTGGAAATGTACCATTGTCATTAGATGAATGAACTGCAATTCAATTTATAAATAAAATAAGACTTGGTTTTATCATTTCTATAGTTGAATAACATTTGAAGATAATAAGACAATTGATATTTTCCTCTTATTATAATGGACAGCAATATATGAACAGATATATAAAAATCTTAGTCAATCTATGTGCTAGGATGCATGTTTTTTAGTCTCATCTTTACAATATTTCTCATTTTTAGTCTCATGCATTCACTTATCTGTGAATGATGAAAAAGAATGTTTTTATGAGCAACATATAATTATAGTTTCTGGATTCTTCCACATATGTACATAAAAATCTAGAAACTATATTCATATATATATATATACAGTCAATTCTTGATCATTGATCCATCCATCATCTGTTTTTTTTTTTTTTTTGGTCACAAAATAGTCATTTAGAAATACATGTTATTTTCCCCCATCTATCAGCGATCACATTGTAATTCTGACATAACATTTTTTATATGGATGGAGGCTTTTTAATTTGAAACAACATGTGTTATTTTATTTAAATAATAATGATAATAATATAACAAATATAGTTTTTTTTAAATTCTTATAATTAATGATATAATTAGAGAGAATTTGAACCCAGAATTTCAAACTCTCTTCAGCCATCCACTCTATCTTATACAATTGATACAAATGACCACATATATGTGAAAAACATGATCTCCAATATATACATTTTGTGTTCAAATCCTCTTTAATTACATCTAGCTTAAGTATATATACTATATTAGTATTTAAAAATTAGTGATATAGTAACTGATGTAGTGTCTGATAAAATAAATTTAAGAGCTAAAACTCAATATGTGACTGTCACTCAAATATCCTATGACTTCTCAAACAACTAACCATTTGATTCTTATTGTTTTAATTGTAGATTTTTATAATATAATAACATTATATTTTATAATAAACTCTACCAGGAATAGCATCAACTGGATCATCAATACGAAGCTTAAGTATCAACCAATGCCAGAATAAATATTGTAGCCCTGCTATTACTCCCACAACACATGCCATCCAAGAATCATACTTGTTAGCACCTGCACAAACAGAAACCTAAAAATTATATCAAATACAAAGGTTCTATATTTTACATAAAAATTTTAAATAAGAATGTAATTGTATAATATTATCATTTAATAAATGACATTTTTAAAATTATTTTAAAAAGTTGTCTCCTAATTCACTTACCATTCCAGCTAGAGCTCCATTGAGACACATCAAGAAACTCCATTTCTTAATATTAAATGCACCAAGTTTGCATAGAACTATAACTAAAAATGCTCCAAATCCAGCAGAAATGGCAGTGTTTACTACAGATCGACCCACAATAAAACTGTCTCCAATGTTGGAAATTCTAGCTTGAGAACCAGCATTAAATGCAAATACTCCAAAATAAAGAAAAAATCCTCCAAGTGCAACTAACTAAAAATTATATATATATATGTATAAATGTATGCACAATACAATCAAACATTATATATACATATACACCCACATATATATAAAGCAGAATTGCTTTATATAATCCATATTTTCATCTACACACATTGCTATGACTTTACTTATACTAACATTAAATAGTGATGTGTGTGTGTGTATATATATATAGAGAGAGAGAACTTGAGAAGAAGAGACATAAAATAGCCTTAAAAACTCAATTAAAGGATAATAACTTCTCCAGTTATTATTATATAGAGAAATGATAAAGAGCAGATATTACTCATCAAGTAGTCAACTTGTGATTGGAAACAATTTTATAATTCTTGTCTTTATGTTATTCTCTAGTTAAAATAATTAGATACTCATTTATATCTGGATTTGTAGTGGAATGGCTGTCTTCAAAAAATGTCCTAACTACGTTTGAAAGTTCTCCGATATTCAAAAAAGTTTCTTAAAGTTCAATCTGGATTTCAAGCATAAACTTTACAATCTGATAGACTATCACTAGCATTATAAGATCCTTAAAAAAAAATTCCATTATGTTTCAAAAGAACAGAAAAAAAAAGAAGATAGTTATAAGAAAATGATAAAAATGTTAATGTTGTTTATCTCGTAACTGCATACAAAACGCAAGCCTTGAATTATTAAGTATTAATGAAGTAAATGGTTTAAGTATTATAGATGATGTATGTGAAAATAATGAGCAAAGGCTTCACTGCATGCATATTCGTGTGTGTATATATATATGTTAAAACTTTTTCTCCTAAATTAATCAAATCCATGTCTATTAGATTACAATTGTCATTCTTTCAAACAACAAATATATTAAAATAAAATTCAATATTCATGCTGTAAATATGAAACATTAAATTTCATAAATTTTTAATATATATAACTTCAAATCAACAAACACATCAACATTTCGCTTATATTAATTTTTTCTCTGTATGCATGAATTTCTTTGCAAATACATACACACATAATTATAAATGTTAAATTCCAATTACTTTTTACTTGAGACCAATCTATTAGAAATATTACTTGACTTTGGAAAAGATTGATCTCAAAGTGTTACATTAATGAACTTCTTAGTTATATATTCCGCAATTGGATTAATATTCAACCTCTATGCACTAATATAGTCAAATCTATTTTTAAAATGTTTAAATTACAGTTATTAAATATTGTTTACAAATATAGATATTTATTATTTTTCTATATAATTTATATTATATACGATTTCTGCGCTAGTAAATAAAATTGAATATTAAATACTTCTATTCCATCACACATGCTTAAAACATGTGAATAAAGATTAAATTGTTTGCTTTTATGTGATATGTAATACGTTATATACGAGCTTTATTTTGAAACGGAAATAGTCTGCCTACGGTGCACATGACAAATGTGAAGCATTGTGGGAATAAATGTGATATATTGAACTTCTGATAATAAAAAATAAACATGGGTCTTGTAAAGTAATACTGTAATCAAAAAAACAATTATTATTATTATGCAGAAAATAATTTATAACATAAATTCAGATTCAGTGAATCAGAAGTAGAATTTTTGTTTGGTATTCATTCTGGATGTAATAACTGAAACACAGGCTTGTTATATACCTGTGGCTATATATATATATGTAATATAGCCACAGGTATATAACAAGCCTGTGTTTCAGTTATTACATTATAGAGATGTCTGCCCATCCTTGCATATGTATTAAATGGATTATGTCCTGTACATGTGGGGTTCAGATTGACCTTAGGTCAACATGGGTGTGACAATAATCTCGGCCTCAGGGTGGCCTTTGAGCATTCCATCATCAGATTTTCAATTGGATGGACGGTTGAAGAGTTGGAGTGTAGAGTGGATTGAAGCCTGTCCATTAAACTATGAGGATAGTCTATCTTAATATATATCTGAGCACTTATACTATATATGTATGTAAAGATGATAGTCTGGACCAACTGATGATTGCTGGTTTAGCATGAAATACGTATATTGGTGATTATTTATCTTTTCAGCATATATGTGTTTAGGTGTATCAGTGTTATTAGATAGAGTGGAGAGAGGTGGGTGGTGTGAAAGTCTGTGCTCATATACTCTGGATGTAAATAAATATTTTACATGTGTTTAATTTCGATCTGGTTAATATAAAGTGAGT
>JAQFVV010012986.1:282883-346193 GCA_028023455.1 Epiperipatus broadwayi
TTACATTACGTCACCAATGCGATGGTCCTTTCGCTGCGGTCCGATTCCATAGGGATTTCTTCTTATTTGCTAACAGTTTCTATTGTTTTCTTATCTGACCGGTGTTTTTACATTTAAATGCCGAAGGCTGGTTTACATTTAACTAATTAACAATCATTTCCATTTCTGATTAATTAACCTGTTTTCCAAATCAAAAATATATTTAAAGATAAATTTAAAGATATAATTTCATCTCCAAATCTTTTTAAAATTTAGTTTTAAAATACTTTTTCTTTAATAAAGTTTTATTTTAATAATTTTTCATTATCTGTGCGATTTAATATATAAGAGTTTAAGATGATATTTAATTTCAATTTTTAATTCTTAAAGAAAATTTTTAAATGCGAACTTTTTAATTTACTTTCATGTTTAATAAATAAATAAAAAAAACAATGTAACGAACGTCTATGCTCGTTACAATATATATATATACACACACACATATGCACACTCACACAATATTATCAAATTATTGTTATATTAACTAGTTATTAATCATTATTGATATTTTCTATTAAAAGTTGGAGTGTGGAATGATTAGTTGTTTGGGAAATCATGGAGCTCATTCTGATTTTTTTTTTATGCTGGAATGTTACGTGAACTTCTTGGACCAATGCTCACTTCTGATATTCTGGTGCTCAAATATCATAAAATCTCCCCCAGCCACAATTCATTTAACTCATTAAAAATTTTGTTCAATGCTTACCAAATAAACATTGTAATATTTTTAAATTCTTGTCTAAAAAAAATAACCATCTTCAAATATAATATTTCTGTCATTTTGATGAGAGAACAGATTAAATATAATGAAAAACAATAAAGGATCAGATTCACAAAAATAATATTTAAATATAGCTTCCATAGAATGTTTGTCTGAAAGTTTGTGGTGATAATATTTTAGCTGTAATTATCTGATATTGATTGATCAATATTTTTAGAAAAATTTAAACTTTATTTAATTTTCCCAATACAATTGACTGTTAGTAATAGCAAATAGGTTAGTATATAATACAATTTTTTATATGTTATTATTTTCTTTTAACTGATACAGGCCTAACCAGTGATAGTATGATCATGGGATTTGAACAAGGAGCTTTCAGATTCATGAAAATTGGATTTAAGATGATGCTCTAACTAACTAAGCTATCCTGTCAAAGGCAGTAGTTAGTAGGAATTTCATATACTTATCTATGAGGATCCTCTTGCTTTCTTTACTTTGTCCTAAGGACAAAGTTAATGAGTGACTTCAAATATAAATTATTACATCAGATTGATTTATGCAGTTATTTGACATTGCTATGTGAGTAGCTTCTTTGTAATGTTTCTCTCTGTCCAATATTTTGTTCTTTTTCCAATCAAACTTATATTCATTAGCACATACATTGACTCCTACTTTAGTTATATCTGTTTTCTTTGCCTTTCTAATCATCAGTTTGTGCTCTTTCAAGTGATTTTTAGTGGAACAACTGCTTTCTTCAATATATATCCTTCCACGTTCATATATTTTGTAAATGCAGTGGACAATTTTGTAAATACATTTTACATTTGCCTTAATATTTAAAATCATTTCAAAATCTAAAATGACTATCAAACATACTGTATGTATTAATAAATACTGACAGTGCTTACTGTAACTTATATTTCATCTTTTCACAAACTAACTCCAATCGAAATTTAATGAGACAAAACATTATGCTTATTAATAATTATAATATGTGTTATTAATCTTTGATTTTGAAAATGATTCATCACCATAAAAAAATAGTAATAATCCTTTGTTTTAATAATATCTCTAAAAATAAAAAGTAAAAATAATGATCATTAATAAAAATAAAAATGCTCCTTGTGTTTTAATACAGTAATAGAATAGCTTGGAGTTCAAATCCGACTTTATCACTTCTGATGCTCAAACTTCTTATGAACTCCCAAACAATAAACAATTCAATCACTTTTTTATCAAGATAAAAACAATATATTTAATATTATTAAAGGAACAATTAGTCATGACATAAAATAATGTGTTTAAATTCTAATTTGAGTGAATGAAAACACATTAAATATATATGACATTTATACAGGTTAAATACAGGTCAATATATATTTACACAAATACAAATTCATTCTTCTCCTACTAAGCCCTAGTTGAACTTTTATGTTGAAGAAAATATATTTATATTTTCTTTGATTTTAAATATAATGCAAAATATGCTAATGATAATAACAACAAATTACATTTCAATAATATGTGCCACATAAAAAATATATTGATTACATCATATTATATACCCATATCATCATCATCATCAACCATTATCAATCCACTGCAGGATGAAGATCTTTCCAAGTTCAATCCAACTGCTCAGATCTTTAGCTTCTCTTCTCCACATCACCCCTGCATACTTTCTTATTTCATCCATCCATCTCACATGTGGTCTCTTTCTGGGTCTTTCATGTACCCATATATATTCTGCTATATACTAAGTTACTCCCCCCTTCCCCCCTCTTTAATGTACTTTTAATTTGATTTTTATTTCCCTCTAATGTCGCAAGCTTTTTAATTTGAAAGGTAAATTATCGAATAATTTAGGAACATAGTGATTTTTGATTCTAGTTACTTATCATTTCAATATTTTGAAACTATGTATATCCCTTTTTTTTTTGTAGATACATTTCAAAATTACTAAAGGCTATTGCAAAATAAATAGAATAATGTCAGAACTAAATACCAGAAAATTCATCTATTTCATAATGTTATTACAATAATCTGTAAAAGTGGAAATATATAAAGCAGTTGAACTATAAATCATATAAAATTGTGATTCCTTTATAAAGCATCTTAAATTAAAACGATTGTGATATAATGTTCTGCTTAAGATTAGGTTCTAAATTACCATTTAATAACTACTAAAAGCTATTTTTCAGTAGTTTTTTAATCTAAAATATTCAATATTTTCATTTACTTAAAGAAAATCCATATGTCAAAATATCACATCAGAAGTAATTGTTAAAAAAAAAACATTTTACTAACATAATAATAAATGATGATTTGGTAACTGATATGGAATAAGAAATGTAATCATAAAGAATTCTATTACAAAACAGTTTATCCTAGATCTTATAGTTCATATAACATTATTCTATTATTGCAAAGAAAATTATTATAATTCAATTAATTTATAAATATCATAAATGTTTTATAATGCTGCATGGTATTTGCATTTAGATTCTTTAATAAGGTCAACTGACTACTACTTTAACTATCAGCACTACAGCCACTAGTAAATAAATATATTTCAACTCCAAAAGAAAAAAATCATCATCATTATACACTGTAGAGATAAATTTTGCAATAATTATAAAAACTAACCTTTGAAATGCAAATATGCCAACATATTGTGATGTTGTCTTTTAATTTCTGAAATATTTCAACATTGTATCTAGTTGTAGTTCTCCAATCCTGATGTATGTTAATTCATACTGCTTTTCTTTAAAATGTGTTTGAGATAATAACATAAATGAAGTTTATGTTTCCAAAGTTCACTATAAAACATTCTTTTAGGAAGCCTTATAATGGTTATACATTTCACAAGATCAATCCAATGAAGACAAAATTTCATAATAGTAGACTAGTATCAAATTAAAGAACATAGAAATTGATTTTATGACCTTGTGATTTTTTTTTTTTTTTTTAAAAATATAAATATAACTTTGCAAAAACTAGTTCAAAAAAATATATATTTAAGATTGTCTAAATAAAAGTTTTCTGAATGATGTTGAAGGCTTGCATTATAGGGTTAATATATATTTTATATGCTTTTAAGGTCATGAATGTTTCTGCTTAAAAAGGAATGAACTTAAATAATTCTATTCATGGGAATTGAAATCAAAATAAATTTTTGAATCAAATCTGTAATGCAAAATTGTGATAACTGAAAAGATTACTAGTTGATTGGGTGCTGGATATTATCCTTGTTCATTGCAGCTGAAATCCTGTCTAGCATTGGTGGTCAAAAGGTCAGCAACAGCTGCTTTACAAGCAGTTGTTCTGGGTTAGCAGGTTCACTTCCCGGCTGATGCTATGACACATGAGAAAAAAAAAAGCATTTATTGATTGCAACCAAAATAAGAATATTGGCGAATTATTAAGGCATAAAGGATAATTTATCCTGACATCACTAGTTTGTTGATTGGATAAAATATTTAAATTTGCATATTAAAAATAATGACTGGTGTACTATACAAATTCTATTTAAAAAAGCTTTTGCTTTACTTGGTTTTAATTTTTACCATGCAATACTTGATTTACATGATAAAATAATATATTTTTTTAATCTTATTTTATGAATGTTTAAAAGAATATACTTGACATATGCTGGTGTTCTCAGTATTTTTATACTCATTTCTAAAATATTTAATTATTTATAATTCTCTGTAATTGTAATAAAATTTCTTTTTAAAATTTATCTAGAGTGATGTAGTCAAAAACTACAGATCTCTGGATTAAAACTCAACATTGTCTAATTGATAGCTTGATATCACATGATCTCCCAAGTGATGAATCATTAATTATAGTAAAATATTTGCCTTTAATATTTTATACAGTCTAAATATAAGTGCCTATTAAAGTTGATATTTTATATCTTCCTTTTTTGTCTTAATTAGCATAAAATTATAAGCATATTAAGGCAAATCAGTTAGGAATGTTACTACAAATTAAATAATAATAAAAAATATAATATTTTTTTAAAAGTAATGTATAATAGATATAATAAATGGCTAACCCACAAGTACCAATAAATGTAATAATTGCACTTATATGCAGTTATAGAGAAGCTTGTAATTTCTATAAATTAAATACGGCTTAGAGTTTCTATATGGAATGTAATAAATATAATAAGTGTGCTTATATGCATCTATAAAGAAGCTTGTTATTTCTATAAATTAAATATGACTCGGTGCTTGAAGAACTTATGACATTCACCATATGTTCTCCAAAAGCACTGAGTCGTATTTAATTTATAGAAATAACAAGCTTCTTTATAGTTGCCTGTATAAGCACCCTTATTATGTTTATTACATTCCATATAGAAGTATAAACAATTAATGCCATTACATATACATAAAAATATTTTTTAAACAAATGCTTTTATTTAATTTGATGAATAATGCATTAAAACAACAAAAAATTTTTTAATCCCAAATAAAAGCATTGGACATCCATAAATTAATCAGTTCAACCACTATTAGAAAAAAATAGTGATTGAATTAATTAACTTATGGATACTCCATATTTTTATTTAAAGTTACATATAACAACCTAATTTGTATTTTAAAAAATGATTTTTTTTATTGTATTACTCTTCAAATTAAATAAATGATTTCAACAAATGAGTCATAACTGGCTATGATTATGAGAAGTATAGCCATTTTAATTGACTAATTGATATTAATTATACAGCTTTACATTATAAGTGTGATAGCACTATTTAATATTATCATAAATTAAATAAAAGTATTTTTAGAAAATATTTTATATATTTTTTTATTTTTTACAATTTGAGTCTATCCCTATTTACTTCAATTTTTCAAAACCATTTATCATAAACAAGAAAACTATTCATATTCAATTTTAATAATAGAGATTACAAAAATTTATATTAAATGTTTTTATTGACTGTACACTAAAAAGAAATAAAATAATTATTCATTCAACTATAAGTTTTTAGATTTAACTTGAATAAAAACATGGGGGGGGGGTCTGAAATTAATTACGTCAATCCCTTGTTTTAAGAAATAAGAATTGACTTAATTAATTTCTGGACCCCACACCTTCCATAGTTTTATTTCAAGATAAATCTAAAAACTCCAATTGTGATTGAAGAAACGATTATTTTATTTCTCATTAGTACACAGTCAATAAAAACATTTAATATATATATATAAATTATCTAATATTTTTAAGTTTTTAATATTGGCACATTTATTAAAAATGTAAAACTAAGCCATACTTTAAATTATACTTGATATATATATATCAGTAGATATTTCCGTCATAAATTAAATGTATTATTATTATTAAATAATAATACATATACATTAAGAGTTTAAAATAGTTTTTAAAATGTTATTAAATTTTTAAAAAAAATTAAACTGCCCTCTTGTGACCATTATTTAAATCAAAGGAAAATTGTAAGAGTCAATGTTAACTGCAAAATGTGAAAGTATTGCATATTTTTCATATTTTTTCTGCCCTCTGTTCCATATCTATCAAACTAGTTGACATACTGAAAAGATAAGTGTTTCAAATGGATTAAGGTGTTATAACTTATTATATGTCAATTTTCAAGCAATTATATTAAATTTAAATATATTAAACCTCTTAAAATTTCATTCTAACGTGAAAAAGTTCAAAAGTTAACAAACACAGATTTTCAAAAATCAATTAAAGCATTTAAAAACTGTGGAGGTAAACATTTGTGCATGGTAAAACTAAGATTTTTATGTTTATAAAGATGGCTGCATGAGAAAGCAAGTTTTAGAAAAAAGAGAAATTAAGATTTCATTTCATTTAATTAACTATAAATATATCTAGGTGCATTGGAATGCAGGCAATTAATGGTGAAGGTAAAATACAACTTGTAGTATTAAGTGGCTGAGCACTTTTGAAAAGTTATATCTTCTCATAATCATAGTGAAAAGATTATCTGACTTTTTTGCTATGATTATGAGAAGATAAAACTTCTCGAAAGCACTTAGCCACTTAATACTACAAGTCATACCTTAGCTTCCCCATTAACTGTGTTCCAGCACCCTTAGATATATTAAATGTTTAACGGGAAGTTTACATTTCTTTCACTATTAGTTGTAAATGTTCTTTAGTGCAACAGTCATCAAATTCAAGGAGAAAATTTTTTTAAAAATACAGACTACTTATTGTACATCATTCAAAACTTATCGAACCAATTCCAGTGCAGTTTAAAATGTGATGTACCAATACTGAACAACCCTGAAATATTGTATTGTTATATAGCATCACTTCAATTTTTTGGAAATTCTGTTTTCAAATTCATTTTTTCATATAAACATGCAAGCTATTCCTATTTAAATGTAAAAAAAAAATGTGAATCTAAAAATTGTCCATTCTGTAGTAGTTTAAATATAGTTTACAAGATTTTTGTGTTTATTAAAAAAGCAAGTTTTATGTAAACAATCCCAAGGTAAATGAATACTTTATATTTCTTTTTTCTTTCTATTTTAATTAAAATTACTTTCTCAAATTAAATGAAAGCATTCGCTTAAAAAATATTACACAATTTATTGCAATTCAAAACTTATTGAGCCAATCTAAGTGCTGTTTGAAATATAACCCACCAATATTGTTAGGTTTGGATAATCCTGAAGTATTGCATCATCATCAAACCTGAACATGTGTACAAAATCCTTTCTGTAAAAGTAGGTTAACAATAGGTTACAAGATTTGACTCAAATAAATAAAAGTCTTCAATTAAATAAAAGCATTTTAAATGCTTTTATTTAGATATATACACTAAAAACAAAATTTTCTTCAGTTTTGACAAATAAAATCATGGGACAAAAAATCATTTAAATAAACTTTCAAATAATCCCCATTTTAAATCACTGAACATCACATGATCACCATTGAGTGGCACTACTGTATGGAGAGTTTTGCCTGTTTAATCCCCATTTTCTGTATCACTGCCAATCAATCGTTTTTTATCTGATGAATAGATTGAAATTGATATAAGAATGTGGCATTATTTGTATACTTATTCAAATAATTTTTCTCCCAAATTTTTATTTATGAAAATTAGAGATTTTTTTTTTTTTTTTAGTTTTTAGGGCATATACGAGAATAAAAGCATTTCTTTAAAAAAAAATATTTTGTTTTTATTTTCTAATTTTTACTTCAATTAACATCATCAATCATTCAATTTTAAATTACAAGGAATGCCATTTCTGGCATCAAAATTATGCATAAATTTTAAAATATAAATTTTTCACAATTTTTTGGTTAAAATTGTTTGCAAAACTCCAAAAAAAATGTACTGTTATCAGGAATATATATGCATACAACGTTTCAACTACAGGGAAAATTGGAATGATGAAAATTGAGTTGTAAAATTTTATCTTACTGAGCCTAAAAAACAGAGAACTAAGTTAAATAATAATAGTAATAATAATAAATAGTATTATTATTAATAATATAAGAAACAATATTAATTATCAATAAAATAATATTAAAAATTGGAATCAAATGATTTATTGGTCATATAAAACAAGATATTTTATGATTAAAAAAAAGTATAGGATTACTTACTTAGAATAGCTTGTAATGTTTATGTACTAAACGACTAATTGAGTTGTAAACCAATTCAGGAACTTTTAGCATTTAAGTCTAACATGTTACTCTTGTATCTAAACTGATATACAGTTAACAGTTGGTATATAAAATAGTAATAAACTAATCCTCTCGTTGCTAAACAATAGCAAAAGAAAAAATACAAAATTATAAGACAAATCGAATCACATAAAACATGATTACTGCAAAATTTATTTCTTGGCTTTACTGATGAAATCTATATGAGAAAATAGATTAGGAGCATTATGATTTTTTTTTTAAAAAAAAGTGGATAAGAGATTTACTATTGAGGCCTATTTAAAAAAGATCATTTTATCATATGAATTGATTTTTAGGGGGGGGGGGCAGAAAAAAATATCATAGTTTTTAAAAAAAATATAATTACAAAAAAAAATACACTTTGTTCTTGTTGGATTGATATATATATTTGAAGTTATTATTATTGGAGATAAACAACGGGAATTCTCTAGTGACATCTTTAGTAAGCTAAAAAATCAAGTGATATTATATTAGAAATAAATGATTAATGACTTTTCTTTTAGCTGCCTTGCTTTCACATAATGAAATTGAAATTAAATAATAATGTAAATATTTCCAATTAAATAAATATATCGCAGATTAAAATAAAAATGAGTATAGGAAAAACCCTCAGATAAACATACAAAAAGAAGAAACTATTAAATATAACATATTAAAACATTTAAGTATATGAATAGCTAAATAAGTGCTGGTGCTAACAGTAATAAACAATTAGGGTAAAAATTACATCAGTATTTCGTGAACATTGTTTTGTTGAATATAGTTTTATTAGTTTGTGAGATGTGGATAAAATGAATATAGAAAACAACTATTCCTTCGCAAATGTTAAAAAATATTATTGATAAAATTATGTGTTAAAGACTAGTAGAACTATAATTCACATATTATAAAAAAAGATGATCAGAAATAGAAATATATATATAAACTGTTATAGATGGATCTTAAAATGTTAATTTAAATTTGTTATTTGATCAAGAGATAGGAGAAGAATTAGTGGTCCAAAGAAAGTATTTTAAGAAGTCTTATAAAGATATTATACGATGAATAATAATAATGGTATACTTGAATACATTGTAATAAATGCTTTATACAGATTTGTTGTAATAATTAAAAATACATAAGCATTACTTAAACTTTAACATATTTAATAATTAAAATTAATTCAAGATGAAACACTTTGATTTTATTTTCAATATAGAATGAACTTAAAAAATAATATTTTTTGACTTTAAATATAATATACTGTTTTGTTTCATTCCCTTTTCCACCATCTTAATAATTATAAAACTCAAGTGAAAGTATATAATTACCTCATAACCCACTGTAGTATCGCCTATTGTTAACCAACCCTCACTGGTCCAAGCCCAATGAGCAACAACAGGATAAATAAAACCTAAAATATTTATTAAAGCCACATAAATATAAAAATAATTACAGATTATTTATTTTCATTATAAGAACTCACCTCTGAATATAACATCAAATTACAAACATCTAATTTCTCTTTTTAACTGACTTATTTATACTTTTTTAAATCAAAATTTAGCTTATTAACTCTCTTTTCTTTTCTTTGTTCTTATGTGGACTATTTTCCCTCACATACATTTTGACTGAACTGTATATTCACTCCCAGACTATATTACAATAAGAATAGGAAAATATATTATTTAAAAATTCCTATTTCAAACTTATTTAATTTTTATACATATAAGGTATTTTGTATATACTATAAAATTTTATTCATTAGATTTATAGATTGAATATTAATTACATGATCCTTTTTTAATTTGGTTAAAATTTTAACAGGTCACTGCAAGTGTATCCACCCAGAATTTATTATTTTGACATAAGCTAAAATTTAATCAAATAACATATTTTAACCTTGAATAAATTAATATACTCTAATTTTAAAAATAATATATAAACATAATATAGTAAATAAATTCATCATCATCATCATCATTTTCAATCACCACCAATCTACTGCAGACTGAAAACCTTTCCAAGTTTAATCCATTTACTCTGATCCCATAACTTCGTCATATCACAGCAACTTATTTCATCTATCTATCTCACATGTAGTCTTTTTCTAGGTGTTTACAATCTTTTGGAATCCAGTCTATGATTCATTTGTTAATCTATTATCTTCTCTTCTAGAAATATGTCCAGCCCAGCTCTATTTCAGTTCTTAATTCATTCAGTGATGTTAATGATATCTGTTTTTGTTCTCTCTTCCAAGTATTTCACTTTTGATACTTTCTTGTCAATCCCACCAAACATCTCTTCACACTTCAATGATGGTCTGAAGTCTAATTAACATAAATACATGTTTTTTCTTAGTTTGTTACTTTGAGTCATGAAAAAAAAATCACTCTAATTACTCTAGCCATTAATAGTTTCTTTTTTTTTCCTCAAGCACCATCTGAAAAAAATAAAAGCAAGCAAACCTTACTGCAAAAAAAGTGTAACAAAAAAGTCTTTAATAACTAAATATTATTAAAAAGTTTGCATGACATTTGATCTTGTGATTCAAGGATGAGCTCAACAGAATGAAGTGTAGAATGTCTTGACTAATGTCTAAAAAAAATGATTAGGATAGTGCATCATAGTTTTTTTTTTAATAATTGCTGGATAGACTAACCAGATGTTGTTTGTGATGGTAGTAATCAAGAACTAGAACCTATTATAAAGATTTTTTTTAAAAAAAAATATTAGAATCATCATAAGAAAAATAAATAATTGTATAAATGTTAATAAAGTTTTTTTAAAAGGCATATACAGTATATAAGATTATCTAAATGTTATTTTAGAAAGTGAATTTTTAAAAAAAACATTTCTTGCTAATTTTTTTTATTATTATTATCAATTTTAATGTAGTATCTGGAGTATAAAAGCAGATCCAATAGATGTTAAAATCAGTAGTGGTTGTTATTATTTAAGATTTATTTTTAATATATGTTTATACATACAACATTTTACGGTAATATGATATGAATAATAAGACAGAAACAATTGAATCATAGACTTACTATTATTAGACCTATTTTAATTCAGCAAAAGTTGAATAATCAGAATGCCAAGTGGCTTGCATACATTTTGTATTTTTTCTTTATAATTTTTTTTAATTTAAAAAAGACAAAACAAAATAATAATAAAAACAACAATTATTCTAATTAAGTGAATATATTTCTGTCATTGGTTATAAATATTTTTTATATATTTATTATTTTCACATTTGTTATTTAATTATTACTTTTTATATAACTCTTGCTATTCTGTTGTTAAAACAGTAGCAAACTCTCTATACAGTAGTGCTACCTAGTGCAAGCCATAATAATCAATGGAGCTAGAAGATATGTGCATGAAATCCCTATCTAGTGACTACTGATCCAATATCCCCAGAGTAGTTTCTAGAGTGTGACTTTCATCAGTAAGAAGCATAGATCTGAGAGCCCTGTATCTAGATTCTTGTGCATCTAATGTGACCCTCCAACAGCCATTTATTACTTATTTAGTTAAATAAAACTATGAGCTAAAATGAATTGATTACTATGGCCTACACTGGGTGGCACTATTGTGGGGAAAGTTTCCTAGTGTTTTAACAATTTATGTAAACATAGGAAATGGTATTCATATGATATCCTGTTTTTATTATTCAATAAAAGATATTATTTATAATAAAATGTGTTTAATGCTATAATAGATTTTAGCATATTTACTAATTTTTTTAAAAAAGGAAAATACTGTTTTTTCATTAAAGTAAAAATAATTATAAAGTTAATTGCTTAGGAGATCTTGTGATATCCAAACATCAAAATTTCAGGTTGAGCATAACAGTTCCACTCATTTGAACCAATTCAAATGTAAAAGTCAAAAGAAAGATAATTAGTGTATTTGCCAAAAATGTAATTACAAAAATCAAATGATTATTAGTTTAAAATTGATGGTAATATATTTATAAACAACCATCCATTGTTCGGCAATTGATTTAATATAAAGATGAGTGTGTTGTAACCAATTCGTTATAAATTAAGTCCTTTAGTTATTCAGATTATAGCATATAGATTAAAAGTATTACTATAATTTGTTTGTATCACTAGAATTGTTTATACTAAATAAAATGCTCAGTTAAGACGATTGTTTTCTCCCCCCATAAAACTCTGCTGTAAATTGATGAAAGGGTGTTCAACTAAATCTTAAATATATATATATCATTAACTAATAAATCAGGAGTATAGAAAATAATTGATCTATATACAATATATTGCTTGATCTAAGATATTCAATAATAAAATTAGAAAACCCAAAAATAAAACATAAAATAACAAGCAGTACAAAACTTTAAAGAGAATTAATTTGAAAATACATTTTGAGCTAAATCAAAATAACAGAAATGCATGAACTACAAATATAAATAGTAAGTGCTTATTGACATGTTTTTTAAATCTAATATATATATTAAAAGAAACTTATTCCACAAATATTTTAGTTAAAAAATTTTTTTTACAACTTCTGATTTTTGTAATTATTTTCTATTTTAAAAATATTTATCACATTTTCTATAAATATTACAATAAATCTACACTTTGATCCCAATTTTGAGATCAAGGTGTAACGCACAAATACCTTGCCATTGCTTTAGTTTATATTAAACAATAAGCAGATTGTTAGCTATTACTTTTTATTGAATAATTCATTGGACAACATGAATTGTGGGTACGCATTTTGCTGATATATATATATATCTGTAAAGTTTATTTTAATATTGATTGCTGTACATATATAACATTATGTATGTGTGCTTCACCATTCATTGTTTATTTAACCACAGACCATAAAGCCAACTATAGTGAAGGGAATATTAAAATAAATGATTAATGAAATATATATGTAGATAATGGACTAAAATTAGGAATTAAACTTAAATGTATATAATTTAGAAATTGAAAGAAAAGGTTTAAAGTAAAATAAATAAAAAACTATTGCATCAGCAAATAAAGATGTTAGCTAAGGCACTTTAAATAGATTAAGTAAAAATTTAATTCAAGATCCATTAAAGAAAAATGGTAATATAAAATCGTTAATTGCCACCTAAATAATAATGCAAACTTGTAAACAATGGAAGTATTGGCAGATTTCAATTAATTAATTAATGTAAAAAAAAAAAAGAGTTGAAAGGTATAAATACTAAAGTTTTTCTCTGTTCTAACAATCATCATCTTCTTGCTCTAGTCTTTACTGATACATAAATGTCTGTACAAGTCATGCCTGAATGGAGAAGTTTTCCTCCATCCTCCTGCATTGTTTGTCCTCGGAGAGGGTCCTAGAGATGAAGTCCAGCAGAAAACTGAAGAACCATGTCTGATAATTGCCTACCTTCACTGTCAGAAAGAAATACCTAACTAAATGGAAACATGAACACAGACATTCATGATGTAGACCGTGATAGCTATCAAGAAAGAATGACTGCATCATGAGGCCTCTAAAAAGGAGCTCTTAATTTGCCACCCTTATAAGTGCTTCTTAGTACCGGTAACTTTTATCTTTGTCATTTTTTATCATTGTTTTAGTTAATATGTATTAATTAATTTTACCTTATATGTATTTAAAAAGTTAACTTATGTATTCTAACAATCAAGTAGTTCTGTTTCTTTTTCTTGTTATGTATATATTGATGTATTGTTAGCATCCTTACAAAATCAACAAGTTTGGTTATTTATTTTGTTGGTAGTGTGGAATATATATGTAAGTGAGAATCTTTCCTCAACCCACTATATGAGGTGGAAATCGTTTCTAAATAATTTGTAAAAGTTATTCCGATTTTAAAAGATTTCCATCCATCTTCTTTTAAATGTTATTTTTTAAAAGAGAGAGAAAGAGAATACTTTGCCATTTAGTTATTTGGCTAAACTCTAGATTCATTCTAATAACACTAAGAAAGACGTATTTCATTAGTGGTCGAGAGGTCAGCGCGACTGCCTTGCACTTGCAGGCAGTTGCCCGGGTTGCGGGTTCGCGTCCCGGCCGATATTATGACACTTAAAAAAAAAAAACACTAAGAAAGATTTTCATATCGTATGTATATATGCTTGTATTTAATTTATTGATTTTTTTTTTTTTAGAAAAGTATCTCACAATTGTTATTTCTATATGTATATTTAAATCAGATATGCTTGTTAAATAATTACATATTGGAAGACGCGTTATATAAGTGTTTGTTATTTTAATATTTTGTAATAGAGGGGTACAGTGTGATCTTTTTCACATATTTATATATTCAATATTCATCAAATCTACGTGTGATAAATTAGTTAAATAACAATAATTCTTGATTAAATCATGCTACAAATAAATTCCTGGTATAATACCTGCATATAAGTTAATTCAATGACTTTAAAAAGATGGGTTTTTTATTATTGTATAATGGATTTTCTAGCATAGTAACATACGAGATCGTATATCTATATATTAATGTTAATAAAGCTTTAATAGTTATGGCCGTTTGATCATAATCCAGCCAGCTTGTGAATACTGGATATATCAGTTACCTGGAATAATGCATGCTGTTAAAGGGCAGCGAGGAAAAATGGACCCTAAACTAATCAAAGTCACTTCGTTCTTGAACCTGGATCATGTATAAATTAATGGGCTCTTTTCTCTAATAATAAATTAGAGGCAAAGTAGCAATCCATTAATCATATCGGCAAAATGATGAAGATTTTACTATATTTTAGAGATATGCATTTAAATATATATACTGAGTACCACACGGAATCATACTCATTTTTTATAATTATGCCTATTGATGTATGCTTTATAATATGCTGTTATGCATGTTTATTGTTCAATTTCAATTGGGGTTTCTATATATATATTTGCGTAATTGAAGCTATGTATAAGTCAGCCTCCAGCTGGTTTAGCTAATTTAAGAGATATTAACTTTACCATGTTTTCGCATCATAGAATAATTTCCGCGCTTCCTCTCTACCTAGTCAAATTCATCCCTATATTTAATGATGTATATCAAATATTTTTTTATTATTATTTCAAAAATTGGGTGCTTTCTCATTATTTGTAAATAATTTCATTAAAAGAAATATAGACAATTTTATACTAACAATAAACTATAATTTATAATAGTAACAAAGTTGTAGATGTTCATTATTTTATATGTGTAAACCTGATTATCACATACTAGGATTCCTAAAAGTTTTGACTCTACTTGACGACCGAGCTGCATCAAAAAAAATAATTCTTGTGAGTTAAGGAAGTGGGTCGCTTAGTAATGATCTAGAGGGGTAGATGAGGTTCGAACCCCTTTATCTAGGTCTCTGGATCAGGTTAAAGCAACTATACTTTCTGACAGTTACAATATATAAATAGATATGAAATTAGTATTGACCACACACATACCTCACTATGGCCAGATAGTAAAGCAAAATTTAATAGCATATTTAGATATTCTTATTTTTTCTTAGTACTGATCATAAGAGAGACATATGTGTATAAGTAAAATCGTTCACTTACTAATACTGAAATATTTATTGAATTTGTGTTATGATGAACTATATTTATTACATTGTTAAATTCTACTTGTTAGATAATATTAAACTTTTCCTAAATTAAAATTTTGCATTAGATACATTTTTTATTCTCTAAAATAAATTCTATGCTGGGTAATATTTTTTACACATACATTTTTATCTGTTTCACAATCAGGGAGTTATATTCAAATGACTGTGTTAGAAAACCAGGGAATGTGTACAATGGATGATGTTAGAAGTTAATAAGGAATAATGAAGACATCCCTTCTAAGAAACGATGATAACATCCTCTTACAATAATTAAAGTCATATTTAAAAGAGAAAAAAAGCTGATCTTCATAACATAACTTTTTTTATATACTGTACAAGTAGAAATCTGGTATCTCAAATATGAGGTAACTGAATTGTGTTCTGTAAAAATGCGGCAATCTAGGTTTCTTACCACCACCATTTAACAGATATATGTAGAGATCTCAACAATATTTTTAATATATCTATAAATATCAATTTTAAGATATTTTTTAGCTTATAACTGAATTTTTTTTAATGTCTTTTTTTTTGCTGTAAATGCAAGCAATTTTTATTATTTAATCTGCGTTTTATTAACAATTCAGTTAAAAAATAAATATTTACAAACTCTCAAATGATTGACCAACTGTTAAATAAACAGTTTTTACTTAGCCATCTTATAACAGTTAATTAACAACGGTTTATTAATGTTTATTTTTTCATTTCTTTAAAAAAAAAAAAAGTTAAAAGATTGCCAACATTTTTCTATTTGTTTGGTAAATTAATAAAATAAACAAAATTTTAAAAAGAAGAATTTCATTATCTAATTGTTTAGAAGTTTCATTATCTAAGTGTTTGTAAAACCTGTCAATAAAATATTTTTATTTTGTAACAACCTTACGCAAATTACTTCTCAGTTCTCGTATTTAGTTAAGAAATATTCTATATACTGAAAGTAAAAATAAAAACAAGAATAATTTATGAAAATGCAGTTAACTTTAGGAACAATAGTGCAATCATAATAAATAATTTATTTTAACTTTCAAACTTCTTTTGGACAATAATACGCTTTTTTTATTTTTGTGAAAAAGAAAAAGATAAATATTAAATTTTTAATGTCCTTCTAAGGCAGTATGTAATTTTCTTATACTGAATGCTTCTTATATATGTAATTAGAGGATTTGAAGTCAGAATTTTCCAGTCTATTCATCCTCCACTCCATTTCAATCAACCGATATACATGACCTCGCGCATGCGAAAAAGACATATGATTCCCAATATACATATTTCATGCCAAGCTAGCACTCATCAGTTGAGGCCAGATCATAATCTCCCACACATATATACAATCAGTGCTCAGTTTATATTAAGATAACAATTCCCGGAACTTTAATAGGCAGTCTTTAATCTTCTCACCCTTCCAACTATTTAACTAAACCAATGAAGCAACCCTCAAAGCTCTTTATATGCTGGTTCTGCAATATGTGTATTGGGAATAATGTATCTTTTTCGCATGTGTGTGGTCATGTGTATTAGTTGAGTAAGATGGAGTGGAGAATAAATAGACCGAAAAATCAAGAGCTCAAATCCCTCTAATTGTATATAGAATAAACATTCAGTATAAGCAAGATTATATACTGCCTTAGAATTACATATTGCTTGGGAAATAGATTACATCTTAGTAGTTTAACCCATCCCTCTCTTATTAATATATATGAATACATAATAGTCCAATAATATGAGGGGTTAGATTGATGAAATGTCTACATAGGTATGACTATAATATCAAATCCAATAAGGATTTTAAGGATTCCATCGTCAGTTTTTAAATGAAATGGATGGTTCAATAGTTGGAAGGATCAGAAGACTGGAGCCTATCCGTTAAAATTTGAGGAATTGCTATCTTAATAAAAAACCAAGCCCTGATTGTATATATGTGTAGCAGATTAGGATCTGACCCAATTGATGGGTGCTGGTTCTACACAAAATACATATATCAGAGATCATATAATTTATAAAATAAAAATAGACTTATTTAATTTTTTTAATTTGATGCATACATATATCATCTCAAAGAGTCAGTTTAAAGCGTAATAAAGCATTTGAGTTAGATTTCAGACTTCTAAGTAAATGTAAAATTTGCTACAAGAGTCATCAAATTGTGGCACATAAGCAGCTATTTGACATATAAGGTGCAATAAACGCATTTGGTTAAGCTCATTTCCATATACAGTTAACATAAAAGATAAATAAAATATTAGACTTCATAAACTTTACTTCTTTCCTTATTACTTTGTAACTCAATACAGAATGTAGTTAGCTAGCTACAAAGGAAAGATTAACAATCTTACAAAGATGGGGATATTACATTCAGCTAGTGTTATGAATATGACCTGTCATACTCAGTGCTAAGCTGTAGATAATTTGTAATAATGTTAATCTTTCTTTTAAAGCAAACATTTTGTATTAAATTAAACTTTATAATTAATTTTAACTGTTTCTTTCTTATTTTTGGCTATCTCATTAAAATGTTAATCCTCACAATGTGGATTTTTTTTCTTTGGCTGTTTAAAAAAAAACCTTTTTAACATATGTTTCAATAAAGTAATTTGTTTGTGAGTGTTTGTGAAAAAATAAAAATATTTTATTATAATATATATATACACCTCTAGAAATAATATATACATTATTTAATATTAGAGAATGTGTCAGTGTAACATCTTATGTACCAATACCATATTAATTTGCAGGCTTTTTTGCATGTGTGTGGTCATGTGTATTGGTTGATTGAGATGGAATGGAGGGTGAATAGACTGGAAATTGTGAATTCAAATCCCTCTAATTATTTTTAATGTCAATAAATATAAATTTAAAAAAAACCCAAAACAATAGGTTTATTTATAGTTGAAATAGTTATACTTCTTTATTAAATTAAATAATATATTATTGTTACAGTGTAAAGTATTTATATTGATAAATACTAAACAACTATAATGAACACTTCTAAGAGATTATGATTGGAGTCATGACTGTTAAATGCTAATTTTCATATGGATTTTACCTTTTATGTTAACAAACAAAAATATCAAATTTCACACAAAAAATAATATATTTGAATTATGTTAGAGTAAAAATTACTCATCAAGAACTAATAACAAATTACATGTTATTCATCATCATCATCAATCATTATCAATCCATTGCAGGATGAAGGTCTCTCAAAGTTCAAACCATCTTCTCTGATCTTTAGATTCTCTTCTCCACATCACCCCTGCACACTTTCTTATTTCATCCATCCATCTTATGTGTGGTCTCTTTCTGGGATCTTTTACAATCTCTTGGAATCCAGTTTATGATTTCAATTGTCTATCTATTATCATCTCTTTTAGCAATATGACCAGCCCAACTCCAGTCTTTTAATTTTTTCAATGAGGTCAGTAACACCTGTTTGTTCTCTTACCCATATATTGCATTTTTGATCTCCTTGTTACTCCTAATTATGCATCTCTTCATACTTCTTTGAGTTATTCATATAGTCATATAAATTATTCCCTTATCAAATTCTTTTCATTTTCAGTTTTTAAATATTCCATTAATTTTTAGATATTGTTCCTTTTTAATGAACATTTTTTTCTTATCATTTTCTTTTAACAACAATTATTTCCTTTTTTTATAACTATGGCCCCCTCATAATCTAGCATAGTGATTGAATGGCCAATTTTGGAGTTCATGGTTCATGGACTGCTGATCACTTCCTATGCTTAAAACTTCTTATGAACAATTCCTGAGCAATAAACCATTTGATTATATTTTATTGCTTGTACATAAGTTATTATTATATATTTATACCTTTTTTGTTACTCATTATATTATGTCTATACTAAATTATTTTTGCTCTTTCTGTTTTTCATCAATCTAAACATGATTTTCAAGCTTAGTTTTTATTCTGTTCTCACTTCTTTTAAAATTGACATAGTTTTATAATTTCATGTTCTTTTTTTTTAAAAAAAAAATCTTTTCAGAATTTTACATATGTTAGACTATTTTTTGATTATATATATATCTTACAGTTTATAACAGGTCAGGCTTTATCTGCAAAAATATTTTTACCTATGCTCATCTAATTATTTTATTGATTTAATTACATTAGCACACAGACATCACTCAAAAACAATTTCATACTATAATACCAGATATCTTAGATATCCATAATTTGTTGGTGTTTTATCAACAGTATAAAAAAAAAAACTTTTGTTTATAAAACATGTTGTGAGGTTTAAACTGCTTCTTCCCATGTTAGATTTTATTTTAGAATCTGTGATAAGAGTAATGTTCCATTAACTCTCAAAGAATAAATTTTTGAGAAGTAGCCCCTTTATTTTCCATCATGTTTTATATTTATTTTCAGAAAATTTTATACCATAGTTATACCATAATTTGTGCATTTTAAAAATTAATTTCTGGAATGTATTCTTTTAATTTAAACAGTTTAATCTGATAAAAACATTACAAAATGTGTAAAATTATTAATGATTGAAAAAAAAAAAATAGCTATATCTACTCACAACATAGATTTAGTTCCTCATAGTTACTATATATATAATCTTCAAAGACTTCATTGCTTGGATTTTTATAGAATTAAATATATGTTACACCTCTTCAACATTTAAAGTTTAAGCACACATCACATAAATTTTTATTCCATAAATGTTTATTTCATTACATTCAATTTTCCAACCTTTTCATTCCAGATATGCTTAAAAAATTTAGTCAAATGCTAATATACTCCCATTTTGATCTTTTGCAAACAGTATATTTAATATTTTTCAGTTATTCTCTGAAAATTATTTGAATGTATGCTATTTTTCAATTCTAAGTTCTTTATATTTTTTAGGTTTTATGCTATCACTCTTAACATTTGTTGCATTAATTGATATAAAGCTTTTATAAAGTTTTATTATAATAAAGAACTCTGTAGTAAGTTAGAGTAATCAAATTCTGTCTTCCCTTCATATTTTGCAATTGTGCTTTGATCATTATATTTTGCTGCTAACATCTGACTGCAGCAATAGCAAGCTACAAATAATAGTCATATAATGAATGTATAGAATCCAATATTTATTTAATTATTTTTTCTGAGCATATTTTACTCAAATTAATTGATTCCTATATTATAAAAGCAGCAATATCTTTTTCATCTCTATTCTAGTCTATTTTAGTCTTTATTTCCCAATTTGTTATATTTTATTATTTTTCATTCTATTTGCTTTTGAATACTTTCATCACTTATTTGTTTTTCTTCAACATTTCAAATGTTAACAATTTTTTCATTTGTCTGAAACCTGGTTGCTTTCACATTAGTGGGTTTCTTTTTTTTTTTTTCAAACTTAGAAACTGATTCCTATATAAATAATATTTATGTAGTGTAATTTTCACTACACCATGCTCATGTGAGGTAGAGACTGGTTTCTATCCACTTTTACTGTCTTGTGGAGGTGTGTAATTATAAACATATAACCAAAGACATGACTTTATCATTATTCAGTATATATAGATAGTCAATTATTACAGTTTAATTAATCTGGGCTAACTGATCAGTGCTGGTTCAGCACAAAATGCGCATCTTGGCGATCATACATCTTTTTCACGTCTTTGGTCATATGTTTATAATTATACCCCTCCACAAGGTTTTAAAAGTGGATAGAAACTACTTTGCATGAGAGTGGTATAGTGAAAATTAAACTACAGAAATATTATTCATTGAGTGGATAATCTCTAGTCTAAGGAAAGATTAATAAAAAATTATTAATATATCTATGCTTTTCTTTGGATGTATTGTCAATATTTTAGAATTAACATTGATTTATAATTTTTTTAATTTTTTGCTTCTTAAAAAAATTGCCTAAGCGTCAAGTGTTGGTGGTCGAGAGGTCAGTACAGCAGCCTTACAAGCAGTTGTCCCGGGTTAGCGGTTTCGCTTCCCGGCCTATGCTATAACACACGGACAAAAAAGTTGCCTAAATTTTCGTTTGACGTAATTACTATTTTTTTTTTTTACTTTTTTTTTTTTTTTTAATTAATAGAAGTTAAAATGAGTCTGAGTAGTTTTTTATTTATGTCTCAAAATAAAGTCCTGCTCTTTTGTTCTTTTTTAATAGATCATTTTCATTGTGAAGCTTCTCTTTTGTGGACATTAAAGTATAAAGTCAAGATATTTTCGGATAAATTCGATTTGAAATTTATGAACTCGAAAAAATGTCTAAATTTTCCTTAATTTATTTTTACAATTATTCTGTAATCTTTTTTAATTATTAGATTTTTACATTTTGTCAAAAATTAATGTTCTCATTGTTGAGTATGTTCTTAATATTAATTCAAGTTTTTAACACTCTTTCACTTTCTTAAGGATGCTACAGCCTGCATCACATGATAGCTCTGATTACATATAATATGCTATTAGAAGCAATTCTTTTTCCTCTATTCCAAAGTTGTTTATTATAAGCTTAAGTGAATACTAAATGATAATTTATTAAATTTATCTCTGTTTCTAGACTAATTTCTGACTTGTAATTTTATCACTGAAAAGCATACATCTAATGCATCTCGATCTCCCAATTCTAATGCATATTTTATCCAGTGGCCAGCTTTTATTTTTTCTTTACTATCAAATGAGTATACTGAAATTCAAAAACATCCTAGTGTTAAGTCTAGTCATACAGATCTGATGCTATGCTTATAAAGATAAATTTTAGCATTCTAGTTTTAAATTTTTCACTAACTAACCCTATAAGCATAAACCATTCTGAGGTGTGAATAGAATCATGCTGGAAATAAACGTAAAAGCATAACATCCAGTATTCACTGGTTCCTCAAACTTACAATAAATAGCTCTGGAGTAGAGTGAAAAGAAATTACTTCAATAGTTTGATGAAAGACAGTTTATTTAAACTGAAGAAAAACAATAATATAATAAAAATACAATGTTAGATTAATCTCTCTTTTTTATTTTTGAGCCTTTGTTTACACTCTTTAATCTTTTTACATTTTTATAAACTTACATACTTTACAGATTTCATTTTTACATTTTATCTACTCAAGATCTATTAAATTGTATTTAACAATCTATGTATACTGTATGCAGTTCCATTGAAACTGCACATACTAAAAAAAAAAGAAAATAAGACCACATAAATACATCTAACCTAAATATAGTGAGAAGCATTGAATTGCACTAATACATTTAGCATTACATTGTATTTCTTTTGTGATTCTTCATGTTAATAATGTAAAATTTAAAAAATCTTAAAGTTTGTCAAAATATGCGCATTATCTAACTGTTTGTCTGAAGGTATGTGATGATGTCATTTTAATAGGAATTTTATGTTGAACTATTTTCACCATCTAATATTAAATATTGAATAATTTAGAAAAAAAAAAAATCAAACTTTATTTAAACTTTCCAAATGCATTCAATTGTTAGTAATAGCACACAGATTAGTATTTAACACAACATTTCAAGAGGTATAACTCTTCCTCTCTTCTTCAGATGTTGTTGACTTGATCAATAACAGTCTGACTTTTACATTCTGAATCTTAAATTTACACTCTAACCAACTGATTTATTCTTTCAACAGTAAAAGTAGAAATTTCATGTAATTATATATGAGGGGTCTCTTGATTTCTCCATTCTTTCTAAAAGCAAGGTTAATTGCTTGCAGACATTAAACAGTAGTTTGGCTTGTGGGATTTGATCTCATATTTTTGTATGTCCCCAATCAAACATATGTTTACTGGTACATATGTGGTCTGCTACTTTACTATATGGCTATTTTCTTTTTTCTAATCATCAGTTTGTGTTCTTTCAATTACTTTTCAATAGGGTGATTGATCTCACCAACTACAATCTTTCTACATTTATGTGGTATTTCATAAATGCAGTTTTTGTTTTTCAGCATTTCAAGTTTAGGTTTTGTAGATGTTAAAATTCCCTAGGAAAGCTGTTCTGATATATTGATTGCAGATTTCTTTCATTTATCTGTTATTCCTTGTATGTATAGATAAACTACAATACCAATAATTGTTTTTTTTTTTTTATGTTTCTCTTTGCTGTCGATTTAAGACTTTCTCAATGACAGCTAATGGGTAACCAATCTTCATGAGTGTTTGTTCTATGTAAATCTTTTCTTTTTCCAAATCACTGGTTTTCTAACAATTCCCAAAATCTTGCTTGCTTCCTTTAACTACTTTAAATATGACTATATTTTTATGTGTATATCATCATCACTATTTATTGTCTATAAATCAATTATTTATTATTAATATTTAAATACAAGTATATTATATATACTTTTAAGCTAGATGTAATTATAGGGATTTGAACCCAGACTTTCAAGATCCTTTTTGTCATCCACATATTTTAATGGTATAATTTCATATTCTGTGTTTCTGGTGTGATTGGACATATATGCTAAATATTTTACTGTAGGAGGTGGTTTTCTGTAAACTGTAGTTTTGATTTTGCTTTAGGGGGTCTTATTACAAGAGCATCTAAGAATGCCATTTTTTTCTCTTCTGATTCTATTGTGTTTAATTGATGTGCGGCCATATAAAAATGTACCATCAACATAGCAAAACATTAAAAAAAAACAATTATTGACACTGTAGTGTATCCATTACCCACAAGGAATAGCATATAAATTAAAGAAAATCTCCAATCAATATAACATGAGACAAGGTTTCCAAAACCATATTACTAACAGGGAATTTTAACATCTACAAAACTAAACTTGAGATGCATAAAAAACAAAAACTGCATGTGAAAGGATTGTCCTTGGTAAAACCAGCCATCAGCACAAATTAATAATTAGAAAAGAGAAAACAGGTGTATCTAAAATAGTAGACTATATATGTATCAGTGAACATATGTTCAATTGGGAAAATACAAACATATTGGATTTTTAAAAAAAGAAAATTCAAAAAAGCTATTCAAATGACAATGGCAAAGAACTCCATAAATCAAACTAGTGTGGCATTTTAATCCGCTAGGATTAACATCAGGAAAAATGACTAAACCTAAACAGTTGTACAGTCGCAAATAGTAGTGACTGCAAGAATAATCAGCACTAATTATGTTCCAAGTTTGATTCTTATGCTAGTACTATCATTGGTCAGGCCAACAACCCCTGAAGAAGAGAGGAGAATAATACCACTCAAATCATCTTTTATAATTTCTTTTAAATCATAATCTTTTAATATTAAAGTATTAAATATTTTTTAGTCATGAAGTGTGAATTCTATAAAATGATAAATAATCATGATGCAATTTAAATTGCATAAACTCAATAAGGTTACAAGAAATATTAAAAAAACCCATACTACTTAATTATTACCATTTTCAACCATATTGATCCATTGCAAGGTTATAAACTTTCCAAGTTTAATCTGGTTTTACAAATCACAGCTTTTCTCCTGTGCAACACTCTCCATTTTAAAGATTCAGTTATTTATCTATTGTCATCTTTTCTAGCAATATACCCAGCCCAACTCCATTTCAGTTTCTTAATCTTTCACTGATGTCAGTGATATTTATTTACATCTCTTTACATATTTAACTTTTGATTATTCTTGTTTTTCCCAAACATACGGTTTCTATCCTTCATTATAGAGTTTGAAGGTTATGTATGGCTGCTACTATGATTTAAATAATAAACAAAGCTTCAAGTATTATAAGCATTACAGCAATACTGTTAGAATTATTATGAGTAATATTTATAGTATTAAAGATTATGGATATTATACTATACCCCCCTTCCTCCCTTCCTTCCCTTTTTTTTTTTTTTTCTTTTAATTTCTTTTTTTCCCCTTTCCGGCCTTTTTTGGCCAGGGTTTATTGAGTTAAATTTTTTAAGAGAACTTTTATCATCATACCAATTTTGTTGACCACAACTAAATATAGTAACAACAGTAAATAATTCAGAACTGCATTAAGAAAGCATACTTGAAATTATACATAAAAAAAAAGAAGCAAATGAATTGGCCAATTAAAAAGGAATTGAGCATTTGTCAGAGCAACAGCATCATAGGTAAGCTAGAGTATATTCTATTGATCGCAAAGCTAAGTATTGTAGAAAGGTATTCAAATTTGACAAGTTTATAGAAGCAAATCAGTAAGGCCTTTGCTTTTATGTGATTTACTAATGGCTAATAAAGATTTTGTACATTTTGAATAAAAAAAATTAACTTCAAATTAAATCCTTTATTTATTTACCATATGGTCAACCGCTGAGAAAATTAATCACACTAGAATACAAAATAAGGGCAGAGTGTAATAGTTTTTTTTATTTCCAAGAAGCATTAATGTTCTAGCCAATCTTATTACCACTAGATAAAATAAAAAACTTTGGATATCAACCCATACCTACAAAACTCATGTAACAACTGCTGATATATTCAGAATTATTTTTAAAAATTAAAACTCAGAGATCTTTAGTTACGTTGATCAAAAAGACTGGTCCCATAAATGATGCAGTTAAGCATTGATCAAAAAGGCTGGTCCCATAAATGATGCAGTTAAGCGGCGATCTCAGGTGCCAAATTTAAATAGATATTGAAATAAGATATTATATTTGAATATATATATCTTATAATAGTAAAAAAAAAATCAAGTCATGCATCACGTGACTTAACTTAATAAGCTTGTTTTACAAATCTAAAATAATGAGCATGCTAATAGCTCTAAACAAGCTTTTCCGATAAATGCCATATTTATATATGTGGCATTTATCAGAAAAACTTGTTTAGAGCTATTAGCATACTCATTATATTAGATATATCTTATAAATATATTCATTTTCATTGCACGCATATTTTTGCCAATTACATTCACTGCTTTGCTAAGTAGACTAATTTAAATATCCTTTTCAATAATATTAAAATGCGCAACTTTTAAGGCTTGCAGATGCCATAATTGATCCGCCGTGGCCCTGTTGATACATATATAATGTAAAATTTTGATATAGTTTTGGTTATTTAATAATATAAAATACAATTTTACATTTTAGTATACTCTCAAATAATAATAGAACAATTTGATTATTTTTTTTTTATTTTTAAGAAATAAACTCAGCTATTGCACTACATTGCAATTGTGGTGCCTCTCGTTCAATTCCAAATACCTAACAATTTGAAACCAGTAAATGAAATTAACTATACTACTTCCCACTCAACATTTATAGCTTAGTTATTTTCTAATGGGAGACCATGGATTTGTGTTGTTTTAATCAAGTGACAACCTTTTATTTTATTCTGTTATTCAAAAATTTAAATGTCTTATAATTTAAACTCAAAAAACAAAAGCCATATAAAGTGATATGCTCTGTGCCCTAATGATTATGATCATAAGATAATTACAGATACTTTAATCTTTTGAAAGAAGTACAATAAAAAAACACTTAATATTCTTACAGCTAATTAGATAGCAATGATATCCAATACTTTAATACATAATTATAAGCAGTAAATAATCAATTAAGCACACTTAATTCTACAAAAGTGGTATTCAATTTACAGAAATTGCATTTTTTTCAACCAGTGTCAATTTTTTATCTTTAAAATGTTATGATAATTTTCTAGATAAGTATCTCCTTGTGGTAAAAGGCACTAGAGTTGTTCTTATTATATTTAAACATTTTTTACTCTTGTAATTGAATAGAATCAGCGCAAATCCAGTGGTTTTTTAATTATCAAAAGATCAATTATGTCATCCTACGTTATAAGGCTTATCAATTTATTCAGTGCTTGTATACAATGCAGATTTTGAAATTGCAGAATAGATGTCTCTATTGTTTAAAGAAAAGCTGGGAATGTTGTGCAATATATGGTATGATATATTACATTAATCATCAAATGTTCAATTTTTTATATCAATAATAAAAATTCTTTTTTAATAAGTAAAATGCTTAGTACAATTAAACATAAATATAATTTTGATCAGAAATAATTAAAGTTACTTACCTGTAAGAAAAATATTATATACTAAATAAGTAATGAATTGACAGCGTTCAGCCAGTGCACCTGACACAATTGTTGTAGCAGTTGCGGCGAAACTGTACTCAAAGAACCAATATGATACACGATTTTTAGGTAGATTAATATTGAGAAAGTCAGTATAACCAATGAAGGAATTTCCTGATCCAAAACCAAAGGCAAATCCAGTGAGCCAAAACACAACTGCTCCAAGAGCTAACATATAATAGAATATTTATAAGATTAGATAATGACATTATGTAATAAAATACTCATCTTTATTTTTATACATTTTCACTTATATGGATGGGTCATATAAACTTTAAATTACATATTGAATTTATCAATATAAGTATATTCATAAAAAAAAAAAAAAAACATGTTAAAACAGTATTCTATCACATTTGAAGGGATTATAGAATTTCAGTTTATGCTCTGAATTGTTTGAAACAGTAGTAGGATGGCAATCTAGAATTCAAGGTTCACCAATCACAGCCTATCTTAGAAATTTCAAGGCTTGAATTTCTTAAAAATTCCTGATAAATAAGTCATTTGAGTCCTTATTTATGCTTCAATTTACAAAGTTGTAATTTGTTTTTGCAAATTAAAGATTTTTGTTAAAAATAATAAATTTGCCAAACGGGAAATATATTTTGGTAAATGGCTTGAAAAAATAAAAGTTGGAAATGTGACAAAGACCATAGAATTATCCATCATTAAATAGAAATAAATATGTATAAAATAATAGATGACTTTGAAATGTAATGAGATTTATAGCTGATCTAAAATGTAAATGTGATTAATAATTGGAAATAGCTGATTACAATATTAATGAAAATATTAAACTTGTCAAATGAATGAATGCTTCCACTAACATATTAACAGAACTGTAGAAATTATAAAAAAGAAAATTGATAAAATACTTTAAATGATAAAATAATTTTATATCCATTTTACAATAAAAATACCACTTAATCTTACAAATATCTTGTGATTCATACATCAATTTCCTAACAAATATATGAATTTCTTTGTATATATTTCTTTTTGATATAGCTAACAAAACCAATTTCAATTAAATAATAGAATAATAGTAATTTATACAATTATCAAATACATCTCTGTTCTTCAATTTTGATTAATAATTCACTTTATTTATTCTAATTCAGACTCATTTCAAATTACTTTGAGAAATCAATGAATATCAGATGATAATACTATATTCATATTGCCTGACTTAATCTTTTTTAACGATATTGCACTGCCATCTGGTGTCCAATGATTTTTTCAAAATTTGCCCTGGAGTAAAGTAAATAATGAATTGTTACTTCTATTTGTATATAATGGAAATAAACAGAGGAAATCGTGTGATGGTGTTTTTGGCATAAGATATCTTTTGTCATTTTCCTTTTCATAAAGTCAGGTTGTGAAATAAAAAAGAATGCTTAATTAATTAAAATGTTCAATAATACTTAAGTGCATTGTTGCAGCTGTTATTACTACATTATTCCTATAGTAGACAAACATTAACGTGGTGCTTACCAGTAAGCATCAGCCAATATGATGAGTTTATTGACTTTTTACCTCCAAGTTCAAAATCAAAAACCACAACAAGCTGTGTTATTCAGTTGCCTGATAATTTCTAAGTGAAATATTAGTTTAGTTTTTTTATGAAAGCAGGATATTATTTGTGTAAACATGCAAAACTAAATTGTGAGTTCACCTTCACATGAGGCTATAAAATCATCAGATACGCAACAATTAGAAGAATGTAAAGGTTACTAAGAATTCTGATTGTGAACCCAGGCTGCCATTTAATGATGTTTTATTTAAATATATACAACTGTAGATCACCTGCACAAATTGGAAGAACTTTCTAACATTAAATCAGATGTTGTTGGACTTTGTGAAGTTAGAAGAAAAGTGAAGACAGTTGATTTAAACATTTAACCTGTAAGTTTCAAATACTGTATAGGAAGCACAAATGGAATAGTATTCATTATATATAAAAGAAATTGAAGAATAACATTGTAGAGGTTGATGGTATATATTAGACTGAATGATAAGATTAGTTATTCAACTTAATGGAAGATATCAAATGCAGATAATTCAAAGTTTATACTCCAGCAAATTCTTATTGTAATGAATAAGTACAAAATTTTTATATGCATATACAAAAAGCTTTTGATTAGACCAAACAACACTTTTAAATTATCATGAGAGACTTTATGCTAGAATTATGATTCAAAGATGAAAGTGATGTGGGTGATTATGGTTATGGTAATAAAAATGACAGACACAGATTTGTGAAGATTGCACACAAAAAAAAAACCAAGGGAAAACCTATATACTATTTTTTTTTTAAGAATTTTTTTTACAAGAAAATGGGTGTGGGAGTATCCAAATGAAGGTACAGTGAATTGAATTATATTTTGACTAACAGAAAATATATCATTCGAGATTGTAATATTCTTAATAAATTCAACCCAGGAAGTGATCTTCAATTAGCAAGATTTAAAATACATGGTAATGTGAATGTAAAAAAACAAAAATTATTAAGGAAAACAGTATTTAAAAATGATATTCCTAACTTTCAGAAACGTAATAAATTTGTTAGAATTTGCAAATTGTTTTAAAATATTAACCAATTTTGGAGATGATTCAGATTTGAATGCAGTTAATAGGAATATAACTGATATACTATTAAGAACTATAGCAAACATAGCTGGTGGTACAAGGAAGCAAAGTTTGTAATTAAATTTTCTATTGAAACAAGAAATTGTATTAAAAAAAGAAGTCATGTAAAAATGATCCATAAAAAAGAATTGAATATCTAGAGTTTTATAAAATGGTACAAAAAAAAATTAATAATGATAAACATAATCATATGGAATCTGGTTTCATTACCAACATTACTGTTATAACAAGACCTGATTTATGAAGTGAATTTTCTTCCCCTCCGGACATGCATTACTTTTGTAAAATAACCAATATTAATATATTTTTTAATGTAAATGTAACTTTATAACGTATTCCTAAAAAATGTAACAAATATTAAAATTTCCTTTATTCCTAAAAAATGTAACAAAAATATTAAAAAAAATTTTATTCTTAAAAAATTTAACAAATGTTAAAATTTCTTTTATTTAATTATGCAAATACGAACTAACTGTCAATATAGTTATTATATTCCATGTGATATCAATAAAATTTAAAACCAAAATTAAAAATAATGCATGATACAAACAAGTAGAATTTTATTTATTTAGTGTTTACATATGTTATTAACAATAATGCGCCATTATTTCTGTTTTAATGATAAAATTATTGATTACACTATTCAAATTAACGGGGGATGAGGGGGAGATTCACAATTGTATACAAAATTTATATTTACGAGATCTGAAAAAGTTTAATTTTATTTTCGCTATTCATTTAAAATGCTTCACTATAAAAACCAAATTCTATCACAGGTATTAATCATAACAACTGCTACAGTTTCTCAAAATTTTGACACGCGTGGTATAATCGTTTCATATTATATTCATACTTCATTTTATTTTCCTTCTTTTGCTGTTGTCGTTGGTTTGACGTTATTATTTTTTTTTTTATGGTAGCTTGTTAAATTTATGAATCATTCTGAGTAGGAGTTTAATTTAAAAACAAATGTGTAAAAGCAATATAATTTTAAAAGGACAAATGTAAAGTATATATATACTGCAATTCCATGATGCTTAATGTTGCTCAAATAATCCGTTACTTGAGAAGTCAGTATTTTGACCTACTGCTATACTTTTATAGAGAGAAATATTTTGATAAAGGTTAAATGATAAAATAGTATTTAAATGGGAAAAGAATGTGTAATAAATGCTAATGTGTTCCTAAAATGTCACAACCAGATATAAATCAAAATTCCCAGAATTTAATTGTTTGGAAACTAATTTTTTCCCTTTTTATAAATATAGGGAATTTGCAATATTACCCACAGCTAAAGCATGTTTGTAAAATTACCATTTTAATTTGTAGTAGAAAATTTTTATTCATCAATACATAAATTAATGTTTATTTAAATATATAATTGGTTTTAAAGTAGAACTTATTGGTCAGAAAAAACAAATCAGATTTTAAGTTACTCTGTCAGATTGAAGGAACCCTGCCAGCATTGGATTTAAGTTGGTTCTTATATTTTGTTATATATTCCTAAACTGATCATTCAAGTTCTATAAGAAATACATGAGATTCGAACATCAAGGAATTGAATATTTCAACCCTTTTAAATCAAATTAGATTAGTTTGTATATATGTCAAGATTAACTTTGAATACTTGTTGAGCAGTTTATAATTAATACTCTTGATATATTGTTGTGTTTGGTTAGGCTTACAGATTTGTTTCCAAACCAACAGACACAAAAAGAATAACTATTCAGCAATTAATATGTACAATTTATTAGTGCTAAAAATATACACATGTTAGTTAAACGAATGCTGAGATAGTCGAGTTGAGTATGGAACTCATTTCTAACTAAATGATTAGCCTGCATCGTGAACTCTGGTAAGACTCTTCCAGCTATGTATTTAGCTTGCCTCGAGTCAGCTCTTATTCAGACATAGCAGTTTCCAGTCTGTAGGTGGACTTGCCTCACTGCATGGACATCGCGATAATGACTAGATAAATACATTTGCTGATGGCAGAAGGTTTAATGGAGAGCATGTTCTGTCATTCAGGATAACAGAAGTAATTGCTCTCTGCCTTGCCTCCAAAAGTCAGACTATTTAATGGCAGATCCCCTACCTTACTGGAAATATGTGGATTTGGTGCGCGCATCCCAGTGAAGGATTTAATCCCTTTGGATAGCAACTAGGTGCTAGCCAATCAGATAAGGAATTTGAAATAGTCCACTTCTAAAGGCAAGGTCAGATATGACATATATCAATAGTCCAATTAAAAAGAATGAGTAGGTGGGTGATAAAATAGTATTAAATGACAACATGTATAATGTTCTAGAAATAGGTCACTGAGAAATTAATTACAATTCTGTGTATTTAATTTTTTGGAACTCATTTTGTGTAAATACTGAGATTTCTTTTTTATCTGATAAATATAACAAGTTAGAATTAAATTTTACCTACAGCTAAAGATAAAGGTTTAAATTAAAAATACTCATCATCATTTTCAACCATTATCAATCCATTGCAAGATGAAGATATCTTCAAGTTTAACCCAATTTTCCCAATACCTAGCCTCTCCACAACACACAACAAACTTTCCTATTTCATCCATGCTTTTCACATGTGATCTTTTACTAGAACTTGAAATCCAATTTAAAACTTCAACTGTCCATCTATTATTTCTTCATGTGGTCTCTTTCTAGGACTTAACTCTTGAAATCCAATTTAAAACTTCAACTGTCCAGCTAGTATATCTTCTAGCAATATGACCAATCCAACTCCATTTCAATTGATTAATTCTTGGACTCACCCATGTATTTCATTGCTGATCTTTTCTTATTATTCCCTTTTGTTGAATGGTATAAGTCTTTGAATTGTTTTTTTTATTAAATGTCTAAGTCTAAGATCCATAAGAACTGATAAAATACACTGATTAAAAACATCCTTCTTTTTACATTATAAATAACTATATGTAAGAAATCACACAAAAAAATATAAAAAAATTAAGATAATTGCAATACATCTTGAGATATAGTTTTGTACAAGGAGAAGCATTAGTAACAAAAATTACAAAGATTTGATGATAGTAAACAAACTAAAAGAGTGGTCACATTCCTACAAAGAAAGTGACTACATTCAAAGTAGGTACATAAGAGTCTGCAAGTATTTAAGTCTGGCCTCTATTTTTAATTTTTCAATTTCTGTGAAGCAGGGATTTATATTTCCTTGATGGTGGACTAAAAGCCATATACCACTGTAGAAAGCAATAGACAAAGATTACAAAGATGGTGATTCTAAATAGAAAAACTTTTATGAATGCAATTTATTAATATTGCTAAGGATGTTATTAGATATTAAGTTGTGATATCTTTTTAAAAAAGGAATAATAAAATAGAAAATCTTTCATTATTCTTTTACTCATGGTTACAAAAAGAACAATATTTTAATTTGAAATTATCTTTTTCTTAGAGAGAGAAGAATTAATGAGAAGGATTGATTAAGAAGTCTGTATTCCAGTTGCGAAAACCTACATCTACAATGACTTGTTTGTTAATCATTGATACCATGAAGCAAAGGTCATTTCCAAACCCATCATTTATCATATAAGAATTCCAATATTTTTATGAAAGTAGATATTAAAATAGTTCAACAAAAATGAAAGTACAGTTTAACATTCTTTAAGAACTTTATTCTTAATGACTGGTAATCTATCATTAAAAGTAGCAGCAATGTAAGTTTGATTGCTCAGAAATAATATTACAAATCTATGTATGTCATTAATCGTCCTTTAAACTTTGATATTTTCTGAATGATGCTGATGGAAACAACTATTTTTTCAAAATTATTATTATTAGTTTTTTTAAAATAAAAAAACTCAATGAATTGAACTGTAGAAGTAACAGATTTTTTGAAAATATAAATATATTAATAAAAACTGCAATAAGTATGGATATATGCAACTATAGAGAAGATTGTTATTTCTATAAATTACTTGCAGTTTAGTGCTTTCGAGAATTTATGACATTCTCATGTTCATAGCAAGATGAAATAGAATAATAATGGAGAGATGAGCATAACTGTATATACAAACATCTCATCATTATTATTCTATTTCATCTTGTTATGAATATAAGAATGCCCTAAGTTCTTGAAAGTGCTAAGCCATATTTAATTTATAGAAATAACAAACTTCTCTATAGTTGTGTATAAATGCACTTATAACATTTATTACATTCCATATAAAAGAAGTATAAACAGCTAACATCATTAAATATGTTAATAAATAAAAAGTATGGAGTAAAAAATAAATTTTGCAAGGTTAATGATTTAACCAATAGAGGTCTGATGACTATTTTGAATTGAAGTTCATAAGACATTGTAAAGATGATAAAGGGAAAAGGGGAAATTCTGGAATTTGTGGAGAAGAATGATGCAAGAGTAAGGATATTTTATAATGATAATTTATTTTTGTTAGCTCCAAAGTAACATTGAGCTATGGAAGGTTTTTTTTTTTTTGGGGGGGGGGGGGGAATAGAAGTTATAAATGAAAATATTAATTAAGAATGAAAATGTAAATCCTGGGTATTTTTTCTCTATTTTCATTAGTAGAGGGTTGATATATATAAGACAAAAATAAAGAGCTTAAACGAGAGCTTTAAAAGATAAAGTTAATGGGAGATAAAATACAGTATCATTTTGTCATTGTACCACAACTGGAACTAATATTGTGGCTTGGCTTGATGTATTTGAACAAATACTCTATCAAGCAAACAGATTGCTACTAAAATGAATGAATTTTTTTCTGGGCTGTCTTTTCTTCTATATTAAGAATTTTATTTTTATTAAAAGCAAAAACACAGGTGGCATAGAAAGGATTTTTTTTTTTCAAGAAAGAAACTATGGATATTAGATAAAGATTATCAATAGTATGAATCTGTCTAAAAAGTTAATTGAGCAAACTGTGATTGATGGGAAAAGTGAATCAATTTAGATGTAATAGGAAAACCATTAATATCAGGATGTATGTCATCTGGTAAGGAAATTGATTTAATGGTGATTTCCTGTTTAAAATTATGATGATTTGACCAAAAGCAAAAGATATAAGAATAATATAGTCAAGAGTTTATGATACAGATTTAAAGTGGAAAAACATATAAGATTACATTTTTTCACCATTAACATAAATCAATCAGGAGAAAGTTAAGTCAGTTAGATTTATTATTTAAAGGCCCATAAAATGTAACCTTTGATCCATTTGTAGAGAGTCGAATAAATTCTAGATTTCTTAGATAGATATTCAGAATAGATTATTTTAGCTTATATGTTTAGTTGAACAATAAGATTGTGTTTTTTTGATGCAGTTTGTAATGTGCTTTTTGGTTTGAGATATAATGTACCCAAATCTTAAATGTTGTGCTTTTTAGCTTAAGATGTAATGTGACAAATCCTTCAATGAATTTGTAGGAAATCTCTATATTATTTCATGGAGAGTATTATATTGATAAAGAAAAATCAAGCTTATGAGATCCAAAGTCAAGGTATTGACTTTATTAAGATATGTGCAAATTTCAGACAGGGCTGCTGTCAACGTTGTGGGTTTTAAAAATCAGTCTCATTATGTTATTACAAATAAGCATTAACCCTGTCAATCTATGTTAGTATTGCATGTTTAAATACAGTACAGATTCTAAATGTTAAACATAAAAATCAAACGAATCATATTTATGATATATATAAGCTTATCAATATGGGTATGGTAATAAGAGTGTTTAAACCGCTAGCTCATGTTACGAGTAAAGATTGTTCACAAAATATATGTTTAATATAATGAAAGCAAGATAGTTTTTGCATTGGTGTACAGTTATAATGTAATGGAATCTGAAAAGAATATCATGCTTAGTTAAAATAATTTTTTCAGTAACTACTGAGTACATTTTATTATTATTATTATTATTATTATTATTATTATTATTATTATTATTATTATTATTATTATTATTATTATAATATTATTATTATTATTATTATTATTATTATTATTATTATTATTATTATTATTATTAGTAGTAGTAGTAGTAGTAGTAGTAGTAGTAGTAGTAGTAGTAGTAGTAGTAGTAGTATTATTATTATTATTAGTAGTAGTAGTAGTAGTAGTAGTAGTAGTATTAGTATTAGTATTAGTATTATTATTATTATTATTATTATTATTATTATTATTATTATTATTAGTATTACGTTTCAATAAAGGCTTTATTGATCTCAATGGTTTACATAAGTTTACATCTAGAAAAATTTGAAATTTAACATACAATGAATAATATTAGGGTAAACACATATAAATGGATTTAGTGATTACACTTTGTGGTTAATGGACTATAACAATATAAAAATTAAAAAAGCAAAAATAATCAGAGCTCTAACGTTTGAGGAGCTTATTTAGTTTTGTCCGCATGTCACTTTGAATGTTAGTTGTATGAGTTTTCCTTTGCAGCATTCACAGCATTGATGGTTGTTTTAACAATGACCATGTTGCTGCATATAAGTGGGGGTTGGTTATTATTTTATCTCTATTTCGAATGTGTAGCAGTTTGTTGCTAAATGTAGCTGGGTGTCGTCTGGTGTTATTGCCAATTAAGAAAGTACATCGGGTGCACCAATACGCATATAGAACAAATGTGGCTGCCCTAATGCTAGGTATTGATCTTCCCTGAAAAGCAGCTATTATGTGATTTATGATTGTACCCGGTTTTCTGTAGGTGTTACACATCATCTGTTATGTTTGGTTAAGTGCTACACATTGATAAATAAAGTGGTCCAGTGTCTCTTCTGCTTGATGGCAGAGCCCACGAAAGGGGTCAATAGATATATACATTCTTTTATGATAAAGAAAGTGGGTTGTTGGCAAGGCAATGAGATTGATTTTCATGATAAAATCAAAGTATTTGGGCTCTAGAGCCCATTTTTTATATTCCTTGAGTAGTCTCTTGTTGTTAATTCCTAGCATAGGTTGTATAACATTAGTATCTGCTTCTCTGTTTATTAAACCATAAATATCCCAGTATGAATACTTATGCAAATACTGTTCTGGAATCTTGTCTGTGGTTTTGCATTGGTATATAATGTTGGTGAAAAAGGAACCTTTTGGAGGTGGTCTATCTGTTGGAGTAACTTCTAGCAAGTGGTTAATTTTGGGGTATTTGGCAAGTATTGTGATTATCGAGTTCCTTAACTTCTGTATATGAAAAACATTGATGTTGTGCAAGCCAAGTCCATTTTTTATTAGAGGTAGGCTAAGTTTTTTTGTGGAAATTGCTACTGTTTTTCTGGCCCAAAGTAGTTTATTATATATGGTTTTAATTTTTGAGATGAACCCCTTTGAGAATGAAATAACCGGTACATAGTAAGTTATTTTGGTTGTGATAAGCTGGTTAATTAACTGTACTTTGGAATATAGTGAGAGATATGCCTTGGACAAGGAGCATGCACAGAAACCTTCCATATTTAAATGTTTGGCTGGGTCAGTTTGTGATCCAGCATAAATTTTTGTCTCAAGTATACCAAGCAAGTGTGGTTGTATATTCTTGATCCAATGTTTTAACTTATTAATTTTTGAGGTTGAGTTCAAACCCCTGACATTGATTGCTGCAATTTTTATTTTCATTATATGTTTTTTGATTGAGATTTAAATATTAGGGTTGATCTGGTGTTTCTTCCCATTCATTCTCATATTCCATTTCCAGATCTTCATCTGTTTCCACTGTAGTTGTATTGTTGTGATCAGAAAGGCTAAGGTTGGCTTCTGTTTTGATTTTTTTGGGCCCTCTATTTTTCTTTGGTGGGCGGCCTGGTCTTCTTTGTTCTGTGTCAGCTTTGGTGATTTGAGGCATATTTGGGGTGATAGCTTCCATAATTTCCATTGTTGTATTATTTTTAATATTGGGTGTTTGGTGTGTTATATATATTTTTTCTTGATCACTATTACTGTGTGAGTTTATTTGTTCTTTTATTATCTCTTTTTCATCAGTATTTTTGGTAGGCTGACTTAGATTGTGTGCTATTTTTTCCATTGGAGCCTCTTGAGGTTGTTGACTTTCTGTTTTTTTATCAGTGGGGGTTTGAATTCTATTGGTTGATTTTGTTGATAAATCCAGAATTTCAGGTGCTGGCAACGTGTGTGCAGTTTTTTTATTATTCAATTGCTGTTGATCTGTGGTTTTTTTATTAATTTTTTCTTGTTTATTAGTTGTTTTCGTTATCTGTTTTGTACTGTTTGATTCCGGTTGGTGAGCTTCTGTTGGTTGATCTTCAGAGCTCGGTTGGTTTTTTTGGTTGATTTTGGTGTTGCAATCGATTGCTAAGTGTCCGGTTTCACCGCACACAAAACATCTCGGCCTTAATCCTTTTATGTGAATAGTCAGTATTGCATTCTGGTCAATTATTTGTGTTGGAATATCCTCCGGGTTTACATTGTCATTCAGCTTTATTTTGAAATGAAAGTTGTTGCTGAAAACCGGTATGGGGGTGTCGGATAAGTAGATTTGTTTTATATAAATAGCTTTGCCAAATGACTGTATTAATTTTTGAAAATCCTGAATGGTATATCCGAAGTAAGTGTTTTTTAATTATTCTGTTACAATAGTTTTGCAAGCTTTGATCGACTATTATTAGCGCGTAGCTTCCCAAAGTTTTTACTTTAGTTTGAAATCTTGCACGCTGATGTTCATCGAAAAACTGAATTGCAATGTATCGCGAGTTTGGATGCTCTCCAATACTAGAGACTGTATCCCACAATGCTGTTGCTGTCAGCTCCTCGTAAAGAAGCTCTCTGGGGAATTTATAGAGTGTTAAATTCCTATCAGTGACAGCTAACACTAATCATCTCGGCGAAAAAATTTTTTGGAAAGTTGCGAATAATTTTTTTGGGATGGTGCTGTTGAAATTAACGTTTATTTCTTGCAGTTCATCTTGATTCCATATCGTTTGGGAGGGCTCTTCATTATTGTTTTCCATGAGGTTTAAATTATTTATGTTGGCTTGATTTACCTTCCTAAATCTTGCTGTCTGTGTTAATGCTGGACTTTTTTCGATGCTGTGAAGCTGCTGGTTTATTTTTGTTATGTTTGTGTATGTTTTTGCGATAGTGGCAGTTTTCATTTTATCACCATTTGTTTGAGCGCAATTTACGTCGTTTGCTTCTTGACGCAACGCCATGCTTGTTGTTGTTGTTATTATTATGATACCTTACGGTGAGTATCTAAAATGTATTTATTCAGATGTCTTTTAAGTTATTGGTGACAACGCAAGTATCTTATGGTGAATACTATTGGGTTACTTATAAGTTTCCCTCTGCGATTGTCGGTATCAATAATTTTGTATTTTGATCATTTATGTTTATTTTGAAATGTTTTTGACCGTGGAATCTATGTAATCGATCTATACCCAACATTTTTAAACAAATCTGTGCGAACGTATTTAAATGTTAAAATTAAGTCGGGCGTGAATGGCTATATAGTTTTGTAAAGTTGTATTAAGGGAGGGTAATCTTAGGTTATTCATTTCGTAGTTGAATTGGTTCAATGGATTGGATATATTTGTGTAATTAGTAGATGTGGTATGAGGTCCACTACGGGCAGGATTATAGATATATGCCACACACCCTCTGTTTGCCTATGGATGGGTTTGTAAGTTGGCAGAAGACTGCCGTCCATTCCTATGGAGTTTTTTGTTTATTGTTCTACTTGCCAACAGATGTCACATTCCTGTTGGTGGAGAGTCAATGTCTTCTCTATTTCTACTTATTGTTCAGAGGTACATTGCTGACAATATAGTATTTTGTGTTGTCGTATCATGCTACATTGAATACATGAATGTATCAGATGGATTGGCGCCAATTTGGTTGCAAAATTTGTTGCCTAAGGTTAAATCAGGGAAGAATATTTTCTTTTCAAATGCAGATATATGTAGTCTATTCATACTTGACTATCTAAGTAATAATTAAACTCATTGAAACTTAGTTAAATGTAAAATTAAAAGTTAATATAAAAATCTAAAATGTTAAACTTATTCCTCAAAATTTAAATATTTTATATGTGCGTAAATAAATATTTTTATATGTTAATTTCTGGCAGTGGCTTTTACTCTTTGATATTTAAGATATAAATTAAGATATAGATTTTTATCTCTGCGTCTCCACTGAGCTAGTGACTTGGGCTAATGATCGGAATATTTAAATAAAGTGGAATCTTAACAGCGTGTATCTGCCTACTTTATAAATTTTTCTAGGCTCAAATGCCTAGATGGCGCCCTTGTAGTGCAGATATTGTTTTTGAGTGATTCTGAAATAATTAGATATGGAGTTTCTCAAGGTTCAGTCCTGGGACCATTGTTATTTACTGTTTATATTAATGATCTGCTTGATCTTTCTCTTCATTCTAACATTTTTTGTTTTGCAGATGATACTGCTTTGGTTACTTCAGCAGTTTCATATAGTTTACTTGAGAAACTTGTGAATGAAGATTTATTTAAAATTACACAATGGATGAACAGTAATAGATTACTGCTAAATATTAATAAATGTAATTACATAATGTATTCTCTTAAAAATATTCCAGCAAAAGACTTGTTAATTCAATTGCCTTATGTTAATAAAACGTCTTGTCAGAAAATTACCAGGACTTCAACAATTTCTTACCTTGGCTTGGTTTTGGATGAGTATTTACATTGGGATAAACATATTCTTTGGCTTCAAGTAAAATTAAGAAAACTTAATTTTCTTTTTTATAGATTAAGAGATTGTTTGAATAAATCTGTCCTATTAAGTATATATAAACAAATTTTCTTAAGCAGACTTTCTTATGGTATAACATTATGGGGTGGCACTGCAGCATATTTTTTGAAGTCATTGCAAACTCTACAAAATTTTACGTTAAGAATTATTTTGTTTAAACCTTTGGATTTGCCAAGACTTGAATTATTTAAGTGTGCTGGAGTTTTAACTATTCATCAATTATTTTTAGTGAATATTTTGTGTTATTATATTAAATACAAAAAAATGAATAAATATAATTCTTCATCAATAATGGTGACTAGATCAAGTGATTTTGATTTATTATTTGAACCAGTGTACTTTAAAACTCATTGCAGATATCAGAAATGTTATCTTGGTCCAAGATTTTATAATATTTTTATAAGAAACATTGGATTTAATGTTAATGACTTATCAAGGAAAACTTTGAGAAAATTAATTATGAACTGGATTGTAATTGATGATAATCAAAAACTTTTTATTTCTATTTAATTATTTTATTGTATATTAATGTTTTTTATTTTATTGCACATGTATTTTTATTAAGCTCCATGCGTGATTTATTTATCACAAGGAGATTATATGTTTAATATGTTTAATGTTTAATAAATTATTATTATTATTATTATTATTATTATTATTATTATAATAATAATAATAATAATAATAATAATAATAATAATAATAATAATAATAATAATAATAATAATAATAATAATAATAATAATAATAATAATAATAATAATAATAATAATAATAATAATAATAATAATAATAATAATAATAACAACTGTTTAATCACAATGTATGTATGTGTAAATAAACATATATTTTTATTTTTCCACTGTAATGAATTTACTTTTTTTTTTGGATGTATTTCTATTTTTAAATTAAATAAATTCAAATGTACTGAATTTAATGTTCAATGAAACCTATAATGTTGCAGCGAAATTAATGATTAATCAGCTGTGAAAGTATTTTAATCACCTGGAAGTAATTAACAATATCTATGAATTTATATTTAAAAAGAGAAATTTTAAAAATGTTAAGATAATCTTCCGATAAAAGATGATTTTTTAATTTTAAAAATATTTTCTTAGATTCAAATTTATGACGAATTTATATATAAAAAGATTAAGAACTTTTGAAATTAAATATAAACAAGTGCATAGATATTGTGAAAAATATTTTATATCGTTGAATTTCATGCTTCATAGCTGCCCAAATTAAAAGGCTAAATTTAACTCCTTATGGATTGCTGGATAAGGTCTATTGCAATTCAGCTTAAAACTAAGATTTTATAATATTAATATGAGAGTATGAAACTTCAAAAATAAAAAGTACTGACTCCAAATTAAATACAGTTTTGGAGTTGTAAAATTATAAATACTTATAAGTTTTAAAAAGTGAAACATGGAATTAGTGATTAACCAAAGATTGGATGCGTTTACTCCCAGTTATTTGTTGGACTATTTTCATTATCTAATTGAATTGTTAAATGATTTTAGAAAATTTATTTACACTGTTTTAAATATACTAAAGTCCTGTCTTCTTAAAAAATTGCTGATTTGATCAGTGACAACTAGCATTGGAATTGAAATAATGATCTTTTGATTCATAAATATTGAATTTAAGGTGTTGTTCTAACCAATTATTTTAATGATATCATTAATGTTTTGTTTGATTAAGTATAAAATCCAAACTGTGTAAAATAAATTTATTAAAGCTAGAACTAACTTATGTATAAAAAATAAAACACTAAATTTTAATTTTTATGGTCAAATTTGAAAAAAAGTATTTAAAACTTTGATCATTAGAGTAATTAATACGGATAATAATGGCATGGTGTTAATTCATGAGTATAAATGTAAATACCGTTAACATCTTAAGAGTATTATTATTTTCCAATAAAAGAAATTGGTTAGGTAAAAGTCATAATTTAAAATGTACAAAATGATGATCATTAGACTTCTATGATGGGTAAGTGGAGATAAGCAAAAAATTATAAATATTCCTTATAACTGCAGTTTAAGACTTGGGAGATTTTTTAAGTGATATAAAAATATTTAAAATATGTATATTGTTAGAAAGAGAACTTTCAAAATATTTATATAATTTATATGTTTAAGGATCAAATTCTAAAATTTATTTATTAAAGAAAGTTAAACTATTTAGAATTTCTTTCAGAAAATTCAAATAGATGTGATTGTTTTATCATTGAAAGATTTAATTGAGAATAAAGAATTTTGTTTTGTGGATATTCTTTTCAATTGACTAAACTAAGATTTTTCTTTATAAGCTCAGTTGTAATTAATCTAGTTGCTTTTCTATCTTGGCTTCTCTCATTATTATCACTAGGTTCAATTATTCAAGGAAATAAAGCCATTTGGTATCCATAATTTAAAGATAGTGAACTAGCATAGTCACTCTTTGGAAATAAGCATGAGAGAAAAAGAATAGCAAAGTCTCCATAGAGTAGTGCCATCTAGTTCAAGACATAGCAATCAATGGATGCTAGAAGGTTTATGCATAAAATCCCTATCCAGTGCATACTCTCCAATATCCTTAGACCACTTTCTAGCTTGTGCCTTTCATCAGTGAGAAGCTTATTCTGCGGATGTTGGAAGAGTAGGTACTAGATAGGAATTTTATGCAGAAACCTTCTACCATCCATTGCTATAGCTTGCATCAGATGGCACTACTGTATGGAGAATTTGCTACTGTTTTAACAGCTTGTGTACACATAACAAATGATGATCATGTGATGTTTTAGAGAGAAAAACTTATAAAATGTTTATAAGTCATACATTAACAGTAAGTTTTTGAATATAGACAAGGTCATCTATGACATTTTACCTAAAACCATCTTTCAAAAAATAGTTTATCTAAAAATAATACACACACACATATATATATATACAATTACTTTATAGACAACATTATGAAGAAAATAGTTATGTTTACAATCTATTTAAAATCTTAGACAAGTATGTTTGAACTATCTATAATTATGTTTTGATAATTGCTGCTGAAATATTTTCTGATGACATTATAAACATGGGAACTATATGTTAAATAGGTAATTATATATTATGATCAGTTAGCTGATGGCATTTTTTAATTTATTATATACACATGACTGATGTAAACAAAAGAATGAAGATTTTCTCTCCCATTTTCTTTTACATTTTGCAAATATTAATTCAGCCCCCCTAAGAGTTACATATATTAAATGTTTTCACGAACTAATTATTATGTAAACAAAGAAATGGAGGATATTTCTTATAACAACCAGCAGAGGTGTTGCTAGGTAATTACCAATTACTAATGACAATTCTAAGCTAAAATACTTGCTCTAGTAGCCAACCTTGAAAAACAAAGAGAAAAATCTCTTTTATTTCTAACCGAGGGTCTTCTATGGATTTAAACTCAGACATATTTTAATTTAACATATAATGAATTAATATTTACAGGATGTAATAAAATTATTATTCTTGTAAATCGTAATACTTATAAATATCTGTCTAAATTTATTAACACATTAGAATAAAAATAAAAGTGTACCATTTTTTTGTTTTTAATTCAAAACAAAAATATAGTTAAGCTTATTGTCAATAGTAATTGATAATTACCTAGCAACATTTCTGCCAGTACATATTTTTCAAATCATTAAATAAATACTTCACAATTAATTCATGAAAATAGTTAATTTAACATATATATATTCATTTTCAACCACTATCAATTCATTGAAGGATGAAGGTCTTGCCAAGTTCAATACATCTTCTCAAATCTTTAGCCTCTTTTCTCAGTATCACTCCCACATTCTTCCTTATTTCATCCATCCATCTCACTCTTTCCATCCTTTCATAATCTCTTGGAATCCAGTTTAAGATTTCAACTGTCAATCTATTATCATCTCTTCTAGAAACATGTCCAGCCCAACTCTATTTCATTTCTTAATTATGTCAATAACATCTGTTTGTTCTCTTACCCATGTATTTTATTTTTATCTCTTCTTGTTACTCCTAATATGCATTTTGCCATACTTCTTTGAGTGAACTGGTCTCTGTTTTGCTCCTGTTAACTGTCCAAGATTCAGATCCATAAATAAGAACTGGTAAAACATATTTATTAAAAATCTTCATTTTCAAACACAGTGGCATATTTTCTTTTGATACTAAATTATTTCCACCAAAAGCACTCCAAAATTTTAATTCTATGATTAATTTCATCCATTATGTTTCCATCTGTAGTAATAGTCTAATTTAGCTGTCAACTTCTAACTTATTATTATCAATTTATATTTTCATCTTTTAAGAAAATTCATTGAACATTACTTTAGTCTTTTTTACATTTACCTTTAGACCTACTTTTTTACTTTCATCTGATAACTCTTGCAACATTTTCTGAAACTCTAAAGTATTATTTAAAAAAACAACTACATCATCAGCAAAATCTAGATGATTTAAATAATCTCCATTTACTTTTATTCCTTTAATTTCCCATTTTAATCCACAAAAAATACATCTTGCAGCACTGCTGTAAAAAGTTTTTGAGATACCCTTCTCAATGTCAATCTTCATAGTATCATTATGTAATATAATTGCTGCTGTTGCATTTTCATAAATATGACAATATCCTGGGTCTATATCTTGATGATACAATGCTTTAATTACCCAAGAAATGCTTATGGAATCAAATGCCTTTTCATAATCTACAAATCCTGAACATAATGGCAACTCATATTTATTGCTCCTTTTTATAACTTCTCTCAATACTTGGATATGATCCACTGTAGTAAAAACACTTTTAAATCCAGCTTGTTCTTTTGGTCAATTATCTTGGTAAAAATTTTGTATAACACTGATAAAAGACTAATAGATCTGTAATTTCTAATATCTTCTTTATCATCTTTTTAAAATATTATTATTAATACTGCATTATTCCAATCATTAGGCACATCTTTATCATTTAGGTGATTGGTATATAACTTTGTCAAAAAAAATTATATTTCTTTGCTAGCTTCTTTTAAAATCTCTATTACAAATTCTATCATTTCCTGTAGCTTTTCCCTTGTTCATAAATTTAATTGCTTATCTTACTTCTTCCTTTAAAATCCTGAGCAATTCAGAAGATATGATATATGTATGCACAGATAATGAAGCTAGTATATATCGAAATGAAATATAAGATGCTATATTAGCTGATCGCTTTCAAAAGACTTCTTGCTCTCATATTCATAGCTACTATTTTCTAAAACTTGTGTTGATAGAAGAAAAATATGCAAAATAATGCAAATTAGTTATAACTGCCATTTTTGGGACAGACTAAGTAAGGACTTCACCATCACATATCGATCACCTCCCAATACAACCTGACATCAATAATTACAAGGACAGAATCACACTTGAACTCACCCCTCAGGTTATGTATAAGATGACCTGCCCACAAGCTAACTGCCAGGCTGCATATTATGGGGAGGGACCAATATTGCCAGCAGAGTGTCTCAGCATAAATACATTTACAATAAAACTAAAACTAAACAGGAAGGCAATTCCATCTATGTTGAGCATAAAAAAAACAACAGGATGTAGATTCATATCCACGTCTGCTAACACTGCTTGCTCAGAAAGACATGGTGCTAAATGCAAGATCAGAGAAGCATTACACATAGTAAGCAATCCTAAGTCCATTAATCAAAAAGAAGCCTGCTTTGCCCAGTCCCGAAAATGGCAGTTATAACTAATTTGAATTATTTTTTATACATTTTTCTTCTAACAATGCAGTTTTTAACAAAATACTAGCTATGAATATGAGAGCAAGAAGTCTCTCAAAAGCACTCAGCTAATATAGTATTTTATATTTGCTTTTTATATATACTAGCTTCATTATCTGTGCATACAGTACATATATATAGTATTTTACAATTTAATGAAATAAGTAATTCAATCATTTCAGAAGATATAATAGTTGTAAGAGGTACTTTTCCTTGTTTTTTATTACTATATAATTCTTGATAGAACTCTTTAACACATTTCATGATGTCATCTCTTTTTTTAGTAATAGTTCCATCTTTTTTTCGTATTGCAGAAATAAGTTTTCTAACAGTACCAAAATGTTGTTTTACACTCTTGAGATTTTATTCTCTTCTATAACTTTCTTGCTAGTTCACAATTATACTTTCTTAACTCTTTTTCACACCATTTCACAAAATTTTAGACATCAATCCTTTTTAATGCATCATTTTTCTTCATAAATTCTCTAGTCTCAGTAGAAATTTTACAGGTCAATTGCTTTTTAGTATCCAGCTATCTTTGTTGCAGTTATTAAATGTGTATCAGTTATTTTCCTATTAATTTCATTGAAATCTGAATCATAGTCAAAATCTGTTAGTATTTGTAAATGATTTGCTAGTTCTAATTTAAATTGATTAGAATGTTTCTGAAGATTAGGAATATCAATTGTGAATATTGTTTTTCTTAATAATTTTTGTCTCTCTAGTTTTGCATTAACATGCATCTGCATCTCACTAATTGATGATCACTTCTTGTGTTGAATTTATTAAGAACATTACAATCTTGAAATACATATTTTCTATTAGACAAAACATAATTCAATTTTGTTGTATCTTCATTTGGATGCTTCCATGACCATTTCCAGTCAATATTTTTTCAAAAAAAGAGATGCAAACTCCACAAGTCTATGTCCTTTCTCATTTCTATCACCATAACAAAATTTATCTACATCATTTTCATCTTTCATTTGTTTACCAATTCTGGCATTAAAGTTTACTAGAAATGTTATTATTCTTATAGCTTCTTTACTTTCTCTGCAGTTTTCTTCTTATATTCATATATATTACTTTATTATAACTCTTCTCTTATACACTTAAATGCAATTTTTTTTATATAATTCCTCCTTTATTTTTCCAATAATTTTGATTGTCCTGTAGCCTTCATCAGAGCTTTTATAACTTTTTTAATTCTGTTTACATTTATACTTCTCTTATACACTTAAATGCAATTTTTTATATATAATTTCTTTTTTATTTTTCTAACAGTTTCAACTGACATGTAATCTTCTTCCTCCTTCATTTTTCTAACAGTTTCTACTGTCCTGCAATCTACATTGGAGCTTTTATAACTTTATTAAGAATTAAGAAAGTTATAAAAGCTCCGATGAAGACTGCAGGACAGTCAAAACTGTTAGAAAAATAAAGGAGGAATTATATATAAAAATTGCATTTGAATGTATAAGAGAAGAGTTATAATAAAGTAATATATATGAATTAAAGTTTCCCATAACAATTTTAAAATATTGTTTGGTCTTATCAAAAATCTTTGTATATTCATATAAAAGTTCTTTACTACTTCATCACTATGAGAACTTGTTTGGTATTTACTATTAAGTTGAATAACTAATCTTGCGACTTTGTCTGATACATCCTCAATCTCCACAATGTCGTTCTTCCATTTTTTATTTATAATGAATCATTCTCCTTTTATATTTTTAATATTTGTGCCATTGTAGTGCAGTACATATTAAATTTTTAAATCAATTGTCTCTTCACCTTTTTTTCTAACTTCTCAAAGTCCAATAAGATTCCATTTACTATGAGGCAGTTCTTCCAACTCTTGCAACCTTGTATATCCATATAAAAATCCACAACTACTTCATTGCTATGAGAACTTGTTGGGGCATAAACCTAATTATCTGCATTAGTATCTATTATTAAATTGAATAACTAATCTTGCCACTCTATCTGTTTACCCACTCAATCTCCACAATGCTGTTCTTCCATTTTTCATTTATAATTAATCTACTCTGCTTGTATTTCCAATGTTTGTGCCTTTGTAGTACAATACATATCTACTTTTTATATCAATTATCTCCTCACCTTTTCTTCTAACTCCACAAAGTCCAATAATGTCCCATTTAATAATATTAGACAGTTCTTCCAAAATATCAATTATCTCCTCACCTTTTCTTCTAACTCCACAAAGTCCAATAATGTCCCATTTAATAATATTAGACAGTTCTTCCAAATTTTTAATTTCCTTCACCTGAAAGTGACCAGCAGTTATAAGTACGTGAATAAAATGTTGTCATCAAATGGTAGCATGGCTCAGAATGAGGGGATTCTTAGTATTCTCCACCTTTGACCACCAACCCCTGCCTTGGCTGGTGACTTTACAGCCTCCTGGAAATAAGGGCCATGATTTATTTTTGTTTGTCATGATTGTAAATATCTATTAGAAATTTTTTTTATTTATACACATATTCATTCTGCCTTCATGAAAACTCAACTGGTATTTCAATTAAGAGCAATCAGGCAACTGAGAAAAAAGACCATGGTGTTTCTTGATCTTAAATTGAGAGGTAAAAAGCCAATAAATTCACAATGCTGGCTAATGCATTTTGGTGAGCAGCCCATCCATGTCTGTATACTATATAAATAATCATATAATAGTAACTGCAATGACAAGAACGTAGGAAGGTACATTAAGAATTTGCCCTGCTCAGGTTTTTTAAGGCCTCCAAGGGGAATCAAAGGGTCTTTTTTCAGCTAACAGCAAACTTCTTTCTGCAGTCATATATATATATATATATTATGGCTAGAGAATAACTCAATTACCTATAGTAATAATTGTATGAGCCTTAATCTCAAAATATTATACATGTATATATATATTTAGCATATGTATTTTAAACAAATTTATTTTCATTGTTTAAATTAATATTAATTATGTTTAAATTAAGAAAACTCTCAGACATATCAATTAGTAATATCAATCAATTTAAAATATATTTAAAATAAATTGCATGATTAATTTAACATTCATTCTTTCTAGCCTGTTTCAGATATTACTCTATATAAAAAAATGAAATTCTCAATAGTATATGCTCTTTTCATACAACTATATAATTATAATAAAGTTGTAATGTTCAAATTAATTTGAAAAGGTAAATTAGAGTATAAGAAAAATCTTAAATGCATTGAGATAACTTTTGGCAGATTGCTGCCAGAATCATAGTGCTGAATATGAATGCACAGTTAGAAATATGACTTTATATTAGGGTGGTCCAATATGTAAATTAGGCATTGATATGTAAATGAAGTGATTAGATGTTTCCTTTTTTGATAATAGTACATAGTAATTTTTTATATTGATGGAATGTGGATTCCTTGCAATAGCTCAAATCTCGTTATATTTTATTTTTCTATCATCCCTCTCAACACATATTGTTCTAACATTGGAAGGTGAAAGAGTGTGCCCTGTAGTCAGATTGTGAGAAAAAAAATAGATCTGTATTCACTATTTTGTTTGGCTTTATTATATAAATAAGTATGCTGGGCAATTCTCATCAATCTGTTGGCATGAGATTCATAGTAATACACAGAACTACAGAATGAAGCAGGGCATGAATTTTGTATATGACACGAGTTTGTTTCACACGTATCTTGTCTTTTGTTTAATAGGTTATTAAGTGAGGGAGACAATGTAAAGCTAATTCTGCATGTGACCATGCAAATATTTTGGAGGATTTTTTGTGATTCGTAGGGCAAAAGACTTTTCCATGCTTTGGCCATGTTATTATTGTTTGCAACATTGTTTATATTGGTGTAAAATTTTCCAACTGTTTTTATGAGTGTGTTATGGTTATATCCAAGATCTGTTAAATCTTTGGTGTAAGGGAAATTCTACAAATTGATGACCAGATAGCTTTTGAGGTTATCACTAAGTGACATGTTTGCAGCATCATGCTCCCAAAATTCAAGAACATATTTGGTCCCTGCAGCAAACAACGTCTATATGAGATATGTACACAATATATTCATAAGTGCTTCTGAGGATCAGATTCTAGGTTAAAGCATCACCTCTAGAATGGACCAAGACACAAAAGAGAGATGAACTTTAAAATGAATGTAAAACCAATCCAAATAAGAGTTGCATTTATCCCAGGTCTAAAGTCCCATTAGAATACAGACTTGCAGGCTTTAAAGGTTTTTTACATATAAACAAAAATCTATGCAAATATGAGGCTAATAGGAAGAACAATATTAAGTCTTACATTAAGGAGTTAAAAGATCTCGGATATAATCATAACATACTTATAAAAACTGTTGAAATTTTTATGCTAATATAAACAAAGTTGTAAACAATAACAACATGGTCAAAGCATGGATAAGCCTGCCTTATGCCTCTTGTATTGCAAAAAATCTTCTCAATATTTGCATGAACACATATAGAGTTAGCTTCCGACTCCCCCCCCCCATCACCCAAGAACCTATTAAACAATACAAATACATAATGCCTGTCTAACATATTCCTCAAATCATATATAAAATTTCATACCCCATCCCATTCTGTAGTTCTGTGTAATATGATGAATCTTATGCCAACAGATTGACAACAATTGCCCAGCTCATGTATTTATATAATACAATAAAGCTAAACAAAATAGCAAATATAGGTCGATCTTTTTTGATCATGAGTTTATTATGGGTCACACTTTTTCACCCTCTAATGTTAAAACAGTATGTGCTGAGAGGAATGATAGGAAAATAAAATATAAAGAGGCTTCAGCTATTACAAGGGATCCTCATTCCTTCAATAAAAAAGATTCATGTATTCCATTATCAAAAAAATAGAAAATCTAATCACTTCATATACATACCATGCCTAATTGTGTATAACATTAATATAAAGGCATATTCTAACTGTGAATTCTTATTCTACATTATGATTCTGTCAGCGAACTGTGCATTTAAGACTTTCTTACAGTCTAATTTACTTTTTCAGATTAACTTGAACATTACAAGTCTGTTAGAATTATATATAAAAAATGACAACAATAAAAGATGTAATCTTTTTTTTATTATAAAAATTGTTATCTTATGCTGTGGATAGAGTAGAGAACATATAACAATTGTTTGAATCTTAATTATAAAGTGTTGTATATATAAATAGTAATGACATTCTTTTCCATGACTGTTAATATTATGCTACCACCTTTATTCGTCAGAAATCTGACAAGTATTTAACAGCTGTTTATATTTGTTTTCTTGGAACTTACATGGGTAGGTAATTTAACAAGTGTTACTAATAAGAGTCAAATTTTGATCCATACTAGATGTAAACAAAACTTCACTCAATATAGCCAACAAAAAAAACCCATAAATTATGACTTCCGAAATAGGAAATATAAATTATCATTTTATATTTGCAGGCTTTCTAACTAAAGGTAATTTTATGATATGATAGCACATGGAAAAAAATCATTTCTATTCCTATTTAAAATGTTGCATTTATTAATATTATACATGTATATGTGTGTGTATTTACAATTAAAATTTATGAAGAATATAATGAAATTTAACCTTACCTGCATCCAAAATATTCATAACTAAAATATTTGTTGTATTTTTACTTCTGACAGAGCCAGCTTCAAGAAAAGCAAATCCTGGTAACATAGCTGTAACATATATAAGTAGTGTATTTAGCATAGAATTTTTAAATAGAAACTACACATGTGTTTGGAACCTGTTTTAACTACTAATACGATCCATATCAGAACTCATTTGAAATAGAAATTAATGACTCTATTTTTCCATTATTATTTATTCTATTTTTTCATTGCTTATTTTGAAGCTAACCAAAAAATTTTCTATCCAAGTGTATAATAGTAATACTATAAAAATGTAATAATGAGTTGTTAGTTGATGCCAATATCAGCTGCTTATTCATATTTTCATAGAATTACTATAGTGTATTTGTAAAGAAGTATTTCTGGTTAGTTTCAAAATATGTACTAGAAAAATAGAGCTGGTCAGTATGTTTTAAAAACAATACTTAAAACAAATTTAAGTTTACTTGATACTATTAGTCAAACACTTTTCAATAATATAAATGAAGTTTTCCATTCAAAGGTTTTTAATATATATACACAGTTTTCTCATGGCCATATATTGCTGTTGAAAGCATTGACTGCTAGTTCTCTGTAAAACAGTCAAACAATAAAAATGATAAAGTATAAACTGTCACATATAGTAAATCATTTGATTATGTGTGGTGATGAAAGAAGTATTGAGCAGATAACAAAAGTGCTGAGGTAACTAATCCATGAAGAATTGTGATGAACAGATTTTGGCTCCTCCCACTTTCAAAATAAAAAATTATACAAAATAAAACAAAAAGACATGGCTGCTAAAAGATGCAATAAGAATAATCCACAGGAGCAAGCACAGATGAGAAAAAAGATCAATAGTAGTTTAGAAAGAGTAAGTCATAGAACTACCAGTGTGGATAATTTGATTAGGAATTCATCAATGTGCCATCCAAGCCTGACTCAACCATAGAAATTAAAGTATGGTGAAGATCAATCTCCAGTAACTGTAAAATTTATGTGAACATGTCTATAATCTTGTACAGCACTAGTAATAACGTGAAAATTAAGATTATAAATTTAATAATGAGAAATGAAATGTTTATCTCCATTTCATTGTCTCATCATTTTAATGGAGGGAAATGGTAATATTGTAGATAGAGGCCAACTCTGGTCATGTCAGATAAGACAAATTTCTTAAATAAAACTTAATGACTCATAACAGAGATAAGATGTGATTGGATGGATACAGGATGGTTCAAAAAAGTAGTGAGAGAAGGTTAGAGCAGTAAATTTCACTGTTTTATGAGGAACAGTCAGTACTGACTAGATTTTGAAGAAATCAGTAACAGTAGTTTATTGGATTCAACTGTTGAAGAAAGCAATAGCAGCAGATCAGTTGAAAAGAGAACAGTAAGAAATAATTTTGTAGTCTTAAATAAGACTCATCTCACTATTTTAAAAAATGATTTTTAAAATGATTTAAAGAACAAATATGTACTAAGTTTTATCTGGAAGCTGAACATTCATCAAGCCTCACCATGCAGCTTGTTTACTAAAGAAAATGTAGAATAGCCCTGAAGTAATCTGCAACAAATCTTGTTTCATCCAAAAGCATCATTGTCTCATTCTGTGTGTTAACTCAACCTGAAAGTTAGTACATTGAAAAAATGATAGATTTAGCTTGTATGAAACCTAAAAATATTCTTTTGTAAAAGTGGATAAATTTAATGATGCACATCTTTCTGGAAATATGTATTAATGGGGAAGTTTACGAGAAGAAAAACCAACATGGAAAAAAATTGAAAATTGCAACCAAAGAAAGACTAAAAACATGGTAATCTAATGTAATGCAATGGCCACATCTAGACTTATACATAATTTTTAAAACAAGTAATAATTGGTACTAATGAATAATTTTTTTTTATTGAAATATGTTTTTAATTTTATATTCCCTCCAAAATGTAAGTGTATATGACATTTTCATAAAAAATGGAGGAAATGGTTTTAGATAATTTAATATTTTTATTTTTCAAATTATTGTTTTATCATTGTAGGAGGAAGTAATTCTGTTTAAAGTTAAGGTTAATTAATTTATGAGTAAGAGTCAATGACTGGTTGATCATATTTTCTATATGAAATTATATTTTTTTGATAAAATGTTGGTGCTGGAATTATCATATCATATCTTTCTTAATTTTATTGTTTATGAATTAAATTATTAAATAACTGTTAAAAATAAGTTTTAATGTGTTTATTTTCCCAGTTATTTATTCTATGCATAGGCAATGTGTGTGAATTGATTTCATAATAGCATAGTGTTTTAGGGATTTGTAAATTATCCTAGCAAAACTATTCAAATTACAGTAAATTAAACTTATACATTTTACTTTCTCTTATTAACAGTCATATTCCATAGAATCATGATCTTGAGCTCTCTCTCTCTCTCTCTCTCTCTCTCTAAAGCAATAGTTATTAATTTATTTATATGTCATGGTTCAGTTTACCTTTAAAAGGCCATTCACTGCATTTTATATTTTTTAGAGAACATTTAGTTTATAGTTGGCTTGTAAACTCATGATAACCTATGGACCAGAGCATTGATGATAATCAGCATTGTCAGGATCCTAGCATTATTTTTTATGATAGACTCTTTAGCACTTAAGCATGTACATCCAGATAATTGTTGTATATCATGCCCTAAGATTGGCATTGTCCACTGAATGTTTTTAAATCCAGTCACAAGGGATTATTGATTAATCTTATATAGAGCAGCTTATTATTACTAACTTATTGCAATTTATTTGTATAATTGTTGTAATGGCTTATTTTCTTTTATGCTGACTATCAGGCTCCTTTTATATTAATCCATTTACATTAATTCTTATACATTTATTCAATTGCTACTTGGCAATTTTTATATTTATCCCTTTTTTTTTAATTGATCAATGAGGATGGTGATGTTTTTCCATCTCCCATGTTACTCCTACATCTGTATCATTACAATATATATATATATATATATATATATATATATAAAGTATACAAATCAAAACTTGAGATTATAATAAATTAAATAACACCCAGTAATGGGAAGTCTTTCAATGCTAATAAATGCAAAGAATAAAGCAAACAAATATATCACCATGATGCTTATTTTGCATTGAATGAAAACTCAATTAAATAACTCTGAGAATGAAAATCAGCCCTAAACATTAACACAGACATAGGAAGAATTTGTTATTCCTTTGCACTGATATAATGTTTATTTTGGGAGTGTTGTAAACCAACTATTATGATACAAGATTTAACATTAGTACATATCATTTAATTTATTATAATCATAAATTTCTTAATGTAGTTTGTTTAAAGACATTTTACTTGATCTTTCAGTATTAATTGATTATAAATTAAACTTTGTAATGAAATTGTAACAATTTTATGCATTAATACAAACGCTTTTTCACAGAATTTCAAAAATATTTATTATTTTAAGTGTAAATGCATTTTTAGTGAAGAACACTGTTTTTAAAAGGTAAATTCTAGAAAAATAATACATTATTCCATTAATTATTTGAAGTTCTCAGCACCAAAAAATGCATTTATATTTTAGGTAATAAACATTTTAACGTTTTTGTTTCATGTAAAAAGTTTTGTATTAATACAAAAATTAATTATAAATTGTTAAATTTAAATTTACATTTTTAAAAGTTTAATTTTTTTTCTCAATCTTAATATTTAATTTTATTCTGCATTTTAAATTTAAATATTTGTCGCTGTGTCTGTGAAAAATTTTGAGATTATTGTTTATTTCCAAACCGATCTGATTGAGTTTTTGATTCCAAACAAAACATGCATTATAATGACATATTTGTTTGCCTTATTCTTAACATTGTGATGGTGACTAAATATTTATTTTGGAAGCTTTTATAAATCAATCATTTGACTACATGATTTAATGTTAGTAAACGTCATTTAATACATATAATTTCATGTAAATTTTTTATTTCAACACTGACAATGGACGAAGAAAATCACTTTAACAGATTTTTTACTGCTTAACATAAATCTCTTGATTCAGATGTTTTAATATCATTAAAAAAGCTATTTCTTCAGTAACCTTATATTCATTATTAATAAATCTAAACTGTATCTATAAGCATCAATGCTATCATCCATCATCAAAACATAAACTTCAAAATTAGCAAATTTACTCTCAAAACTTTTTTCAATAGATTTTCAGTTTGATGAAAAAAAATGATTTTAAATACATTTCCCTTTTTCAGGAGAAAATTCACTCATTGTTTAATAAATTCATTATCTGCAAATGATTTTTCCTTTTTTGATAAAATTTTTATTTGGGAAAAGCAAATTTTATTCAATTCTACTATTTGTCTTACAACAATCTTTCATACACATTAAATTTTGATTTAATAGCATGTTTTGGGGGGCAAAGGCCTTTTCAATTGTTTTTGAAAACTTGCACAAATTCCCTACAAATTATCCAGAGCAATTTGCTATTTACCTTGATAAAAAAATAGTCATCTGTCCACTTTTCATTGAACAATCTTTCTCCATCTGTAACTTTTCTTTTTAGGAGTACTTTTTTCTTTTGGGGCATTGTAAAAGCCATCCTAGGATTAAAAAATAATGATAGATAAGAGACTTCATTTACTTTCGTTATAAAAATTAACTAATAGGAAAATAGAAAACAAAGTATGGGTTCTTCCGTACCACTCTCAGCTGCATTCAAGGCAAAGTGAAGATCTGATTATATGACCTATTAGTAATTAATTAAATGTTGAAATATTTTCAACATCTAATATCAAATGTTTTTAGAAAAATTCACTTTAACTTTTCAAATACATTCAACCGTTCATATATAACACAATATTTTGAGTGATATTTTCTCTTTTTCAGGTGTTTCTTATTTAACCAATAACAGCACTAGCATGAAAATCAAATTTGGAATTTTAGTTTTCAGAATATTGTACTTAAGGTAACACTCTAACCAATTAGATCCAAGACTATTTTTCCAAAGACAACAGTCAGTAAAAAGTTTATATACTTACCTGCACAGGTCCTCCCAATTTTTTAATTTTTTCCTAAAAGTAAGATTAATTAGTTGCTTCCAGGCATTATTATCACATTAGGTTGACTTATGGGCTTATTTGCCACTGTCATATAAACAGCTTCTTTATAATTTCTTCTTTGTAATTTTTATTTTCTGTCCAATATTTTTGTCTTTTCTCAATCGAACAATCATGTATTTGTAGACACTTATGTTATGATTTATATAGGAAAGGATGAATGCTAAATTATATTTTTAAAAATTGGATATACTCTAAGAAGGCTTACATATGTTCGGATTAATACTTTAGCATGATAGGGGGATAAAGAAAAAAAATGTGATGAGTTTAAAAAGATGACGGAGGAGTAAAAGAAGAGGATGAATACTTAATAAACAAAAGAAGACATGGAGAGAGTAATGGATGGAATATTGGCTAAAAAGTGTGTTCGAATAGACTATAAAAATTATATATTGACTGGTACATACATGGACTGCTATTTTAGATACATCTATTTTTTTCTTTTCTAATTATCAGTTTATGTATTTTCAATTATTACCATATTAATTATTTTATTGATCAAGTGAGCAATATCTGAATAAGAGAAGAGAACAATACCACTTGAAACATCATGTTTTCTTTCCTTTATGTATCAAAGCATTGGCCAGGAAACGAACCCAGGGCAACTGCTTGTAAGGCAACTGTGCTGACTACTCAACCATCAATGCTTGACATGTTCTATACTAACTTGTGTGCTATTACAAACTTGTGTTATTTAATATATTTGAAAAGTTTAAATAAAGTTTGAATTTTTCTAAAACATTCAATATTAGATAATAGAAATAATCAAACATATAATTACTATTAATATGCCACCATCACCCAATTTCATACAAATCTAAGGGCTCAATTAGATGGCATGAGCCTGTCTGTAAATGAGTGCCCATCTATAAGACCAGCATTCATAGAATGTTTACTTAACTTCTAAATAATCTCATATCTTAATATTGGAATGGAATGTTGAAATATTGATAATCACGGCCTTGATAAATCACCACACACACACACGTCACATCTGATCATTCTAATTTATATTTGGAATATGACACATTATAAGTGACACACTACTATAAAACTGAAGTTGTGCATGCATATAAATAGAGCATTTGCATATTTATGTAATCACACACAAAAAAAGTGTACAAAGACACAAAAACATCCCATAAGGTTTTAATGAAATTTACAATTTTGTATTATTGGACTGCATGTGGGCCATGGATTGGACACTCCTGATTTAGATAAAAATTATTTGAATAAGATATTTACTATTTTTATGCACACATAGTTTATATTTAATATGAATAACAACAATTGAGATATGTCTTCAGGATTATTAAATATGAATGAAGGGAAAAGTTTTTTTTAAAAATTAACATCAGCAAAGTTAAAGATATTTATTGTATCATAACAGTTAGTTGTTTAAATAGAGATGAAACATGGTAGTTGATTGTAATTAAACATTTAATGGTATTTAAATAAAATAGTTGAACAAAATTAATGAACTGAACACTAGATCATACTTAAGTGATGTTATCATTACTTGATGGATTGGAAAATTTGCTATGGATTAGATGATCATGTTCTTATTTAAAGCAGTTTAAATATGATTCATAAACCTGGAATGTCATAATCACTATAGAAATTTAAAAACAGAAGTTAAACTACTGACACGAAGACTTAAAAATTATTGTTGGATTAAAACTGCAAAGGAAATTCAAACTTTCACTGATCATGGTCATTTTATAACTTTTCTGATGCACTGAAAGCAACATATGGACTTGAAATTAAATATAATTCTATTAAATTCATCAATGGTATGATAATAATGAAATTTTGAACAAATGTAAGGAATATTTGATCATTTTTGTATATGTAATGATAAAAAGAATTGAAATTATGGCTTTTAAGAATATATCCATTTTATATATTCATTTAGATTTGGACAAAAATATCCAGCTTATAATGAAGTCAAAACAACTCTTTGTAATCTTAAAAATGGAAAAGCTGCAGGTCCTGATAAAATACCTGAAAAAGTTTTAAAATATACTGGTATAAAAACTTCAAAAATATTACATTTTTTTTGGAATATGTGGATCTATAAAATTATATTGCCTGATTTTAAGAATTCATCTACTGTTCCAATTTTTTAAAATAAAGAGAATATACAAGATTGTAATAACTATTGTGGAATATCTACTTTCAATGACTTATTTGAGTAAGCTGCTTCCAGTCATAGATAAATGATTACCAGTGATTTAATGTGATCTTCAATAATCAATAAATATTACTGTCATGATTTCTATTAATAGTTAAATGCAAGAAAAGTGTCAGAAAGAAAGGATATACAGTATATAATGCTTTTATTGAATGAACAGTATTTTTGATTTAATTAATCAGAATAGTCTATGGCATTGTTTGAAATTAGATAGTGATCCATCAAAATTTATTTGTATCATGTAGTTTCAATGTAATGGAATGAGTACTACAGACTGGGAAATATTAAGCATTTAAAATGAAAGCTGGTGTTATTTGTTTAGACTTTGTTTTAAATTTTTTGACTGCAGTCATTGAAATTGTTTACAAGGATATTGCTGAATTAGGGATGGTTACATATTTATTTTAAATGATTAATAGCAAAAGCTTTATCTTCTTGGATTCAGAAATTACAGTATCCTGATAATTGTGTGTTATCCTTGCCAAGTCAATAAACAATTTGCAGTAAATACTTAATGTTTTGAATGCAATCTATAAACACTTTGGTTCAGTAATTAAGGTTCAAAAACTTAAGTACTTTGTTAGTCAATGATGAAAGAAAATTTTTCAAGGACTTTTAACTTAGGACATAAACTTGAGAATTTAAACCAATTTAAATATCTTAGATATTTATTAAATAGAAAAATGAATGTAGATGTTAAGTTCCAGCATAGATTTTAATGTGCTGCAGTTGCTGTTATCAAGTTAAACGATAGGATATTTATCACAATCAAATAACTATTACAAAAGTCATTATAATATCAAATTTATTGTATGGAAGTGAAACTTGGATACCCTATCGAGTAATATAAAGCCTTGAGAAAAATTTCATTTAAGAAAGTTCCATAATGTTCATAAAATACAGTGGTGAGATCATAAGATCAATGAATATGTTTTCTTGCTAAATAGGATACTAAAGAATTCACTATTGTAAAATCAAATCTCCAATGCATTGGACTTATATAAAGACTTCCTAAAAACATTTTATAGATTCAATGCTAAATTGAAATATTTAAATAGAAAATGTCTTACAATAAACACAGAAGTAGAAGACGAACAGCATTTACTAAAAAGAATCAGTGAGCAACAAACATTATATAAGTGGAGGCAATAATCCTAATAGAAGTAACTCATCATAAGGCAAAAGTAATAACAATATGTATATGTTTATACATATACAAATATATGTCTGTATATAGTGTGCGTGTTTTTTCTGAAAAGTATGTTAGAAAAAATGTGTTTGTGTATATAAATATGTAAATAGATAAATAAAATATTTCAAATATTTAAGATATTTGATTTTGCTTTAAATGTTAATATGATAATAACTAAAACCAAAATCAGGTTTTAATTTAATAAAGACAAAGTAAAGTCGCTTCTGTCAGTTATGTGTCCTTCAAAAATCTTGTAAACAGCATGTAAAATTTTGTAATCCATGTTTATGGTTCTCAATTTTACACAACATATGTGTTTCATTTTAAAATGGATTTTTATTATCCATTTTTATCTAAATATAAATGGAAAAAAAAATAACTAAAGCAGAATTGTAATAATTGATTGGAATTTTTTTTTCATTAAATTGTCTATGGAATACTCTTTCACTTATTCCTCCCCTTCCTCCCCCCTCTCTCTTCTTTCCCTCCTTCCTAAATACTAAAATATATCACAAAACAAGATACGCCATTGTCCACACTATCTCATAACACTGATACACCTGAACACATATATGTTGAAAAGATAAACAATCACCAATATACGTATTTCATGCTAAACCAGCAATCATCAGTTGGTCTAGATTACCATCTCTACACATATATGCTATAAGTGCTTAGATATATATTAAGATAGTCAATCCTCATACTTAATGGACAGGATTCAATCCACTCCACACTCCAATTCTTCAAACGTCCATCCAATTGAAAATCTGATGATGGAATGCTCAAAGATCACCATGAGGCCGAGATTCTTGTCACACATGTGGATTAAAACCTGTCCATTAAAGTATGAGGATTGGCTATCTTAATATATATTTGAGCACTTATAGCATATATGTGTAGAGATGATAATCTGGACCAACTGATGATTGCTGATTTAGCATGAAATACACAAATTGGTGATTATTTATCTTTTCAACATATATGTGTTAAGGTGTATCAGTGTTATAAGATAGTGTGGAGAGTGATGGGTCGTGTGAAAGTCTGTGCTCATATACCCTATATATTACATATATAAACATAGATATATAATAAGCCTGTGTGTTTCAGTTAAAACAAGATAATAGAATGAATTCTACAATGTTCAATACATCAATAAATAAATAACAGCTATAATTAGCTTATGTCATAATGCCATCTTCAATAATATTTTAGTTAAAATTTCAAAATCTAATTACATTCACACAATATCCAAATTCAAATGTAAATGACCAATTTTCCATAATTTTTGTATGTTCAATTGCTTTATTAAATAAATTCTTTATCATATTTATAATATATCCCTTTGATTTTTTTTTTTTTTCCTGTAAAGGGATAAAGAGATGGAGAGAGAGAAAAAAAATAGAAATTGAGTTTCAATCAATATTTGTAACTATGTATTAAAGTATAAACAATAAGAAATGCTAATTTGTACTATTACAAATCAATATTTTTCATATTTAGTGCAGATATTATTTATTACATATATTTATTCTGGTATATGATACATTTTCTTGTTTATATGGGATTCGTAAATTAAAAAAAAAAAATTTCTGCTCTGTATGTGCGTTTGATCTCACAACCATATCTGGAAACAATATAATATATTAGTTTGCATGAGAACATTATTTTTTCAATTTAAAACCAAATGATAGGATTTCATATTATCTCAACCACTTTAGTGTTCATTAACTATGCATTAAACCTCTGCCTGACTATTTACATTTGGAAAAAGAGAAAAAGGATTACTAGTTTCTATCTGAATGCCAGTTCTATGTTCTTTTGAGATGCATTACAAATTGGCATTTTTTATTGGTTATAACATATATATTGTG